>JAUMHP010000068.1:4023112-4033116 GCA_032361065.1 Enteromius trimaculatus
ATCTATCTATCTATCTATCTATCTATCTATCTATCTATCTATCTATCTATCTATCTATCTATCTATCTATCTATTGCAGTCAACTGCAGTTTGATTAAGATCAACAAGAATGCATAATTAAAAAAAAAAAAAATCCAGAATAATGCATCTATATATATATATATAGATAGATATGTGTATGTATAAAGAGTATCGAAAGCCTTGAAAGCAGCAGCACCTTCATGAGATTCATAAATGTCTGTGTGCCCCTGAGTGACATCATTAATAGTCCAGAGACCACAGCCACGCGCTGGATTTCATTACGTCCTCTCCAAGAGACAGAACGTGTTACAGAGCCCCGAGTGCTTTATTAAAACCCTGTGACCTTCACATCATATTCACATCCTCCATAAAAACAACCCATAAAGACAAGTTCCCCGCTGACATGGACCCATGAAGGGCAGAGCCTGAAGTGGCTCCTCTTGGGCCAGTTTGTTATGCTCCAGTCATCTGCTCACCTGTTTCCCCCTAATTCAGTCTAGATTGACCACGGGGAGCAGTTTTCTGGTGGATAAGTCAAATTGTGAACTTGAAAAATGAAAAAAAAAACTAAAATATTACTCATCTAATTGGTTTATGAGGGCAGATAACTCTGTGACCAGATTATATTTTCTACTGTACTTTTCCTCTTTGGCAAGTAGAAGAAAGAAAGAAATAACAAAATTATTGATATATATATATATATACAGTATATAACAAAAAAAATTATAGTAATATAAACTTGCATACAAATAGTTTAAATTAGTAATTTTACATAATTTTAAATTAATGAATGAATAAAATCAAACTAAAATTATGCAGCAAACCCATTTTACACTGTCAAAAATGTCATAATCATGACTTCTGAATTCATATAAAAATTTAAATCTAAAGTTATGACTAATGCTGCTACCTAGTTTAAAAATAGCTAAAATGCATATTTAAATATTTGTATTTAAATAAATACATATAGTAATGCATAATGTAAATTATCCAGTGAGCCTATTTTACAATGAAATAAACTATTAAACATAAAATGTAATCATGTTAAAATAATTTCTCAACTTATGCATTTCTTGTGAAGTTCTTAAAATATTTGTAAATAAAAAATAAAATCATAAATGCAATTGCAAATGAAATACAATACAAAATCAGCTTCTTTCAGGTTTTCACTATTCAAGAAACAAACCAATGTTCAACAAAACCTAAATACTTTTGACTATGTAGTGAATTCAAATATGTTAGATGTTAGATACTATCTGTATATCTAACAAGACAGCACACTATATGTAACTGAAACACATGAGTATGTGATAGTCAGGGTTGTGATTGGACGGCACCGGTCCTGGGCTGATTGTTAGTTTCAGTCCGTTCCTGGGTTCATCTGAAGCTCTGTGCCTTGTGCCGCCCGACTCTCCCTCTCCAATTGCAGAACATGGTGCCTACGGTAATCAATGGTGATGAATGAGAGGGAAGACTTTCTTTATTCTGCTCCTCACTGAATAGAAAGTTTCCATTATCTCTCACAATGTATTCACTCTATCAAAGTGACAGGGTTCAGGGCAGCCACACTCCACTGCCCTCCCCTGTACCCTACCTTTCCACATCGGCAGGCTCCAGAACAAGGCGAGAGTTACAAAGGGGAACTTCTAATGTGTCGACACGTATTTGAGCCATGTGGCTCGTACCGTCCCGAACTGATGCTGCTGAATGGAGAGGTTTAGTTTGACCTAAGAGGTCGGTTTAAAAGCCAAACTGCTCATTTCCCGGCACAGTGGTTATTGGATCTTTGTAATTATTAGTACTGTAGTCCGCCTGCCTCGGTTCGCCAACCATTTAGGAATAAAGTACTACCTGCTGTGACAGGTCAAGCCGCGCGCTGTTGTTTTGAATCAGTGTTAGGCCTTGAGTTGGCAAAATAAAACTGAAGAAGGTATTTGCCCTGTGGTGAGACAGTCGCCCATGAATGTGAAGCATTGGCCCTCTGGCAGAAGAGTCTGACCTCCAAACAGACTCCAGAACACCCCTGAGGGTGCAAGCATGAGCTTACCATGATCTGAATCTTATGTTATGTTGACGTGCCAATATTGTAACAATAAACCACTGCTGCCACTTTTGCTTGTGCTCTGAAAAATATTCTAGTTTTCTAACAATGCAATGCAAACATACAATACAAAATTAAGCGGAAAATAGAAAAAAGCAAGTAGCGCTTCATGCATTAATTCAGTTAAAATGCCCTCTTTTGCTGATTTAAAGGTGCATTCTGTAATATTGACAGCTAGCCAAATATAACAAAAAACATAGATGTTTCTTCAGCCCTTATTTACTCAGACTCTATACAGGTTGCTAGATTGAGCAAGAACGTGTGCAACTGAAAATAGAATGCAATGAGCCTTAAAGTTAAGATTATTGAGTAGATTTATCTGCATCTTAATATAACTTTTTAGATTGATGCCAAGGCTTTTAGGTCAAGTAGAATCTGCAATCTTTAACCCAGTTCATTTGCTGGCTTTCATGGCTGGAATACGCTGTGTTACACTTTCAGTCGAATCACTTCGACGTTACATATGGGAATATGCCAGAGAGACCAATTTGCCTTTGAGCTTTATACAAAAGGCCAATAAATATTTGCGTGCACTTGATTTGCGCTCAGGTGCGCCTCATCACTACTTGAGTATCAGAGGGCACGAGTGCAGTGCACATGCAGCTTTTCGTTTCAGAGCCTTCGCCGTTCTGAGCTTAAGAAGACCCCATCGACCTGCTCGTCACCAAGGGTGTCCCCCTGCGGCACCCAGCACCTCTGCTCACCTCTGCTCCGCCCCCTGCTGAGCCTGGATATCGCTGCCCGCCTCTTTCTTCCGATGCTGCGCCACAAGCACGTGCTGGTCCGGACGGACAACACTGCTGTCGTTGCGTACATCAACAAACAAGGTGATCTACGCTCCCGCCATGTCACAACTCGCCTGCCATCTGCACCTGTGGAGTCACAAGCGGCTGAAATCGTTGCGCGCTGTTCACATTCCAGTGAATTCCAGACACTAAACCATGCAACCGATCAGCTCTCACAGCAGTCCTATTGTCCGATCTTTGGAACCTCCACATCTGGTTCCTGGACAGGAGGCGGCAGACCTCGCCGGCCTCTCTCCCACCGTGGTAGACACTATCACTCAGGCAAGAGCTCCCTCTATGAGGCAAGCTTATGCTCTGAGGTGGGGTCTGTTCGTCGACTGGTGTTCCTCTCG
Source organism: Enteromius trimaculatus (assembly GCA_032361065.1). Taxonomy (NCBI): domain Eukaryota; kingdom Metazoa; phylum Chordata; class Actinopteri; order Cypriniformes; family Cyprinidae; genus Enteromius; species Enteromius trimaculatus. Next base: position 4,026,373 of record JAUMHP010000068.1, read on the forward strand.
CGGAGAGAACCCACAGAGATGCACGGTTGCAGTTGTGCTTTCTTTCCTGCAGGAGAAGTTGGAGCGCAGGTTGTGCTTCCTCTTGGTCTCCTTCGCCCAGTAGGTTGTGACTACAAATCTTAATATTCCACAGTCAGCTAGAAGGCTGTGTTTATATTGAATTTCCTGAATTCCGCATGGAAGAACTGTGTGTTAAGTCATTTGCTCCGCTACCCCAACTATTTGCTTCAGTCCAACTGGCAGCCCTGTGGGGCCCCAATCTGGCCCCCAGGGTGTTGGGGAAGGTTACGTACAGACTCTCTGCTGACAAACTTGAAAAAGTATCTCGCCTGTCGGTGGGGGGTCTCCGCATAACACAGCCTCAAGGGTTGTGGCCTGTTCCATGGATGTTCCCATATGTAACTTTGAAGTGATTCGACTGAAAGGGTAACGTCTAGGTTACGAACGTAACCCACGTTCCCTGAAGGAGAGAACGGAGACGTTACACTTTCGTGCCACAACTCTGAGGTCATGCTGACACTGGCTTGGCTCTTCAGCGAAAACCTGAATGTGCACTGCGTTCGTGCCCTCTTATACTCATGTAGTGATGAAGTGCACCTAAGCGCAATCAAGTGCACGCCAATATTGATTGGCCTTTTGTATAAAGCTCAAAGGCAATAGACTGTTGAGTTCCCATATGTAACGTCTCCGTTCCCTCCTTCAGGCAACCTCCACCAACTGGCAACCTAGGATGCTGAAAGCCTATTGGGTAAATCACACAGACAAAAAACAGACATGGAATTCATATGTCAGGAATATTTATTATTATTATTATTATTTATTTTTTTAAATATTAATAATATGAATTTAGAAAACACATAGTTCAATCCAACCTTAAATAATAAAATAAACTAAATGTGCAGAAGCAACTGTAGTAACTGCTGTGGCTAGCTGTAACTAGCTGTAGTAAACATAACTGTAAATGAACCTTATAAATGCATAATGACGTTTTCAATTAATTAAATAAATAAATAATTAATTAATATTGCTCTCAGTGAACAAAAATATTACTTAAGTATTAATTATATAATATTTTTTTCCTGTTTTTGTTGTAATTTTTAATTTTAAATTTTTAATGTTGTAAAATGTAATTTTAATTTTGTTGTCATAATTATTATTATTATATTATTAAATATTATTTGGAATCTATTATTGGAATCTATTATTATTCTTTTATTTTATTTAATTATAAGTTCACAGTTTAAGTAATTTTAGTACTTAAACTATAATTTTATTTCAGTTAGACTCTAAAGAAATTTTTTCATCAAATACTTAAAACTTAATTTAAATTAACAAGTTTGAGTTTAAATAGTTTTAGGTTTTAGTTTAGCAGTGTTCTTTACCTATGTCCATTTCCAGCAAGGTGAATTACCCCTCCATTAGCGCCATTCACTGTGCCCACATTGACCCGAATCCAACTAAACCTTCATAAGCACAAACGGCACATTATGACAGGGGTGAACCTCGCAGGGCCGCAACAAACCTACCTAAATAGCGACAGAGTTGCTAATAGTCACTGTGCGGCTTTACTTCCCGTATGTTACATTACCTTCAGCGTGGGGTAATTTCTCGCTTGGCTTACAAGCATTAGCTATAATATCCTTGTCATTCTGCATAAACCTATTACCTAGCCAGACACCAAAAAGCCATTCGTGGGTCTAAAAGCTTTTTCAAGGCGACTGCACCCTTAAAGTAATAGGCAGCCTACGCATGCAACTGATAACGTGGGAGAGATGGACTTTTGGATCATACGTAGCTTTCTTGCTCAGTCTATTGAGAAAATGTCTCCATTATCTCTGGCAGTAGACGGCATCTGTTTGGAATTGGCGCTTAAGCACTTTTTTGGCAGTGTTCTATCAGTGATGTAATGAAATGCGATATCCTAAGGACATGGAAGTGTCGAAGTAATAATTAATATTAGTGCAAGACCAAAGTGAGGCGTTCAACTGTGACTAACTTCAAACATAATTTCAAATGAAATGATACATCCAGTCAAATCAGCCTTCAGACGGTCATATCACTTGCCATAGACTGAAATTATGATCCCACTGCTAGTATCTGAACACACAGTATCACAAATCACTGCAGTGATGGATGGCACTTGTCAGACTTGTCATTGGTCTACTTTTTAACAACAGAACAGCCATTTAGAATCTCTAAAACACAGTCATGAATGCAAAAACTAAGGGGATGTTTACAACCCAAATTCCAGTTTTTTTTGTTTTTGTTTTTTATTTTAATAAATGAAGACTAATTTTTATTCACAATAGAACAAAGATAAAATAACAAATGTTTAAACTGATTATTTCTTCAATGCTATGCACAAAATGCACACATTTCAAATTTGATGCTTGCTACAGGTCTCAAAATAGTTGGGACAGGGACATGTGTATCATCTCTTCTTCTTTTCAAAACCATTTGAAGACATCTGGGCATCGAGATTATATTTCTGGAGATTTGGTGTTGAAATTTGGTTCTTATTCTTACCTGATAAAGCTGCCGAAAAGTTTGTGGCCGTCTTTGACATATTTTTTGATTAATGATGAGCCAAATGTTTTCTATAGGTGAAATATCTGGACGGCAGGCTACTTCAGCACTACTTCAGACACTTACTACGAACCCATACTGTTGTAATAGCTGCAGGACGTGGTTTTGCACTGTCCTGCTCTAATACACAAAGCCTGAAATAGACATCATTTGGAGGGGAGCATATGTTGCTCTAAAACCTGTCTTTTAGCACTCATAGAGCATTCAGAAACATGCAAGCTTCCCATACCGTTTGCATTTCTGCATCCCCATACCATCAGAGATGCTGGCCAATGCTGATAACACGCTGGAAGGTCTCCCTCCTCTTTAGCCCAGGGGACACAGTGTCTTATTTCCAACACGAATGTCAAATTTGGACTCATCTGACCAAAGAGCACTTTTCTGCTTTGAAACTGTCCATTTTAAATTAGCCTTGGCCCATAGGACTTGGCATTTCTGGACTACGTTCACATATGACTTTCTTTCTGCATGCTAAAGCTTAAGCATTTGCAAATGATTGTGTTTACCGACAGTGGTTTCTGGAAGTATTCCTGGGCCCATTTAGTAATGTTAATGGCCGAATCATGCCTCAGTGTCGCCTGAAGGCGAGACCAAGGTGTTCTGCTATGTGCCTTAAGCACAGAGATTCTCCAGTTTCTTTGAATTGTTTGATTGTGTTATGCACTCTAGATGATGAGATTTGCAAAGTCTTTGCAATATGACAGTAATGAACGTTATTTTTAATGTATTCCACAATCTTTTTACGCACTCTTTCACAGACTGGAAAGATTCTGTCTATCTTCACTTCTGATAGACACTTCTGCTTTTCTAAGACATCCCTTTTATAGCTAATCATGTTACAGACCTGATGTCCGTAATAAGTTGCAAGATGTTCACCCAGGTGAATTTTTCAAAATGTCTTTCCTTTTCCACTTTTTTGAGACCTGTAGCAGTTATCAAATTTAAAAAGAGTTAATTTAGTGGATAAAAGTGTAAAATAACTTAGTTTAAACATTTGTTATGTTCTCTATGATCTATTGTGAATAAAATATTTTTCCTGTGAAAAAAAGCAAGAACATCCCAACATCTCTGGAATTATGGTTAGGGTACATGACAGTGATGTACTAAAGACTGAAAAGTAGTTCCTTTATGTTTTTTGGGAGGTTTTGTGTAGAAAACATTAAAATAATATCATCCAAACAATGCCTTTCACACAGATCCACAAAAATGACTGAAATGCTGTATTATGAATTTATTATGTATTATGCATGCCAAGTCAGTTGGCGATGTGACTTTGAAAAGAAACACTACATGCCTGTGTGCACATACCTATAAACTGAAGACATAAAAATATGGATATACATATCACTCTCAATCTCGTTTACTTCATTGATTAGTTTGCAATGGGCTAAACTGGAACGTCCTAATCCTTTGATCACTTAGGGCCCATTTACACTAGTGTGTTTTTGTTTTGTTTTTGTTATATCATCTATACTGGCATTTTTACTGCACAGAACCCCGGTGTTTTCAAACTGAAACACGGTCTGCAGTCTCTGTTTTCGGCCTCGAAAAGTAGAAGTATAAACAAAGTATAAAAGAACAGTATAAACAGCAGACATGGCCGTAGCAAAAGTTCTGTGTTTTAAAACAAAAACGAACTGGACCTTAGAATCTGCTATGGAGGTAGTTTATGTTTTTTAATTTTTCTCCTTATGAATTTGTTTGTTGCAGAATATGTATATAGGTATGCTTGGGTTGTTGGAAATGTAAAAAAAAAGAAAATGTACAAAAAAGTCAATTTTTTTATATGAAAAAAAATTGCATAGTGCATATTGAGATTTACTCGAGAAGCTAAATGGCAAGATATTAAAACTTGTTTCAGAGAATATATCCTGAATGAAGTCCCACTGGCCTTTCTTGTTTTAAACATATCTTAAAATATGTAGTGAGGTTAATGCGTAAACCAAGTCTTAATATCATTTGCGGTTTTGCCTCTGAAGTAAATTTACCTTGTTTGAAGAATATTTTTCTTTTTTTAACAGAAAAGCAGGACAAAAAATAGTGATTAAAAATGATTTTGCAGTGCATTTCCCAGGTGTAGCCTACTTCACGAACACTAGTGCTGGAACCACATGTCGAGTTAGTTCTCAGTTTCATCCTCTTTCATCATTGTGCTCTTCTTCAGACTTAAAACCAACCCATCTTATGCTCATTTCCTATTGGACCCCTCAGAGGCTTCGTTTATGAGGTTCTCTCATATTACATCCTTAAATAAAATGTGGGTTGGTGATTTGAGGATGGATCCCATCTCAGGATGCAGATAAGGAAGTGCACTGCCTTAGTCTGCCTCACAGGCAAAGTTTCCGACATGAAATACTGTGTCAAAGCTACAGCTTCTGACACTAAAGACTGTTAGAAGAACATGGCAAATATGTGTGAAAATTGTCTGATAGCATTTATTTTTGTATATCCTTCTAAATTAGCACATTTTAACAGTTGAGCTCATTATCTCAAAACAACAACACATGGGCACGCAGTCTCTTCTTGAAGAAAGCACATGATAGAGAACAAAACAGAATGAAGGTTTAATTCTTGAATTACTTACAATGAAACCATAAACATAGTACAGCCATGAGATGTAAACAAATATTGCGTGTGTTATTAGTGTGTTTTTTTTCATTATTATTATGTTTACATTTTTGTGTAATTTGTTTGCACATTATTTTAAGTACTTATTATAAGTAGGCTATTTATTATACTTATATCAATTACTATAACTAGGTAATAACATTGAAACTAACCCTTCCCAATATTAGTTCGCTTAAATTACAGTACTTTCATAGGCAAGTACTGTACACTGTACTGTAAGTACACATGCTGTAAAATAAAGCGCAAAATCTAATTTTGGAATTCAAGTACATTTCAGGCATGAAAATGAACAGTAAATATGAACCTAGTAGAACAGATAAAGTGCAAAAATAGTATGCAAATAACATTAAGTTCACTTAAAACTTTCAAGTAAAATTGCAGTATAATAACTTTCTACAAGTAAATAACTAGTAAAGTCTTATACTGTAATATAGTTCAAAGTATAGTTGCAATATAAAAGAAAAATTACGAAGAAAAGTACTTTTGTACTCAGTGTTTATTTGTTACACTTTATACTCAAAAGTATACTTTTCTAAAATGAAAGAGTGGTACAAACTAAAATAGTACACTTATAAGTTTACTACAACTCATGCATTTAATATACTTGCTATCTAAAGTAAAATTTGAAAATATGCTACTATACTTACTACGTAAAGTATAATGGATCCTCTGCAGTGCATGAGTTCTGTCAGATTGAGAGTCTAATAAAAACGTTGCAATAATCCATAAGTGATTTGTATATCACCAATTAATCAATTACTTCTCATGAAGTGTCTTTGTACTAAACAAATTCATCATGTTTTTAACTTTAAAACATTGCTTTAAGCTATAATATGAGTCCTTTTTTTCCATAATAACCAACGCAACCAAATCGTATGCGTTCATACGAGGAGCCAAATTAGTGATAATTTGTACGACCTCATTCGTACGATTTTGTATAACTTGTCTGAAACCCTGTGATGGGCAGGTTTAGGGGCGGGGTTAGGTTTTGGTCATTCATACAAATTCATACGAATTGGCAATTCGTAAAATACCTATTTGAATTCGAGTGAGGTTATACGGATTAGCCACCTCGTAAAATATGTATGAACTGCCGTAACATCAGGTTGTAATAACACTTTCTCCAGTAAAACAAGTTATTTCATATGCACAGAAATACAGAAACACTAATAACACACGTTTTATCAATATAGTTAATGACTTTAATTCCTCAAAATATTTGAGCGCACTTATTGAATTTATTTCTTGTGAACTTCAGTATTACCGTATTAACCCAAATGTAAGACGACACTACTATTTTCCAAAAACAAAAAGTTTTGGCACCACCTATTGTTGTGGATGTATTATTGCCCTGTGAAAATCTAGACCCCGAATATAAGAGGACCGCATTTTTTTACATGTATTTCCAAGAAAAAAAAAAATATCGACTTATATTGGGGTCAGTATGGGTGTAATGACTCGGGAGAGGTAGTTGGATCCATTTGCAAGCTTTTATTGAGGCGTAGTCGGACAGGCGTAGGTCGGTAACAC
>JAUMHP010000068.1:4052944-4063649 GCA_032361065.1 Enteromius trimaculatus
ATTCATTTATATTTCGTTTCAAATATAGCAAATTTAGTGCTTCTGCTAGAACTTAATTATAATAGTCATTTGTTTTTATAATTGCAGTATTTTTGTTTTATTTTTAGCCTTTCAGGTTATACTAGTTGTAGTTCTTTTTTTAAGAATTTAACCATATTATACCAGTTTAATGAAAATTATTTATTTGAAAGTAATAAGCAAGATTTATGGTTTAGAATATTGGTTCAATACTAACACATACAGTTTCCCAAAATTAAAATACAGATACATATGTACAGTAAATACTATCATGTAGAAATGTTCAACACTACTTGTGCTGTTTAATACGACTGAGCTGTTTTATTTCTTACATGTAAATTTCATAATTTTCATTTTACAAACTAGCATAAGAATGATTAAATGTTAACCTTTAAATAAAGTACCTGCTTAGACATATCAATTTTATGCAGTACGAGAAAGGCAGGGCAATCCTTTTGACCAAAACTGTACTTATTTATTATTTAGGTTTTGCATGTGTGATAATTAACTCAAGCCCCATAATGCAATCAACAGTACTTAATACAAAAATAATCTATATTATAATTAATGAAAAATGAAGACAAATGCCCTTCTGCATTTATTCAGAAAAATACAGAAAAAAGTAATCAATTAGTTTGTTGCAGGCCTATTTCATATTACCAGTTTCGCTTTGCTGCACAATAACAAGTGAATATCGCTGATATATAGCTGGTCAGATGGGTAAAAACAGCTTGGATGGTTATTTCTTTACTTCATGGTGAGGCCACAGAAAGAAAAAGCAGAGCAGCTTGGTGTAGCAGAGTAAATGAGATTCATTGTGTGGTTCTCATCCGCAGGCAATGTGAGGACATTCTTCTAAGAGTAGAGAGGGTGAGGGACTCTGTTTAAAGGTCAGACAGCAGATGAGATGAAGACTCTGCTTCATTCTCAGCCAAATATTAGATTCAACAGAAGAGCCGAAAGACTCCAAAACAACCCCAAAGTGCGGCTACTTGATTCCAGCACTGTTGCTGATGCAACTGTGGTGCTCAAGGACTAAAGCTAAGGTACAGAATGTACAAAGTAGAGTACTGGATTGTTTTCATATTACATTTTCATATCAGATTGCATATGATGTATTTCTGGTAGAGCGGCTTTATTTCTGATTAAAATGCTTTCACAGTTTTTGAGATTCCATATAATCTCTACCAATTATATAATACAGTTTCAGTGCATTTCTGGGTAGTAACTGGGTAGCACTTTATTTTACAGACATTTTTTTGCATGTATTTATAGTAATTACAATAACATGGTAAATGCTATACTAAAGCTGAACTTACCCTTAAACCGATGTATTTAAATTCGCCTGTATAGGTTGTTTGTACAATAACGGTAAAATACGACCCATAAAGGCGTATTCTACAATCACGCCCTTATCGGCAACAGGACATTTGCATGTTAATGTTTTGTACTATTGAATCTGCCTAACAATTCAGGCTTGTGATCATGGGTATGTGCTCATAAGACCCTATAAATCATGATTTTGCACAATTTTGAAATGGGTCGGATTAGGGTTTGTCTTAAGTGTGGTCATTCATACCAATTACACCTACTCAAATAAAATGACTAGACCCGTATAAAAAGTCCACACACTGCATTTAATCAAAATACGCATTTTGATTGGTAATGACAGTCATGCATCATTTTATGACAGACGCAATGTGACACTGTCATTATTTTTACACCTGCTAGAGGGCGCTTACACTTAAAATGTAAATATAGGTCCTAATAAGGTACTTGCACAAATGACATAAAGGGTGATGGAAGACAGGTTCTTTGATTTACTTGAATGTAATTACAGAATTACAGTATGCATATTTTATTGTATTTTTATAATATTTAGTATGTAGCATGTGTAAACAAGACACCTGTTGTTACCTAAAGTACATTATATAACATTTTAAAATACTTGTACTCTGACTACAGTCAGGGTTTAAAAGTATTCTAAAAACGTTAGAGCACACTGCCTACAATCCCATCTAATAGATCACACTACTAACCACAATTTTTGCTATGCAATTTGTAATTAAAATTTTGACTGAACCTGATATATAACGAAGGGAAATGCACCCCTGATTGCGAATGAACTATTGTTTCGGGAAACACTGATTCATTGCAGTATGTTTGTACGGACAGAAATGCAACCATTGGCTTTTAAAAAACACACCCCTGATAAGAGAAACAGGCTTTCAACCCAGTGATTTTATTTATTTTTGTTAAGATTTTATTTTTTAAGTGCTAAAGGCAGAAAAAAAGAAGCCAGTAATTTGTCTGTACAATGCGAGTTGCTGATCAGTTTGCTGTGGTGCTAACAGAAATTCAAAGGTGACAATCAGGTAATTTTAGTGTGTGAAGCTTTCGGTAAACAACCAATTAAGTCCTCTGCATTTTGTGCACATCCCGTTTTCATGCTGTGATTCTCTCAGCAGCAGCCGCTTTTATGTTACTTTTCTTTTAAGAAACCTCTCCTATTAGTTAACCAGTTGATACATACAGTATGAGATGGTGCTTAATAAATCAAATAGTCGAGTAGTTAAAAGCAGTCGGAAAAAGACACATTTATAGTGAGCGGAGAAGTTTGTAATGTTCTGCCTCTATCAGAAACTTACCCTTTATCTCCACTTAGAGAAAAAGAATAGAGAATAGAAGTAGTATTAAACATCCAAACTTCAAATATAATCTTTATCTCAGCTTCTGTCTGTTCTGTGGCCAGTGGGTCGCCAACAGAAGTTAATTATCATGTCTGTTTGCCTAAAGGTAGGTGATCTTATTAATTGTGCATGTCACAGCACCATTTATCAGTGGAGTTATTATAGTCTTCTCAAGCGAGGAGTATCTGTCCTTTCATTACAGAAGTCGTTCATAGCCACGCTACTTTAATTGCACTTACATCTGAATCTGCTCAGAGCAACCTCATTACAGCCTACAGGAACAAACATGTCATTACAACATCTGTCATGTCGAGCTATAATGGTTGCAGTTAGGACTAGACAAACCAAATTACTCCGCAATCTAGATTAATCAGCAGCATTGAGCCAATAAGCATGAACTCGCATGGAATCTACATCCGACACATTTGTAGCCGGACATGTGCAATTACATAAACGTAATGAAGTAATTCACCTGCCCTGAAGGCTTTACAACAGCCTACGAGACGCTGCTCTGGGCAACGGCCAATGTCAGTTTAATCATTCGACTAAAAACAGTGCTTCTTTCTTGCAGGGAGTTAAATCCACAGTTAATGAACGCAACCGAATATTCAGGTCTAAGGATAAAAGAAAGGATTTGGGCACAAAATGCTGTAGGTTTTTGGCACCAAAAATATCAAACAAAAATTATATATAAGTTTTGCATAAAAGTAGGATACAACTGATGCATTCAATTCCATTGTAACTAAAACTAGTAAAAAGCATTATTGAAATTAAGCTTAAAATATAAAGTTAAAAATGACACATTGCATGAAATAAATTGAATAATCTAATTAGGGTTTAATTAGTTTAGGTTGAAGCACTAAAATGAATAAAGCTAAAAATACAAAAAAATATTTAAAGCTACTGTATATATCAATACATTAAAAGGATGTCATTATTAGCTTAAAATTAACTATTAAAATCAGGTATTAAAATACAGCTAAAATATAAATATTAGAAGAAAAACTAAAATAAAAAAATAAATTAAATTAATACATTTTACTTACAGTATACTAAAATGAATAAAATAAAACCTGAATTAAAAATTATTTTTTGCTATTTAGAAATATAAAAAAATGCTTTTTGCTAAAAAAAGACACTGAAATAAAGTTGGGAAAAAAATATGATTTTTTTTACCTAAACAACTTTTAATTAATTCATATGAAATTATTAATTACTAAAATTAGAAAAGTAGAGATTACCAAAATGATAAAACTAGTAAAAATTACAGAAGCACATAATAAAATTACTAAAATGGAAAAACTGTCAATTTAAAATAATGCTAAAAACATAAAAACAAAGGCCACATCTGGAACAATTTATAATAACATGAAAAAATAACAGAACTACGTGATAATTCACTATTATATATATAGACGTTGATGTTTCTCCTTGGACATAAAAGTTTAACATCTTAGCCCATGCACTCTCCCCTACTGATGTCTTTACGAAATCTCATTAGCAAAAGCTACATTTTCTTTTTCCTATGGTTGATGATGTACCTAAAAATACAACAATAAAGACAAAAATACCTCCTCCTTGTTTAAGACCGCAAAACACTAGCTGTCATCCGGGCCTCTTCTCAGCTGTTATTCGATGTCTCTTTCATATCCTACTTTTTTTTTTTCCTCACAGCGCATCTGTGACTCATCTGTACAGATGTAGATCTGTCAGCCAGCACAAAGCGTAGAGGCTTGGCTTCTCTCTGCACACAGCCTGCTTTCCTTTACTGGATTACTGATATGCGGCGGTACACAGCGTAGCTCCATGGCCGGCACTCAGCGGCTTAGAGCCCATTCTGCTAGGATAAGCTAACCCTCCATGGCAAGGAGAGAGCATCTTTAAGAGAGAGCATAAAGCATTCTGCCCATCACACCTCACGTCAAAACGCTGTGATGCGCTAATGCTGCACTTCAGCTGCCGACACACTACCTTAAACGCTCAGCTGACACAGGATCTATCTGCACGTTTAGCTGGGCCCTCAGGCGACTGAGCCGCAAAAAATGTTTCGGGGGCTTTTTGGTCCCTCAGGCCCAATTTGTATGGCACATTCACAGAAAGCCAGCTACAAATGTCTTTTTTTGTGAATTGTTAACTAAGGTGGGAAAGAAGCCGCTCTAATGGGAATATGACTGTAGAGGTGCTGTGAAGCCCTGACCTAAATGTCTGGTCACAGATGTAATTGGAGACCCTGAGTTTTATATAGCCATTAAGACACCATGCAGCAGTGTTTTGATCTCTGTGATGTGCGAGATTCCTGTGGACGAGTAGGGGACTACAAATATCAAGTGCACTTTAATGCTCTGGGTGAAATGTAGGAGACACAAGATGAGCTTTCAAGACTTTCAAGCTTTGTTTAAGAATCAGGGTTAACATATATATATATATATATATATATATATACATGCATACATATTTGGTAAGATCATAATCATGACAATCTTAATCCTGAATGAAAATTATGATGTGGAATCATAACTCTGAGATAAAAATTTGTAAAGTAGGATGTAAAGGGTCAAAAATTACAACTTAAGTAATCATGACAAAAAAAAGACAATTATGGTGAAATATGAAGTATGACAAATTTTAAATAGACATGAAAGTCATAATGATATGACTTAATATGCCATCTCATATTTAGCACCAACTCACCTGTCCCGCGACAGTTTTCCGGCATCCCTCCTCCTCCCCAACCCCTCACTCTAACTCCTCACTGTTCTCGACCCAGATCAGGAGTTCTCTGGGTTCAGGCTGCATTCCGAGCTCAGAGCCCTCTCTCAGAACAGCACACCAAATATGCTTCCTATGTTCCTCGTTCTGATGTTGTGTAGGTGCCAACTCGTCAAATAAAGGTTTTTGGACAATGAACATCTGCTGTATGTGACAATAAGACACATATTGTGTTTCTGTCTGCGGTATCAAAAATGTTCAATCTTTCATGAATATCCATTTGGAGTTCGATAGAATACACATCTACAGTAGGAAACATTCCTTGATAATCAGCAGTAGTTTAAGGAGATGATTTCTCTTCTTAACCCCTGCTGATGGTCTTGATTTCATTGTTTAACAGCAAGGGAGCAGACATAAAAAAATCTTTAGAGAACAATGACTCAGTCTCGTAGCATCCCTGCATGAATGTGACCCTTCAGTCACAGATTATCTATCACTTCTTATCAAGTCTTATAAGGAAATCTTTCCATCAAATTGATAAATCAGCTGAGTGTGTAACTCCATGCAAAAATATTCATCTAAGCACTGTCTGTTCTTCACTGAAGGCACTCAGACTGTGAGCCTGAGCTAAAGCACAGTCATCGGTTCACATTTTAAGAAGGGATAAGAATCAATCTGCAGAAGAAAAAAAAAAAAAACCTGACAGCTTATGGCAGGGATCCTTGGGAAATAAATTATTAAAATACTTTTCAGAGTCACCATTTTGAATGTGACACACAATAAACGGTTCTGGTAAAGCATTTAACTTTACGAGTCATGCATGCCACAAATCGACTGTATATAAGCAACAGAGGAAAAAATTACTGTCTTAAACCCCAAGAGACTAAAAAATAAAACCAACCTTCTTCCATTAACCCATGGAGGACTGGATTTGGAGTCACGCTCAAAATTAAAGTGGAAAAACACACTACAGGCTGATCCAACTTTGATGTAATGTCTTTAAAACAAGCCAACATGAGGCTCAGTAGTGTGTGTGCCCCCCAAGTACCTGTTTGACCTCCTAATGGTCTCCTGAGAGATATCCTCCCAGACCTGGACTAAAGCATCTGGTAACTCCTGGATAGTCTGTGGTGCAACGTGGTGGATGGAGCGGGACATGATGTCCAGATGTGCTCAACTGGATTCAGGTCTGGGGAAATGGCGGGCCAGTCCATAGCATCAATGCCATCATCTTGCAGGAACTGCTGACGCACTCCAGCCACATGAGGTCTAGCATTGGCATATGGTTTCACAAGGGGTCTGAGGATCTCATCTTGGTACCTAATGTCAGTAAGGCTACCTCTGGTGAGCACATGTGGCCCTCCAAAGAAATGCCACCCCACACCATTACTGACCCACTGCCAAACCGGTCATGCTGGAGGACTCATTGTGAACCTGCTTTCATCTGTGAGCACAGCCCTGTCTTTCACCAGTGGCAAATTTGCCAATCTTGGTGTTCTCTGACAAATGTCATTATGTCCTGTAAGGTTTTCGGCTGTAAGCACAACCCCCACCTGTGGATGTCAGGCTCTCATACCACCCTCGTGGAGTCTGTTTCTGATCATTTAAGTGTACAGCACATTTGTGTACAGCTCGCATTGATGTGCCACCCTGGATGAGCTGCACTACCTGAGCCACTTGTGTGGGTCATAGACTATACCATTAGCACAGCCAGCATTCAGATGTGACCAAAAAGGAACTGAGAAGTGGTCTGTGGTCACCAGCTTCAGAATCACTACTTTATTAGGGGTGTCTTGTTAATTGCCCTGCTAATTCCTTGCTATTTCAGCCATTTGTTCCCAACTTTTTGAGACCTGTAGCAGGCATCAAAATTGAAATGAGCTCATTTTGTCCATAAAATTGTCAAATTTCTCAGTTTAAACATGTTTTATTTTATTTTTCATTGTGTGATTTGAACATTTTTATAGTCATTTTTTTAATAATATTGTACTTGTGTATGGTGTGATCTATATATGACTAAATTGCATATACATACACATGACATTTTATTACAGCCACATATGTATGACCATCAGAGATCCTACCACAGAGAATCTAAAAACGCCTGAGAACCTATATCAAGAAAAAAATCGATCACTGGTTTTGATACACACCAAGTTTCTAGGAATAATTATAGAGATCTGTAGTCAGCACAGACCGTGCCAAACCTAACATATGCCGACATCTACATACCCACAGTCCATCTCTGAAGCACACTGCTAAAGAAGCACACTGCTAAATCCTTCTTTCGAAAGTTACTTGTATAACACTACAGTCAATTTTAGTGTCCTTACAATGCACTTACTATAGTAATAACAGTAAATTATGCACAATTGCGTGCATCAAACTCTTAACAAAACCTTAATACTTAACCCAGTGTAAATACAGGTTGCGACTTAATATTACTTAAAACGTAAATGTATAATTACCAAGGGCACCTTAAAATAAAGTGTAAGCATTATTTGTTGCATTTCTTGTCTGATTTAGTAATGATTTTACAAAAGACCCGCAGTCTGAATGTAACAGCAGCAAAAATGGATGTGTGTGTGTGTGTATATATATATATATATATATATATATATATGTATATATGTGTGTGTATATATATATATATATAAATTACATCCATTTGCCATTTAAATACATATTTTCATATTAAAATGTTTTTTTTTTTCTTGCCCACTGCATTTTTATATATAGACTCATGTCATGAGCAGAAATAAATGTATTTTTTTCAATGTTCTCTTCGAAGTGGTAATCTGTTTTGTTTGCTGTTTTAAGTTTCTATTCATAATTACAATTAAATTGGTCATTATAGTCATATATTATTAACAAACATATGTGAACCACAATTAATTAATTATACAAATGTGCGTGTTCATGTTTTCGAATAGTGTTACAGCTCACCTGCTGTTACAACTCTTAATCTCCATAGGTAGTGGAGTAGTTTTTAACACCAGCAATTAATATAACAAAATTACATAGTTTAGCAATAAGCAGTGGATTACAAACGGTAGACAAATATGGAAATAATATATAAATGTTTAAATTTGAGAGCTTTATTGCAAAACAGCAGCAACAACTACAGAACAGTAGGTGTTACAACACTCCACCTGGGTGTTGTTACACACAATATATGCTGTGTCTACTGAGACATACCACATCAGTAATCGATATTAGCTAGTATTGTAACATAATATTGACTCTTGATGCAGCAACCAGCTGTAGCTCTCTTGGCAGACATATATATGGACTGCGAGTCAATAAAAGTCCATCAGCAGTGAGTCATGTTTTTGCAGTGGCAAAAGGTAATATACATCGTCAATGGTTATTATTTCTTTGATTTACGCACACATCCTTTTGCAACTATAGTGCGGAAAAAGGTGTGTAAGTGTTGACAGAGTACTGTGAGATCCGTGACCCGTGGGGCGCGGCGGCGCGCGATCCGCCTGCGGGATTCAGAGAGAGTCAAAGTGGGACAGCAGTGCGCACCGACTCGCTGCAGTCTGACCGCCGGTGCTCCATGCACATCTGTCCGTCCTGAGACACCCCTCCTACCTACACACTCTAACACAGTCTGCTATCACCACTGTAAATAAATGCATAAGCTGTTATCTCCAGTCTTTACTTGCACACTGCGCGTCTCGAAGAGAAAATCTTATGCTACGACGACCCCAAGATGTAGAATCTTGTAAATGCGCGAGCGCGATGCGCTTGGAACGTGCGTACGTCCGACCTAAACCAGTGCTGGCCAACTAATACAAAAAAAGAGCATGCATTAAGAATCCATCACCCTTAACAAGTCAACTTCAACTTGTTTTGCGCGGTCAAATCACACCCCGAACATTAAACTAACCTGCCCGTAACTGCGATTAGATTGCAGATAGCAGAACCATATGAATGAATTCGGAATAAGAAGGTCGTTACTGATTCAGTGTTCTCAAAGTTGGTAATTTAATAAACACAAACCCTAAGACGCGTCAAATCAGAGAGCAAAACTGCGCGTAATTTAATTGTTGTGCTGCGTGCGCGAACCATGCGAATCAATTTGCAACGAGCACATGCTCACTTAATCGTTCCGCGTCTGAAGTTGCTAATCTGATAGATGACGGGTCGCAAACATCATTGAAATGAACAACAAACAACTTCCCACGCGCGTGTAAAAGAATGTGCGCTGAACTCAAATCTGCAGTGTCATCATCAAGCCACCAAACACTGTACTGTATATGACCTGTCCAAAAGCGAGAGCCACTTATGAAATATTATCCCCAATGCAATTGAGCGCGGGGCTTGTGATAACACTGGCGTTTCCGTTCACCCCTGCCAACTCCCACCACACCCAGAGGGCATCACACTGTGGCCAGACATCCCAGGGTCCTTACCTTTAATGACAATCCCACAGAAGCTGTAGAGCACAAAAAGCAAGTGCTGTTGGAGCATCATATTCTCGTGGCGTTGCTTGCGTCCGCGTTCTCCCTGCGCTGATGCTGATGCCGATGCCGCTTATCCAGGTGGATGGTGCGCTCTCAGTCGGGCTCGGATCGCATGGATGGAGGAAACCCGAATCTCCCGTCCCGATCCGGAGGATATGTCACCTGCAGCAGTTACTATACCCGGGCTCGGAGAAGATGCTGCCCGCACTGACAATGCTGAGAAAGTGGCACTTCAGCCCCTGCCTGAGTCTCTGCCTCTCCAGAGCGCCGCAGCAGACGCGGGTCCCGCCCACTTCGGATTGACACATGGAGACGCCTTACCGACATAGAGGCGAGCCTGGATGCGCAGTTGATCACGCTGATTGATAACTTTCTGTCAGTTGGGATTTTTGGTTACACTTTCGTAAGCGGTGTTGTCTGTCCGTTAATTAGGCTCCTGGCTGTAATTGTATTATCATGCGGTTTCCCTCTTTAATTGAAAACGCTGTGCATGTTGTTCAGGGGACATCAGGGATGTTGAAACACCCTTATCAATTTAACCAGTTAGGAATGAACTACAGGGGTAAGATCGCTAGTCTTGTATACTAAGTATAATTGGCACGATTATAATTAGATTTGTGATCGTGATGATGGGTTTTAAACGACAGAATTGGAATCTGAATCAGCATGTTGTCTTGTTTAGTTTGATTTGTAGCATCCACAGGTTAAAAAATTCAACTTTGCACCACAGGAATAAACTACATTAATACTACATACTAATACTACTAATACTACAATAATAATATATATATATATTCAAACTGAAAGCAATTGTTT
>JAUMHP010000068.1:4063999-4081206 GCA_032361065.1 Enteromius trimaculatus
AAACGGAAAGCAATTGTTTTAATATGTAATCATATTACAGTGTTTGATCAGATAACCCTTGGTGAGGAAGATAGTCTTCTTTCAATAACAATAAAATGCAGTGTCCCA
This sequence comes from Enteromius trimaculatus, assembly GCA_032361065.1. Taxonomy (NCBI): domain Eukaryota; kingdom Metazoa; phylum Chordata; class Actinopteri; order Cypriniformes; family Cyprinidae; genus Enteromius; species Enteromius trimaculatus. The sequence goes on from JAUMHP010000068.1 coordinate 4,064,108, forward strand.
ATTTGTGCAAACTTTGCAGATCCAGCATATGTGTTAGAATCCTCAATTGTTTTACTTTTCAGTATTATTACTCATATAGTGTGTCATATAATCCTTCGAAAATCATTTTAATAGGCTGATTTGGCACACAAAATGTTTCCAATTATCATTGTTGAAAACAGGTGTTTTTTTTGGAAACCACAACGCATTGCCATTCAGAGGTAAGCACAATAAGAGAAAGAAAGAGACAGAAAAATGAATTCTTTTATTCAGCAAGGACACATTAAATTGATTAAGTGACAGTAAAGACATTTATAATGTTATTAAAAAAAAATCAATTACAAATAAATATTCTGAACTTTCTATTCATTGAAGAATCCTGCAAATTATTAGTAATAATTGTATATTATATTATATTGTACTATTTTCATAACAGGTGGGAGTGCTAAAACTCATTGTTATAATCATATAGCAAAAAATTTAATTTTATAAAAAATCTAAATCATTTTTTTTTTTTTTTTGCTTACAATTTTTTAAAACTGTAACATTTTACCCCTTTGGAAAACAACCTCTCAATCAACAGGAAATATGAAATATAACAACTGAGGTTTTAAATTTCATGAGTCACTGAGAGGTTTAGAATTTTAGCTTCCGTTGCATCGACTTATGTTTGTTTCATGTAAAACAGAATGAAAGCTATCCCATCAGCACTAACGACATCTGGCTGAACGTTGCATCAACACTACTCTTGAGCTGTGATATAGCTGGAAGGTCAATTTGAAATTATGTGATTTTGGAACACTAAATGCTGACAGGTTAAATTCGATTCTCTATTGTTGTTGTTTTTGTTGTATTTTTATATTGGAATAATGTTTAGATCTCAAGTGGGAAAATGAATATTGTTTATCCTAGTTGTTAGCATCTTTAATTGGGTCTCCAGGCATTCTATCAGCAACAAGACTGTTCCACTCTCCCCTTGTTCCATAATGTAAGTCACTTACTTTAGAGAGGCATGCATGCATTTCTAAAGTTGCATTACAGTAAATGCAATAAACACAAACAGCAGGGGAAAAAATAATATTTGTATAGTTATATACACACTGCAAAATAATATTTAATATTTAATTACTCTCATTAATTATAAATGTACATGAACCACACATACATACTAATATCTGCTAATAAAAACAGATAGTTTTCCAGCTGAACAAGATTGTGTTCTGTTGGCACAGCTACAGATAGAAAGTGAGAATAAAGAGTCAAGCAAAACAGAGCTGGACGGCCCAGCGAGCAGCTGGATATTAGTCTTCCTTCCACACATTCTAGGTTTGGTGGGCCGAATTGGGCCGGTGTCTATCCATGACTCAAAACACAGGGCTAAAATCGTGCTTGTAGTCCGGGCTCTCTCTCCAAACCCATTGAAAGGCTTTTACACCTGATTTCACATGCCGCTCACCAAATTTCGTCCAATTTAACACAGAGACCTGACTTGCCCGAGTCTGAGTCTGGCCGTGGTGAAAATCTTGGCTCTGCTGAATCACTCATATGAGGCTCAGTAAAGCCAGTTTAACAAAGAGCAGCATAGAGGCCAATTGGCTAAAGTTCTGAGCAACTTAAACTCAAAAAATAGAAGAGTAGAGACAAAGCATATACAGTGCATGGAAGATTTAAGGTTAATGGCAAATGGTTATATCCTTCATCATTTCATTGAGCCATAGAAAAGGAATTTCACTCAAGGTCTTTGCAAAGCATTATAGTTATTAGAGCATAACCTCTGGATAGCAAAGGGCCATTTTAAGACAAAAGCAGGTAAAGGCTCTCATTTCTTTAAGATGTACATGCATAGAAAGAAGTTATAGAGTCTGTCTGCACTTTTACTGAAAACCAGTCTACATTCAACGCCACTTTTCTTGTAAAATAGGATCAGGCCAGCAAGGTCTTTTGTATTTGTGAAGAACGTGTATTGCAAATCCATCTGCATGCAAAAAAATAGAGTAGAACAGTCCTCAGACTCTTTACTTTCTCTTTACTTTCAATGCTTTTGCAATGACACCCACTAAAAGGAAAAAAATGTAAAGCATTTTTTTTAAACTTTGTAATCTTTAATACGAAAATTGTATTATTGGGTTTATTGGGTTACTAAAACACATTTAACCATTATGTTGGCACACTTGCATTTGAGAATAAAATCAAGCAAATCAATTCTGTTAGTGGTGTGGGGATTCAGTGACTTCAGTTCTATTGAAATGGTTTAGATTAGGTCGTAGCTCTATTTTAAGCTATAAAGAGTGCAATTAATATATAATTGTGATAACTGACTGAAAGTTTTACAGTCTTATTCCCAAATGCAGAAACACATTTAGTGGAGATATTGTGCCCCTGCAATAAAATGTATTTTAGAATTACTGTATTTATGGTATTTGAATGCAGAACCACAATGTTACAAGTTACAAGTGGATGCATTCAGTAGAATCATAACTGATAATAATAAAGATATTTGTGCTACAAACCAGTGTGTTTACTTTTAAATAATGTAATGCAAGTTTTCTTTTTGTGTGTTTTGTTTTTAAGCAAGGAAACATTTTAGTGTGCAGCTTAAATGTGTTTCAAAATAGGTTGAAAGAAGATAGAGATTTGAAAACTGGTGCTTTTGAACGTTAGCATCACACATATACAGCTTCATATCTATGGGTTTTCATAGACAAAGGTTTACTCTGTAGCTTACGTGATACGGCGTTGTAATTTGAAGCTCCGGTTCAAATCTTGTGTAAAAAAAAAACAGCTCAAATCTGTGTAAAAGGCAGTTGAAATGGCACCGTTGCGTCAAAAATGCCTTTTGATATCAGTTTTACATTTGTTAGCACCATCGAGTAGGTTTAGGGTTGGATTTGGTGTAAGGCATACTTCCAACATGATAGATCATTAACTTTTAACGGCAGTACCTAGATATGGAAACATAATTAAAACGTGCCAGGATTCACATATTGAACCGGTGTTTTTGCGCCACTCAGTGGACATTTCATAAAAAATATGGGTAACACTTCAGAATAGGACTAATTAATGATTAAAATGTTAATCATTAATTGCTAGTGTGTTTTTGCTAAACTAATGCTTAATTGTGAACGAATTAACCATTAATTAATGCTTAACTAATGCATTATTCTGACCCCCTATTCTGAAGTGTTACCCATATTTTTTATGAGACCAGGTTGTTATGTAAAGGATAAGGTACCTCCAGCAGGTTGTTATCACAGAATAAAGTCCAAAAGGCTTATCGGTTGTTTAAGACTGAAGGTTCTGCGATAACAACCAGCTGGATGTACATTATCCCACTTATTACACAGCTTCTTGCAACAAAGTATGTAATTCGACACTTTGTGTCGTAGTGCTTTATGTTCAAGTTGTTGAGATAAGGTTTTGTTTGTTTTAATCGGGGAGTCATTGTGATCAACTTCTATCCACTGCTGAAAAGATTTTTCCGTACATATTGAAATTAATGTTGAAGTCCTCCATTCTTACTCGTGGTTAAGCATTTTAAGCAGCAAGATGGCGCCAAACTGTCAGCGACAGCAGAGTGATACGTATAATTACTAATGGTCAAGTTTGTCAAATTTACTCACCTTCAGGCCAACTGAGATAGTAGATGAGTTTGTTTCTTCATCAGAAATGTAGCATTACATCACAATGGATCCACTGCAGTGAATGGGTGCCGTCAAAATGGGAGTCCAACAGTTAAACAAAAACATCACAATAAAAAAGCTGGATGTTTTGTAAGAAACTAATTTATAATTATGGGATTCAAACTGTCACTTCTAACCCAAATATGAGTCTATAATCTACAATGACTCTTCCTCTAGTGAAAATGTCCTTCTCAGATCAAAATCCATCAACAAAGTATAGCCTAGACTTGTTTTGGAATGGTTTCAGAGCTAATATGTGCATTTTCTCTCATAAGTCAAATGAATTGACTTTTAACTGAAAAAAAGAAATTCACAGTATGAATAGAGGACTCTTTATTTTGGCCAGAAGAGACATGATTATGTATTTATTTATTACAAGCACATAGCTTTTTGCTTCTCATGTTGAACGGATTTCATGTAGATTATTTGTGGATTATGGAATTTGACTCAATTTCGATCGCACCCATTCCCTGCAGAAGAAGATGAAAAAACACACATCTTAGATGGCCTGAGGGTGAGTAAATTTTCAGCAAATTTTCATTTTTGAGTGAACTATTTATTTTTCCTGGGTTTAGAGTGCATTAAAAATAGACTTACGATCTATATAATAGCATGTGTTTATCACCTTTCATTTTCAAAACCTTTTTCTACTGTAGTTGCTTTAAAAAAAAAAAACAGATCATCAGCAGAACAACTGGTTTGTTGTCAAACAACAGTACAAGCCCCAGACTGAAGGGACCTGCTGGAACATCACCAAACAGGCACATCGGATTGCAGCAGTACTGGGTATGCATGTTTGCTTAATTCCGATATTATCATGCAAAGCCGTTTTTAGGTTACATTTAATACAGTGAGCGTTTGAACAAGCTCTCAGGAACAGAGATGGGTTTAGCCTCACTTTATTGAACAGTCACCACGGCTGTATCTCATGCTAAGTTTCATGTTGCATTCAGAGGAAACGTACGTCAGCATTCTACAGATCTCATTACATTGCAAATCTATAAATATTCAATCAAAATGGTTGCCTGGAGAGAAACGGTTCTTGTGCCTCACCGATGAACTAATTGAATCCATGAAACGCTCTAGCAAATATGCCCGCAGTGCACATGTCATTGTAACCCCGAGAGTCAAGCGACTGCAAATTGGTTTTTTGAAAAAACATATTTTTCTTATATGGAGTGTATGTATTCTGCTGGAAAGCTTGGAGAGTGCGTACAAAGAGCTTTGACTGTTGCATTGGAACCTCTGTCACTACAACGCATGTTTGCTTGATCGCAATCTTACGGTGAAATTAATTTAACCCTTTGTAGTGCAGTTAACACAGAGTTCCCAGACCTCTCCATCTATTCATTGGCCATTGTTTTTGCACTCTTTGCTGGAATGGAGAAGCAGACAGTGAACCAATCTGAGGAAACTTTCTAAGATCTAAGAACATTTTAAGCAGCCCTGAAAACCCTATAACAAATATAATTTACAATGCACATAATATAGTGGTTTATTTTCAGTTTCTGATTGTGTTTGTACTTTGATCAAAGTGCATCTTGAGGTTACTTGTATAATGTCTCATCAAAAAAAAAAGGGAAAGTAAGAGATAAACACCAAATAATTAAAACACCACAGAAAAGAATACAATCCCTGTCTTTCTCCAAAGGTAGCTGTGATGGTAATGATGATTAGAGACAGATATATTACACTGGATGTTTTGACAGGCGTTTCACTGCTGAATAGAGGTAGACAGAGGATGCTTTTAAATGAGGCTTTCATTCATATTACCTTTGAGATTAATTAACTTCCGCAGGAGTCGATGAGAACCGCTGTTGTGACATTGTAACACTTGCCTCAGTGATTCTCAGGGGTGAATTCGATAAACAGTTGTGCAGTTTTTCAGCGCAGAACCATCGCTGTTTGGATGAAATTGTTTTGCTCCATATATAAATTAAGTGCTCACACTTTAGTTTGGGGACCAATACTCATTATTAGCTAATATATTTTATATTTAACTCTTAATTACTGCTTATTGGTAGTTAGTAAGGTAGTTGCTAAGTTTAAATATGTAGGATAAAAAATATGGTCATACAGAATAAGTAATTTAAAAAATGGCTTGTAATATGCCTGGGAATAAGTAGTTGGTCCCACCTTATATTAAGTGGCTCTATAAAACCTGTGTACCTACGGTGAGCATGCTTTCACCAAGTACAAGATGTTCCTGGATCAACATTCTTGTGGCTAGCATAGTTCAGGGAGTTCACATGAGTCGTGCTTGCTCCATCCCCAACTCTTCATTTCGCCACAGTCAGGACTTGTGATATCATTTTGGCAATAGTGCTTCTGAGAGATGTCTTTATAATCTACAATTGCACAAAACTACACATGTAGGAACTATTTAGTCGAAATCATAATAATTATTCCTGATAAAATCATTGACTGTCAATCAGAGTTTAAAAAGACTTTATCATTGTCATCTGAAAGCAGACGATAATAATCGAATATTCTCAAAATCAAAGCATGCCCGACGTTGAAAGTTTTCAGTATTCCCCACAAACTAGCATTCCACCAGCAAAATAGTGAACTGCCTTGTGCAAATCACTTTCAGCACTAATTTTGTTGGTGTGTTTGTGTGGTTACTTGATTTGCATAATTCCTTTAGTGAGTCTGTCAGTGGGCGTAATTCATTTTTAGTGAATTCCCTCCAGTATGCATTACTGCATTTTATTCGTGTATAAAACAAAGAAAAAAACTTTTTTTTTTTAAAGCAATTCCTCTGCTTTTTAAATGCTAAAAAGTAGAATTTCAAATAGATTTTGTTTTTACTTAATACTACTCAGTACTAGCAACGACCCTTTAAAATAAAGTGTGATCCAATTTATTTAAAATTTGCCTATCTACATTAGACCATCCAAAATGTAGATGAGTTTGTTTCTTCTTTGGATCGGAAATGTTGTCATTACATTGCTTGCAGATTAGGAACTAAAAGATCTTTTTAATAACTGAGTGATATTTAGAGCTCAGACTCAGCCTGCATAGATGGATCTTGAAAAAAGACATCCTTGCTACTGTACATAAAAGATCTTCTTGAGAATCAGGCTTCATGAATCAAATCAATCAGACAATCACTGCTGTTCAGGCAGACAGAGAAAGACATGCATACAAGAGCACAAGTAGCCTAATCTCAGCAGTTCTTTTGTGGTGGAGAGCCGTACCATCCTGGCAAACGTAACCAGGCCAGCTGAAGGGGCTGCCCTATGAAGTAGTGTGTTTGTCAGACGGGACTGGACAATGCTGAGGCAAACTCATAAGTCCTGATGACCAACACTCTAACTCGTCACGTTTTGACGCTTGGTCAAAACAGATTTGCATTGCTTTTTGAGGCTCAAGTTACCCTTTTCAGTCACCTTTCGACTTGAAGGGTCCTCCATTGTTTTCAGATGTTTGGCTTAATGTAATGGTTTGCATGCATATATACATTTATTTTATTTATTTTATTGGAGCACCAAACCCCATACCCTAAACCTACCCACCTCTGAACAATATAGACACCCACAGGCAAACGCAGTCACAGGTATTTTTTGCACAAACTAATCATAAACAAGCAGTATAAATACATTACAAACAAGTCGTGTCACATTCGATTCTTCTGAGGCCATACGATGTCTTTATACAAAGAAGAGAGTAAAACACAAGGTTTTAATCACTAAAAATGATCCCGCTCCGTTTATCTCATTCAGAAAACATACTCCCGTCCCGTAGCATGACGTTCACGAGACATGCAAGAGCCAATGACATTTCACAACCAACGTTGACGTAAGGATTCTTGAAGCGGCATTTTTTGAAACCGCGTACATGCCGCACAGACTGCATCAGTGCACAGGAAGTACACGGAAGACCGAGACAGCGATCGCGTCTATTCCGCTCACAAACCAATCGTTTTGCATCAGAAGACTTGGAATATTAATATAGGCTATTTCAAATAAATGATGACAGTTGTTGTATCCGCCTGCTATATCTTGTGTTTTATTCATTTAATTTTAAATGAAACTGTTTTGACTGTTTACATTGAAAAATCACACCCCTACATAATGCCAATGTTTTTTACCCAATATATCTTTTAATTATGACGATAACATAAAACATAAAATATTGTGCCGGCATATTGACGCTAAGGGTTTCCTATTTAAAACAATGGAGCACCCTTGATGTCGAAAAGTGACTGAAATGGGGTACCTTGAGCCTCAAAAAGCGACGCAAATGTGTTTTGACCAAAAGTCAAACTGACGAGTTGGAGTGAGACTGTGTTGTGATGACTGACAAAACAGAATATTTAAATTTTATTTTAACATTTGATAATTAGTATTGGGACAACACAAGCACAGCTTTGTCAAATGCATGGGATGACCCTTGCTGTTACAAGGATGACATATTCGTAACACATTTTATAGGCCAATAGCTTAAAATAAGTTAGAATTTAAGCATGCTACATTCCACTCTTTTTTTTTTTTTTTTTTGATAAATACATTAAAATGATTATTGTATTATATATTGTATATCGCAGCGCTTTAAAATAGGTAACACTTGTTATTATTTCCAACTTTTTTCTATAGTTAGTAAGGCACTTGTTAATTTAGGCATTAATTAATTACTTAATTATTATAGAACTTAAATGTATAATTACACTGTAACAGGGACAACGTTAAAATAAAGTGTGATCCAGTTTATTTAAAATTTGCCCATGTACATTGTACCATCCAAGATGTAAATTTATCATGACATCACTTGCACAATAATAAATAAGATAGTAATATATATATTATAATTTTTATTTATAATATAAAATATAATATAATTTTTATTTATTTATTTATTTATTTTTACTTAAACTATATGCTTAGGGCACCTTGCATGTAATTATGCATAATGTATTGTTATGATAAGATAAATAAAGTATTACACAAAAGCTGTCATTGGGGCGATACCTTTTCAAAAGGGACTTGTTTGTACATAGTGGGTCCATTTTGGTACCTTAAAGGTGTCATATTAGTACTTAAAGGGTACATATTTGAACCTAAAAGGTACAAAAGTGAAAGGGTATTTCTGAGAGGGTACCATAAATTTTGTTTGCACTTTATTTCATAGTGTGCGTACTTGCAGTGTCCCTAGGAAAGCGGGCTGGGCTGGAAAGCAATGGTAATGTAAGGTAACTACACAAGTTAAGTTTAGGTTTAGGGGTAGGTCAGTGTTAGCACCTTGTTTTTACCTTGTAATTACTATAATAAGTACCTAATATGTACATGCAAAACAGTTTGTACAGTACATGTTTTAGGTGAAAATTAATCTGTGCAAGTGTAGTGTGTTTTTTTTACAATAATAGCTTGTTGCACAGCTAACTACTTTTCCAAACTTTTGGACTGTAGCATAAATGACGAGCATCTCCGAACCTGAGAAGCTGTTTGGAAGTAGCTTCTCGACACTGAGACACGCACAAAATGCATGATAGATCTGGGAACCCATCCTGAACCCAGTAGTCTTCCACGGAATTCAAAACAGAACCTCTACTAATTGCCTGTCTGTCTGTGTTCTGATCTCCACACCTGCATTATCCGAGACGGAATCTTCCAGAACGCCTGGCAGTCAGTCTGTCGTCCCCACTGAGCCCGGGAAGAAGCTACTGCCACTGCAGATATGTCGCGCTGATTGCTTTGCGTTTGCCGGGGTACGATAACGATGGCCCATGGCAGCTGGCATTCTCACAGACCACTGCATGGAAAATGGACCGATTTTCAGATTTAATTACCCACGATGGATTTTACCCCTTCTCTCTCTGTTCCTATCCTCTTAGCAGCCAGAAAACATTTATTTCGAAATCAGGACAAGACAAATGACAAGACCACGGCCTTCCACCCCATTCCTTGGCTCAGTCCGTGCGTTCGTGTTCGTTTTAATCCGATGACAATGGATGATTCATTAGCATAGCTGAATATGTGCATTTGGACCAATGACAGCTCGGATCTCCGCTGCAGCTGTTGTTGTTGCTTGATATCATTCCCTTTTGCATTTCAAAAACTTCCAGTGATCTCTTTGCACTTCATTTAAATGAAAATGTGCGTGCCGTCCTCTGCAATATTTCCAAAGCTTGTAATTTCTGCATTAGCATTTCCTTTTGTCAATATTTTGTTGTCATGCTATTATACAGTAAGTTAGACATTATGATAAGACGCTGAGTGGCAAGACCTTAAGTCTAATTAACTGCTGTGTGAATAAAGGCCTTGGTTGAGCAGTGTTTGCTTTAGACAGTTACTTTGTTTCCAACATTTTACTGAGTTGTCTCCCAAGATATGATGCATTTATTTTATTTTCATTTATCGCACCTAGGCCCGTGTTACTTTATCATTTTGATACATTTATATTTTCTATTATTACTTTGAATGTAGTTTTATTTTATTAAGTTGTTTGTATACAAAATTGAATTTGCCTGTTTTAAAGATGTCTTTATTTCAGCTTCAGGTGTTGTTATTTTAGTTCAACAGAATTAGAAGTCTTTCCTTTGGAGTAAAATAACTATAACTATATATATATATATATATATAAATACACTTTTTTATGTATTCTTTTTTAATAAAAATAACATTCTTTATTCATTTATAAAAATATGTCTAGTAATATTTTTCATGCTTTTAATTTTAGTTAACTATAATAACCCTCTGATGAGTGATTAAATCAAATAAAAAAAAATTGCACTTAGATTCATTATTCAACACAACTTATTTTTCTCATTTATATTTTATTTCACATTATTATTTAATTATTTATTTTATTTTTCTCCCCTCCCGTTCAAGGAAATCCATTGTTTTAATATATTAGTTAATATATAAATGTATTAGTTCAGTAAATGCATGGTTTCACATTCAATGAATAGTCACATTCAATAATTATAAGTTACATAAATAATCAGCTTTGTGATTTTTGCCTTAATAAGGCATCTTTAATTACATTCTAGGGAGAGAGAGAGCGAGAAAGAATGAACATTCCTCCCTAAATGATAAGTCACACTAAAATCACACTAAAGGTGTGGAGTAAGATGTGTCAGTGCGGAAGATGTGCAACTTCTTTGCATATTGTTTTGTTACATGGCCCATATATTTAGCAAGGGCTAATCATATACAGCTAATGAATTATTAAATGAAGCATAAAAAGTAGCTGTGGGTGCCTAAGCTCTGTCAGTGGCTCAACTAATTATATCCCAAACATTATTACAAAATGTTTAAAAATTATGTCAGCAGATTCAAATACTGCAAATTAAATGGCTGGGTTTTGGAATGGGATTGTGTATCAAAAGTTTTTTTCTCATATATTTTTATTTGAAATGTAAATCATATTTATCAATAATTAATGCATTTTATTAATATTAATAATACTTATTAATAATTAAATTCCCATCACTTGACATGACACCGCTTACTCTTAAAGTGGGGATTTAAAATATATAGACCTCATATATTTCCCTTGCCTTACGAAAAATACTCTTGGCAGCACACAATTTCAGTTGACAGAATATATCCTGGAATATAATTAGACATATTAGTTTTACCTTAGCTGATATCTCATTTCTCTTTGCCTCAAGGACAGCCTAAGAAAAAAAGTGTCTCAGCTTATCCCATTCTTCCCTATATATATTCATTAGCTGTGCAGCAGTAATACATTTTCTTTTGCCCTGTTATTATTATTCAGTAATTTATTTGTGGAATATTTAATTTCAATGTCTTTTGATTTCGAATCACTCTAGCAGTGCCCTGTGGACACATTCAGGGGTGTTATTCACTCCACACACTGCTGTTGCTAAACTGACAGCATTAATTGGGAAATGATGCAACCTGTTTTGTTTGGTGATTAGTCGTGTTACCATCTGGACTGTTTTCTGCAGAGGAACCCTCACACATGAGTGAGTGAAATTTGCAACCAAAAAAACGCTTCCCACCATTATACGTCACACAAGCCACACGCGCACTTCAACAACACCCCTGCGAAGCACAGCAGAAATAACAAAACACCAGACTGTTTGGAAGAAGATCTCAGACAAAACCTTGTGATGCACTGGGTTTTCATATTAAAATGAAAACTACAGCACCAAGATGTAGTTGTACAGTTGTAAGCATTGTCTTTGCATTAGAAATAAAACATCAATCACAAACCTTGTTCCAGAACAGTTCAACACAAATAATAGAGTGTGTTCCACTTGTTTTGGCGCCGGAACGCAGCATCATGTTATGGTAAGAGGCGTAACATTTCCATCAGACGCTTGCGGTATTTGGCCTATCACAGTGCACTGGAAAGCTGGCCAATCAGAGCACACCTCGCTTTTTCAGAACGAGGAGCTTTGTATAAGTCGACCAATTTCAGGAGGTGGGGACTAGAAGGAGAAACCAAAATGTACAATATGGGGGAAATAATGTGTTTTTTGCACCCGTTCACTTTAAAAGGATTTAAAATGTGTTTGAATATCATTTGATCTTTGTAACCTGAAAGTGACAATGGATTATTTACCACCGTTCATGAAAAATAAATTAGGCTAAAGAAAGCATGAATTTTAGACCTGTGAACCAACAAGTGTATTCCACGACAAAGATTGTGTCTGGCACTCAATATGTATTTTTAAGCAAATTAAAATTGCTTAAAAATTAGACATACCAAATTCTTCAGGAGAGTCTGTGCCTGCACTTGGCTGTGATTTTTGATTGATTTTGACGCGTCCCGTAGCCTAGTAGCATCTGGTGTGGACAGACAAATTGATTGACTCATTATTTAGCCGGGGGAATTTCTAAGTTCTAAGTTTTAAGTTTAAGTTCTATTAAGTTCTAAAATGATGGTTAATGAAACCCAAATCATTAAAACTAGCACATTTACTGAATGTGAAGTTTAAAGGATAGTGGGCAAAAATCTAATAAAGCTTATCATCTAAGAATCAGCTAATTATGAACATTTCTCATAGACAAATTGTTTTGAAGTATATTGCATTGTTTGGATTCATCCGATCTTCTCCATCGTTGTGCTGTGACTGTGAAGTAAACAAAAAACCTTGATTCCAGCCTCTGTAGTGTCAATGTAAGCGAAGCCTCTCGATGTCTCATGCAGTTACCTGTGAGGATTCACAATGACAAGAATTCCAAGCTACTTATGAAGTCTAAGAACAACCTGTCGTAATCTAGAGCATTCTGACCTTGACCTTGATGATTATGCAGCAAAAACCTGACAGGCTGGAAAACTTCCTGTAACTTTTCACCTCAATGCAGAGCATGTTCTATTCCATATGGCACAACATCACCTTAAATGCATTACAAGTAAATTGTTTTCCTGAAAAGGCATGAAAAACAGGTTGTCCTTCAGGCGAGAAACATATATTACACTCCTATATAAAAGTTGTTCAATAGTTCTTACCAGCACTTTACATTCAGCATTATTAGGTGTCAAGAGCTACATGTCTCACCTGGCAACGATTTGGAGGTAAGCTGTTCACAAAATGGCTGCAGGTTGTTCAGGAAATGAAAACGTTAAAAGGTTATATATATTTATATATATATATATTTTTTTTTTTATTGACTTGTGGTTAGACCTTTTTCAAGAGTATAATCATTTATGACACATAATAAACATGATTCATTCACTTAAGTTACAATGGATTATATTTCTCATAGTTATAATGCATTATAAGTCTACTATCTTGACCTAACTCTGTAAATGCCGGTGTGTTCTTGACTCGCTCTCTGACTGAATACACCGTTCTGGTGAATTCTCTCGTCAGAAACAAAAAAACTGTAAATATGTGTATGAATCTGTAAGATATTAATTTCATAGTCTGCTACAATCTGTATTGTTAAAAGCCCCATATAAATAAAAGTGATCGATTGATTGATTGATAGTTTAACAACTTTAGTGATTTTAATGGAGTTTTTGAGTGTGCTTGAACTAGACTGTCAGTCAAAATGTTCTTTAAAAATGTAATTGTTCTTTGCTCTCTTTCTGTACAATGAAAGTGTTATGATTAACTTGCAATGTTTTTATTCACATTAACTTTACATGTTAAATTCACATTAAATATTAAGTCAGTTGCATTAAAAATATGTTATGTCATGACACCATATATCTGTTAACTAGTTAAAAAGACAGGATGTTGATAAACAAATTTCGGGAGAAGCATGTACAAATAATTAGCCAGTAGTCTCCACCTTAAATAAGCTTGATTTCCCCCCTTCCACGTCTCGTTCTTGCATTGATCTCGCTCTGCTTGAAAAGATAGGTCTAACTCTGACAACTCATTCAATTTCAACCAAGAGGTCCCCTCTCGGCCGAGCCTCGGATGCCTCCGCCCCCTGCTCTTTGCCTCAAGCCAGCCACCAGCTGTCAACCCGGACCACCATGCAGCCCCCACCATCCAGCCAGCCAGGACCTTCCACTCTGCCTCCTCCTGGAAACATGTTTCAGTACACCCACGACCAACAACCCTTTAGCAGGCCTCCCACCCCTCCCAACCCACAATTTAATGAGGTTGATTCAGCACACTACGGAAACCTATCCGACCCGACGGCTGCTTTTTGACTCCTCCCCCGAATGCAAGGGGCAGCTTCGACCCAGGTGTTTGCAGCCCCCACTCCCAATCCGAACACCCCAACCTTCAATAAGCCAGTACTGATCCCAAATCAGCTGAACTTATAATCAAAAATGAATTAGAAGTAAAATTCATGAATGGCCCCTTATCCCATCATTTCTCTTAATTTCCCCTTCCCACGTCATCCCAGCCGCAGACCTCCAAAAAGTAATTTTTTTCAGATCGAATATTTCTTAGCTTCCATACCCAAAGAGAAAGTCAACAGGATCATCCTGATTGCCTCCAATCTCTGGGTTTCCTTCCCAATGGACACTTGCCCCAGATGCAGATCCCCAGCCAACCCCAGTACCTCCCTATTCGCAGCTGATATCCAATAAATAAACCACCCATTAACACCACTCCTCAAAGCTTCCCTACACTCCATTCTGCAAGCATTCGCCCCTAGAACTCTTCAGTCTCACCTCACCGCCTGAACATCATGTAAATCCTTCCACCTCACCTATAATCTCCAGTTCCCCCGATTTTTCGCTGTTGTCCATAACCCCCTTTATTTAATATCACAATTCTTACAAAAACCTCCAAGCCAATTCCATCAAAGGCTATTTAAGCAGAATCCAATTCTTCCACAAAATGGTAGCAGAATCCAATTCTTATCTCAAGTGCTCAAACCTCACTGCAGCTTAAAGGCATTCAGAGAGCCAATCCGCTGCTTTGCTACCCTCCATCGGTACGGTTCCGTCCAGACCACCCAAACACTTAACACGATGTTCACCTTAGCTTTTTTCGGGTTCCTTAGATGCTCTGAATTTACAGTTAATTCCAATTTCAACCCAAGCATCCATCCCACCATGTCCGACCTATCCATCTTCAATGACAAAACCTTCTTCAGGCCATGGTTCCCCGCTATCTCAAACGCTCAAACCTCACTGCTGCTTAAAGGCATTCACAGAGTATATGTGAGTTTATGCTTACCCGCTGCTGTCATTTTTGTCTGAGTGCTTCCTACACAGTGTGACACACGGTCACGGTCGGTGACGACCCTTTTGAACTACAATAATGATACCTTTTCTAGGTTGTAAAATACATTTATTTATTTAATGTGGTAAACTTTACTGCTTGCATGTTCAATAACAGTCTCTTTTCCAGTAAGATAAAACAATACAAAACATATGTTTAGAGCTCCAACTATGGCACCTAGTGGTCATCTAATGAAACTTAATGGAACTTTCGATCGACTATTACACACAATGTTAAACAGACTTGGGACCAGAAGTAATATACTTGGACCAGACCCGGCTAACCATTTAAAATATAGACCGGGTCGATTCTCAGGTCCTCGTGTCTCGGGTCCTCTGTGAAGAACTCTAGCTCTGACCCCTCCACTATTCGAAGCACCATGCAAACCCTCACCAACCCTCCCTCAGGGGATGACCTTATACCAGCCTCCCAGCTTTCCACAACCTCAGCCTGTCCCCAGCAGCAGCTATCCTCCTACATTTCCATTGCATCAGCCATACTAGGCCCTTCCCTGCAAAGGTTTTCCCCGGCAATTATGCCCGTTCATCTTGCCTAACCAGAGGCATCCCCACCGCCGCTAGGTTTATGAAGCTTCCCCGCCACACTCCCTCTGCAGAGGTCTCTCCCCACCACCCCACCTCAGCAGAGGTTTTCCCCGTTATCTTGCCTCCTCAGAGGCTTCCCTGCTATCCCACCTCTACAGAGGCTTCCCCGCTGCTACCTTTATCAAAGCCTCCCTACTTTATTCCCGATGAGGCCCCATTACCTCGCCTTCGCAGAGGCCTCCTCGCTGCTACTTATATTAAAGTCTTCCATCTACATCATCTTTGCAGAGGTTTCCCTTGTCTCCTTGCTTCTGTGAAGCTCTAATCCATACAGGTCTCCCCACCGCATTACTTCTCCTTCGGTTTTCTCGTTGCCCTGCCTCTGCAGAGGCTTCCCTGCCACTCCGCTGTTACCTCCATAGAGGTCTCCCCATGGCATCATCTTCCTCTGCAGAGGCTATTCTATTATTCTTTGCTTCCACAGAAGCTAGCTTCGCCTACATTTCCCACACCCTCATCATCAAGCAGGGGCTCACAAGCCAAGCCATCGCTCCCCCTAAATCCTCTTGGACCACTCCAACCAGCTCTAAATTCTGCCAACTCTTCCTTCCTTTGACGCTCAGTCTCCCTTCATCCAGCACCCCCTTCTTTTCAACTTGTTTTGAGGGGGTGCATGTTTGACTGATGTCCTAATATCTAAGCTGTTTTGGGGGGCGCACAGGGTTCGAGCCGGACTTCGAGCTCTGCCCTCGCAAGAGTTAAAACTCCTAGGGCTCGGAGTCTGCTGAGCTCGCAGCTTGCTCTCCTGGACAGCAAGCCAAACATGCTTAGAAATAGTAGAAATAAATTATTTTCGTATTATGAGGAAATTGTTAGCTTATTTTGGCAGTTACCCAATATAGATTAATATAATTTCTGAAGGTGAGAATCAAGATTCTTGACAGTATTTAATGCATTTGGAAATGTTTTGAATAAGAAAAAATAAATAAATAATGTAAAGAGACTGGATTAGCTCAAATATACAAATAAAGTTGAATCAGAGTCATTTAAGATTCTATAGGGAATTTGAACAGAATCTCTGTTTTACAGCGGCTCACTGAGTCAGTCTGCGACTCACTGAACGAGCCGTATAACATCAACTCTGCGCTGGATATTAAAATCCAGATTATAGTGTAAACACTATTAAAAGCACGGTAACCAGATCGGTAGTTTAAGACATTAACTTGTGAGCATAAAACACAGATACTTCTCTTTTCAATTATAAATATGGCTTTATTGGATAAA
>JAUMHP010000068.1:4090331-4108069 GCA_032361065.1 Enteromius trimaculatus
GGTGGGGTTAGGATTACTATTGATTTCAATGAGGGGAGTCATAATTCGGCAGGGAGTCAAAATTCGGCACAACAACGACTTTATACAGGCCAAACAGGAAGTGAGAGCAGAGGGAGCTAGTACTCGGGCGAGAGCTCCCTCTGCTGGTTTGTACGGTGGCCGAGAGAGCTCAACGCGCTGCAATTTAAAAATAACACATTCAAACAGAAAAAAACGGCTGCAACTTAAATAACATCTTCATCAATTTGACAACACAGGCGCTGCAAACACACGAACCACAACGGAAATGTTTCAGGGGGACCCCAAAAAGTGACAAAGCCATCTGAGAGTAACTCTAGCTAACATCACATTAAAATAATGTTCCACAGTTAAGTGTGTGACTCGTCAGATTAAACAAAAAAACTCACCTTTTAGTTCAGCGACAACACCTCTGCTCTGACCAAAAGCTACTGAAAAAAATGGCTATGACATGTGTCTATGACACCTGCTGACTTGTACAATACACCACACTTTAAAAGAATAATTGTCATCAGTATGTATCTAGTGGTAAACAAAAGAGCATAATCATATTTTACCAGTTGTAGTTTTTATGTGTGGTGAAAAAAAGTAGTTTTATGTTTTATCACCATGCCGCGTTGATTTCATGTCACGTTTTTATTGGTCGGTTAGTAATCATGGAGCATAACAGTGTGTGATGCGTAACACTGTGTGATGATCATGCTGAATAGTATTTGGTCGCAAGACCATAACAATCGCCATCCTTTACCCTGTCTCACTGTGTGACATAAGCAGGGCTGTGCAGAGACGTTTAATGGGGCAGGTGCTCAAAGTTAATGTTGAGGGCAGATAGTAGGCTGAATGACAGCAATGTGTGTTCATTACGAACTTAATATGTAACGCTCCCTACACACCTCTCTCCATGACGGTAACTGTTACACTTTTATATGAACAAGCGCTGCAACTGAACCAACACCCCCCCAATCTAACTTGAACATAAACACACCTAACATCACTAATACAAAAACGCAACTGTCTTGCTTAAATGGCACAGAAAAAAGTAAACGCTAAAGAAATACCCATGATGCCCCGAGTGCAGAAGTCTGCCCTCAGAAGCGAGCATTGGTTAATGGAAGTCATGTGACTGATGCGAGCCAGATCCGTTTATTTAGCAAAATTAAGATTAATAGTTACATTTTATTGTTGTGGGGCAAAGACAGGGCTCCATACACACATACACATTAAAAAACAAATAAACAAAAAAATTAAAAAGAAACCCCAAGAAAAGGGCACTTGAGGCATCCAGGAGGAAAAGGGCGGGTGCTCAAGCAATAAAGAAATAAAGCCATTGTCACGCTCCTAACAGTCAGCTAGCCTGGATCAGTTCACAGATCTCAGCACAGTTACTGGCACCTGCTCTCAGTCATCAGTTAATTAGAAACACCTGATGACAATCACCTGTGGATACTTACCTGTCCTGTCCTAAAAGAGACTCTCACCAGTCAGTTGATACCGAATCTCGAGGTAACAACCTTATACCTCACCTGACTGGCCTATGGAACAACTCGCTGAAGATTGCTTATCTGTAGCAACTATCCCACAAAGAACTTCCTAAAGTTTATGTTCTCAACCTATGAATACTCTGTGAGTTTAAGAAATACCTAACCATTCTGAACTGAAACCTGCTTGTGGGGTTGTTGTTTGTGTGTTACAGCCATCCTACAGATCTTCATTAACCAACAGCAGCTTTATATTTGGGTGGAGAGCAGCATGTATTATTAGTCAAATAAAGCAAGAAAGATATTGTTACGTTCTTTAATGCATATTTTTGTTAATCGAGTGCAGTATTTACTTGACCATCAAAAAGTCACTCAACCAGTTGTGAAGAAGAGGCTCTTTTAACACAGAAAATGAAATAATTATTAAATCCCTGGTCTAACAAAAAAAAAAAAAAAAGTTAAATTGAAAGTGATTTGCTTGAGCATTTAGCTATTTGAGTATGAAAACCTGCTTAATGGCGGTATTATATTAAAACTGCGGGACATGGACAGGAAATGGGTGCCCAAATGTTTGGAAATTTCCTAATTAGTGATGGTTGATTGTGATGGATAGCTAATGAAGTGGGCTTTAATTGAAATATTCAATGATTATGAGACGTTTTGAAGCTCAATTGGACAAGGTCCTTTTTAATGTGCTCAAGCATTTTTAGCACTAATTGAAGACTTCATTAGACAACTTGATGCCACATGCAGTAAAATAGTTTAATGGAAATTTTATTCATGCCTTGTTGGGCCGCTGACATTTTTTCTCTGTTTTATTTCCCTGTTGTGAATTTCAAATGTGTTTTAAGCAGCTACAGGTGCGCAGACCAGGAAAGCTTCTGTACTAGCTGCAGCTGCCAATGAAGAGCGACACAGTGAGCTTTTTAAATAATTGACACCTCACTTCTGAAAACACCTTGTATGCCGGAAACTTCAGAAGGCACAAGAAACGATGAAAATTGGTTAAAAAAAAAAAAAAGAAAAAAGTTGGTCTCACAGAGGAAATATAACATTAACTTGAATGATTTCCTTCCTGTCACAGGTAAAATTACATTGCCTCCATTTGATTTCCCCATGCTGACTCACATAAAAGCCTCGACGGTGTTCCGTGCTCTCTCTTTCAGTTTTTACTCCGAGCTAAAGCCCTTCCCTAGAAACCAATTTTGCTACTTCATCATCAGGTCAAGTGTTAACAATTCTGTTTTGCCGCCATAGCTTTAGCAAGCTCAAATTTGTAATTGTGTTTTGTGAAAATCCTACCTCATCCCATAGCCTCGTGCTAGTTGCCTCGGCCGTATTTTCTTATAACAACGAAGTGAAAATGTTGCCTCAAAACAATAAAAAAAAGCCTGCTTATCGAATCGTCAGAAAACAGCCAAGTGTGGACTCCCACAAATCCACTTCAGTTTAAATTGCCATCAGTAGTGCTTTCATAATACAGGTAATTTCATTCATAAGGGTCAAATACTGTTCCCGCAGGAATATTATACGCAAAACCTGACGTGGAAGCTTCTGCTGCCATTCACTATTTGTCCTGCTGTTGAGATAAACTGCGTTGCATATAATTTGCTCTCTTTTCATGCAGACTTTATTGAAATTCTTATGCCAGCAATGGGAGTCATGCCCATAGCATCAGTTCTGTGCAAAAAACACAGCTCTGAATACAAAACTCTACTTACTTTACATTCGTAGCATTGATAAAAAGACGGCCTTCAGAATTCAACATCCAAAGAGACGTTTTCACATGGGCAGTCTCAAAACGCAACCCAGATTGTCTGTAAATGCATGCCGCAGGTTTGCTCAGTGTCTTCATAAATCAGATTCACTTACAACTTTACAGTTCACCCAGAAATCAATATTTAGTCATTTCTATTGCATATTAGCATGCATATTGCACAAATATTAGCCATGTATTAGTAGTAATCACCATTTCCCGAACATAAGAATATAAGTAGTAATTACGCACATATTAATGTCTTATTCAAAATGGCCTTATTCTATATCCCTAATCCTTCTCAATACCGAAACATACCAACTAACTAACTATTACTGAGGGAAAAGTCACAGTTAATAGTGAATAAGTGTTCCATATTCTAAAGTGCTAAAGTGTTTTCTTTTTCTTTTTTTGATGAGCAGGCCTAGAAGTTTATTGAAAGACTCTGTTATAGCTCACAAACAATGTTAGGGGTAACATTGTAATGATTGCAGCAGAGGTGTGCAGGTCTATATGCAAGTTCTTCGAGTTGACAAGCAGTGTCAAACACCAGCAAACAGAGCAATGGGGAAGAGGCAGAAACAGAGTCAAGGTACACAGGCGGATATCTGGGCAGGGAGCAAATGGTCAGAAAAGCAATAACAGTCCAAGTTCACAATGGGAGAAAACAAAACACGGGAAAGGAACGCTTGGAAATGATAGCCAGAGCAGATCAAGACTTCACGGTGAGTGTGTGTTTGGTTGTGGCTTTTATGCTGGGTGTAATCAAGAGTGAGGCATGATGGGAAGTTGAGTCTGTGTGTGTGTAATTCAAATGGTGGCGTGATGGTGTAATGGCTGGTGGGAAATGTAGTCCAGATAACGGTCTGAGCATCTGTGGTGATTCTGTGTTGGCTGGAGCTCAAGGGAACTCCAACTGAATATCATGACATAGCCCCCTTTTTAAGGAGCGGCTTCCAGATGCGCCAAACCACAACGTTCCAGGACGGAACAGGCGGCAGTGATGTCCTCCAGAGCAGAACAGGTGGCAGAGATGCCCTCCAGGGCGTATCAGGCAGCAGGGACGCCCTCCAGGCATATGAGGGTTCGAAGGTGGTGTCCACCTTGAACAGGGCTAGACAAGAGCTTGAAGGCAGTCTCCATGGCTTGATCAGGGCAGAACATAACCTCAGTAGTTTCATTATCAGTGTTTGCACCTGACAAGAGGTTAATGGTAGTTCTTACAGTTGACACTGGACAGAACGGGAGTCCTTCGGCCTCTGTGGCCATGACAGGGCAAGATAGTGACTGCGGAACAGAATCTTCAGGGAACTGGAACAGAACTCCTGGCTGTGACTCTGGAACAGGAACTCGGGAACGACACTCCCGGCCATAGACTGCTCTCCTGGATGTAATTCAGGAACAGAACTTGTTTACGACTCTCCTAGTTGTGACTCGAAAACAGAAGTCCGGGATGGCACTCCTGGATGAAACTCAGAAGAGGAACTCGGGACTGGGTCTTCTGGCCATGACTCTGGAACTGGACTGGGAAACAGCTCTCTTGGCTGTGATGCTGGAACTGGACTGGGGAACATTTCGGAACTGGAACGAGCTTTCAATGGCCTCCATGTCTGTGGCAGGACAGGGCAAGGGTTCAATGACCTCCGGAGAGTCTACGACCAAAGCTGACATCTTCAGGGGTCGTGCAACCACTGAAGGAACCTCTTTGGTTGGGACTGGACAGAATGAGGGTACTCAAGCATGAATTGCTGGATCTGGAGGTTGTGCAGCCACCAGCGGAACCTCCGGAGAGTCTACGACCAAAGCTGACATCTCCAGGGGTCTTGCAGCCACTGGCAGAGTCTCCAGAAAGGCATCAGCTTTCACAACACCGTCTAGAGTAGGGGTCTCAAACTCAGTTCCTGGAGGGCCACAGCTCTGGGAACTAGCTAGGGATTCTTAAGTCAGCCTGGGAACAGGGTCATGGAAACATACAGTCTCTGAACACCAGCTGTTCTTTAATGAAATCATCAGCGGGTCCAAATAATGCAATTAGTTATATTTTTAGAGTAACACAATACTGGCATGAATGACTTTGATCACTGCTCTCAAATCCCATATTGTATGACCTTATGTTTGACAATAAAGAAGTTTTTTAGATTTTTTAATTTTTTTAGAAATTTCAGTTGTGACAGTTTTGCATGTCAATCCAAAGTTGCCATCATCTGGAGTACTGTGTTGGCATTGTATGAAATCTTAGTATATGGTAGATATTTTTGATGAATATGCCTAAAAATTCTAAAAGAGCCTCAATCTCTTATGTAACTCTCAAATCGCCATATTTGATTTGAGGGCAACATGTCTCAGATATTTTTAATGAAAGTTGGATACAACCTTCACTGTATTGGATTTGAGAGCAAAGAGATATTTTGAGTGAAAAAGCGATATAATTTTTGGTCTGCTCATCACACAAAAGTTCAACCTTTTTAAGCAAAACATCTTGAAATATAGCAAGTGTATTTTGCTGTATTTAAACTGGAAACATTTCCTTCAATAGGAAAAAAAAGTCATTTAGATGTACAACAAGTAATGATGACTGAATCTTGATTTTTGGGGTGAACAATTCCTTTCATTGTCAGAACTTTTGAAGATTGCTTCTCACCTTTGTGAGATCCAGGGATATCACTCTTTTCCTCAAAGGCTAATATCTTTCATTAGGGCCTCAACTCCTCGAGGGAGTCTCACAGTACTCTCCCGGACCACTTGCTCCTCCATCCTTGAAATTGAGGTCTGGAATGAATCTTATCACCTCTCATTAGCTTCGTTCCCATTCTCCTCGGCCCCTTTTATTGTTTAACGCTAACCTCCTCACATCAAGGCAAAGCACCGTTCCCACTTTTGGGGGAATTATGGTCGGCCAGGCTAGTTTCATGAAATTCGATCCCTGACTTCTAATTCTGTTTTCCGTGGATGCAGTTTATCAGGTGACACTTCTGCATCCAATTGTGCTCTTTCACTGTGCCTCAATCCGGTGTTTGCTGAACAAGCCAGACATTTAGTTTTTCCATTATCTTGGCTTTACAATGCTCCTAGGTGCCAGATGAATCAGGTGGTCTCTCTTTAGTTGTAATTTTAATGAGACAGGCAGGCTTACAAGTTCAAATGTAATTGCCTTTGTCACAGACATCATAAAAAACATCTGCCTATGGGGGTGACAGAATGTAGCCAGAGAAATGCAGCAAATGTCTTCATGGGAAGCATAAGAGAGAAATCTAAAATACTTTCGTATAACCTAAGTCTGAAAAGCCTAAAATTGCTATTAAAATTACATTTGATTTTACTTTAGGCTATTGTTGGTTCATAGCATCACCAGTGAAAAAAGCACTGTTACAGTAGGTACTGTAACTATGGTCGCAGGTTCTGAAGTTAACAGCATAGTTCAACGATTAATTCAAATAGCATGGTACAATCAACTGTGGTTATGGTTAAAATACATTGTTGGATAGTTTAGTTTATTTTGGCCCTGATTAATGACTCAAAACCTGACATATTCTAAAATACAATTCTGAATGTATAGTTTGATAATGTACAGAATTAATAAGTAAACATAACTTAAATTCAAACATTTCTACACATGGATTTCATACCCTGGACTACCTTTCCCAGCATCCATTGCTCTGATGACACAAACTGCAGTAACCTATGAAACATACTTTATAAGCAATGAACTTCCCTGTTGAAAAAAACAACATACAGTATGCTGGTTAGGTAGGTTTTGAAGCTGGGATGCTGGTACTTTCCCAGCACGTGATCAGCATAAACCAGCAAAAGGACCAGCATAAACCAGCTTAAACAATCATCCCAGCTTCAAAACCTAGTCATGTCATGTTGCCTTTTTGCCTGTTTCTTTGATCTTCTGCCTGTCTTGGATTTCTCAATCCAGCCTCATCTCACGTTTAAATGTATGTAATAATACGGTAAATGTACAAGCATAAAACATACATTTTCGTACATTTTTACTGTTGCTAAAATGTACAATTTAGATGTATTTTAACATTTAAAGCATACAAATGGCTACATATTTTTTGTTAAAATACGTAAAATACTTGCGTATACCTTTTATATAATCAAGATAATTGTATCAGTGTATTTTTATTGTTTTGTCGATATGCAATTAAATTTTTTACAACCTTGAACCTACCACAAACCTAAACCTACAAATCTTAAATTATATTTAATCTAATAAGTATAATCATTTAGTTAGTTGCTAATTCCACTCCTACCTCTAAACCTAAACATATCTCTGTACAGAGTAAGAAAAACATGACAGACAAATACATGCAATTACAATCATGTATTTATTGCAAAAATTTCAAAAGCAATACCAAAAGTAATCCAAATGTCGATGTTTTGCAGCCACTGTCTGGCAGAATACAGTAGGTTTGTGTAAGGTCTGAAGCAGAATATATGTTGTTAATCGCTGAAAATATTATTTTCCCGAGCCTCTCTCAGTGAACTCGTGAAGACGAGCATTCGATTATCCTACCGTTGCCGTTTTAAGCGGCAACAATGAAAAAAATTTGTAACGAGCACGCCAGTTTAGCACAGGCTTTGCTGTTTTTGGTTTCATCTTCTCTCACTGCTCCAAATAGGGAGGAAGATCGCCGAATAAAGGCTTGAATAAAATTGTGTCATTTTGTAATTGTTGTCCTTTTTTGGTGTATTCACAGCATGTCAGAGAAGTAATTGCAGAAATGTTATACAGTTTATGAAGTCTTGTTTAACATTATAAAGGCCTATTTTTGGAAACAATCTGGCAGCAGAAATCACAGAACAGAATGAAATGTTATAATTTCATATGAAGTAACATTATAAACAGTTTAATAATGCAGTTGAAAACAAGGTAATTGATATGGCAACTAAAAAACACAAAAAATAATTGGTAACACTTTAGAATAGGGGGTCAGAATAATGCATTAGTTAAGCATTCATTAATGGTTAATTTTTAAACAATAAAGCATTAGTTGAGCAAAAACACACTAGTAATTAATGATTTTACTAGTGTGTTTTTGCTCAACTACTGCTTCATTGTGAACAAATTAACCATTAATTAATGCTTAACTAATGCCCCCCCTATTCTGAAGTGTTACCCAAAGTTTTATGTAAAATGCATACGAATTATATCACATTGCTCTATCATACTGTCACTTGGACTCCGGAGACTGATCACGTCTGTCCTTGGATTACTTTTTTGTCTTGTGTGTGCCATACCTGGTGTTTTTGCTGCAGTTTTGACCCTGCCTGTTTCCAGCGTTGGGCAAGCTACTTAGAAAATGTAGTGAGATAAGCTATCAATTAGTCTACATTGAATTAAGCTTAACTACACTAAAGCTACTACCCTAAGAAATGTAGCAACCTAAGCTACAACAACATGGTAAAAGTAGTTTACTACATTTTACTATATAAAATGTTTACTACATTTACTACATTATTTTTTTAATTGAACCAACTTTAAATCAATGCTACAGTACCTTAGTGGTAAATAATGACATTCAAACAGATACGAACGAATAATTGTGCAATTGTTCATTCAACAATTGTTCCAAACCAATTTGGCAGCAAAAACAAACATAATAACAAATAACAAAATGTGTCGTGAGTGTGTATGTATTGTTATCTGAATGCATGTGTAACTCAGTGCTCCCCCCTCGGGATCAGTTCTTCTCCGTCCTCTTCCATCTTTCCAAAGAGTAAATCATTTCTTGCGTGTTCGGCCAAGCATGTCACGCGTCCAGTGAAGAAGGTGGCGCTAACACCAAAAAGCTCATTGCCAACCACAGGCAATGAGCCCGTGTATGGTGGGGCCGTCAGAAATACTTGGGGAAATGTAACGTTAGCTTGTGTGGACACTACCGCACTACTTGATCAATAAAAGAGCTTCGCTACTGAAAGTTATTTGATTCGGAAAACAGCGCCGCTACCAACACCCTACTGAAAAATGTAGTTAAACTAGTAGCATCACTACTTGTAGCGATGCTACTGCCCATCACTGCCTGTTTCTCACCATGCCTGTGAATAAAGCACTGCAAATGGATCTGTATGTCTCTCAAACTGTTCACTAGAAAACTAACAACTACCTTGCTAACTATTAATAAGTAGCAAATTAATAGTTATTGAATCAGTTTTCTAAAAGATGTTTTTCCTGCTTATTAATAGTTAGTTAGCCTAGATATTTATTAAGTTTAGGTATTGGGTAGGATTAGGGATTCAGAATAAGGTTATGCACTGTAGAATAAGGCATTATTATGTGCTTAATTAGCACTAATAAATGGCTAATATTCTAGTAACATGCATGTTTTATCAAATATTAATTACATTCACATTACATCATATTCTAACATTAATTCATGTAAACAAATGAAAGTCGGTCACACTTCTCACCATTAAAAATAATGTTAACTATGTTTTTTGCGTATAAAAACTGACTAGTTAATAGTTAATAAGGGAGCTGTCAAGTTTAGATATTTGGGATGTAGAATATAGGCATGCAGAATATGTGCTTTATAATAAACAGCCAATATGCTAGTAATGTGCATGCTAATAACCAACTAGTTAATACTGAGAGCTAGTTTCTCAACTAGTTACCAAAAGTTTTTTTTTAAAGAATAGATAGATAGAGTTGTTTTGGCCAGTTCAATTTAAATTAATACTCAGTTAATTAATTTTTCCGAATAAAGTTCTTCAGTTGTGAATTTTAAGGTTAAAAGGTTTGTCAAAATTGGGTACAAAAATGTGAATTTTGATCTTTGATTTTCTCCTTCTCCAAAAACTGTGAAATATAAGAACTCTATAATCCAAAACAACATCCAGAGGTATTCCAGCTGTTCCAAACAACACGCAGTGATCCCATGATAAATATTCTATCGGCAGCAGAACACTGGTTTTACCGTCCTCACCTTGCTCATGCAGAAATCACGTCCCTATAGGCCAAAGAAAAATGCATTTGATTATGTGGATGTGATGGAATTTGTGGGCAGGGCTCTGTAAATGTGAGCAGACTTACGATGAGCAGTAAGAGCCCTTCTCTCGGCCAAACAGTACAGAAGAGGACCCGGTACATGTGCGACTGTGCACGTCTAAGTGTGTGTGTGTGTGGGGATCTGGTAAATGATCCGTGCGCTCTTATAATGCTTCGACAATAGATTTATCCATACAAACGCAGCTTGAAATAAGTGTACAGCCTCCGTCACAGTGATACCATGAATATTTTCAGCGTCTCGAGTCAAGATAACTGAAATTTAAAGACATGCTTGAGTGTGCAGTGGCGGGTACGGTTTGTACTGAGTCATAGGGAGTCTCGCAATCATATTGCTTCTTGTAGTGTTAACTCTGTGAGGCGGAACTGAAAACTCCTTTGTTTGAGCAGAAGTGAAGATAAAGATTGGGCCTGTCAGTTTAACCTGTGCTTATTATAATGCACTAATTAAAAAATAAAACATTCCGCAATTAATTGCAGAGTCTGCAAAATGTTCAAGTTTAATTAATTATTTGTGGGTCTGAATGCAGTCAACTATAAAGGCAACTTTCTAAATTCACAAGAAATAAATTCTCATTTATTAGGTCACAATTATGAAATTAAAGTGGCAATTACAGGTTGAAAATATAAAGGATTTCATTTTTAGGCTAGGAACTGGGTTTTTTTCTCATAATTGAGATAATTTTCTGTTTGTGATTTAAAATTTAGATTTTTACACACAATTTTTAGAGTTGTCTGACTTTCTCACAATTGTATGTTTGCAAATCTGAGAATAAACTAACAATTACAGTGCCTTGCAAAAGTATTAATACCCCTTCCCTTTCTTCATAATTTTTATGTTGCTGTTTTATGTTAAACTGTTTAAATGACTATTTTTCTCCACATTAATCTACGCTCCATGCACCATATTGACAAACCAAAACAAAATTGTGACAACTTCGTAAATGGAAAAAAAAGAGGGATAAAATATGCATAAGTACGACGGAGTTAGTGCCACCAAAAAAATAAATAAAAATCTAAAACTACGAGATTAAAGTCGTAATATTATGAGAATAAAAGTCGAAATACTACAAGAATAAAGTCAAAACTACGAGATTAAAGTTTAAATATAATATTTAGTATAGTGCACTTGTAAATGACCCCGGCTTGAGAGAAGCCCATCGGATATAGGCATATTTGAACATTGTTGCGTCCGAGCGGCCGCTTCATGTTACTGAGATGAGATCTAAGAACTCGCGGAAACTGCTTAATATCAAGAATATGATATTTATTACTGTACAGCGCTGAACTTTTGATCTTAACATCAGCTCACACACTCAGTCGACATTCCTTTGGGGGGCATAATATTACGCATTTAATCTCGTAGTTTCGACTTTAATCTCAAAGTTTTCGATTTTTTATTTATTTTTTGGTGGGACTAAAACTGTGTCTGGGCCACTCAAGGACATATTCTGTAAGCCACTTGCTGTGTGCTTATGGTCCTTGTCCTGTTGGAAGGTTGAACCTTCTTCCCAGTCAGAGTTTCTGAACGCTCTGGACTGGGTTTCCCTATCAGTTGCTCACGTTTTACCAGGAAGCCAGCTCTAGGAAGAGTCCTGGTTGATTCATACTTCTTCCAGTAAGGGTAACAGCTTCTGTGACAGAAAAACACATCAGTTTTAGACTTTTTATTAAGATGTGTGCGCCTTTTCAAATCATACCCATTCAATTATATTTGACACTTTAACTTCACTTGAACCGATATTAGTGCTCCTAAGCTAAATTTCAACTGTCCCAGAATACTTATGCAATGGAATCATTTTAGTTTTACAAATTGTGACCATTTTCCCAACTTTGAATTTCACAGTTGTAAAATTATAAGAATAATGTGAAATGAAATATATGGCTGTTTCACGTATTTGTGTCTTTATCATATAATTAAGATCATTTTGACATTTCTCAGATCTCACATTTATGACTTTTTCTCAGAATTTATCTCTCTGATATGACTTGTCAAAATGTGTCTTGATTTCTCTTTATCTTACCCCCCTCACAACTGTGAAATTAATCCCCATCTTAAACGTATTATTTAAACTTCATCTTACAATTAACTTTCTCATTGTATTCTTAGGCAAAAACAGGCCTCCATTTCTCAGGAAATATATAATGAATTAATTATTTTATCATTAATTTTGTATTTAAGTTGTAATCGATTGACAACCCTAATGAAGATGCATTGAACTTGTTAAACACGCTTTTTTTATTAAATCACTACTTTATCTCTTGGGAAAAAAAAAAAAAAGAAAAAGAAAATTATAGATTGTCAGACCGCTGAAGATTTATTACTACTAATTAACCACATATTGCATATACATGTACAATTAAGAGCCATACACTGCACCATGTGTTTTTATCTATTCTTCCTGTCAGTGAAAATACAGAGATGCCTCAGCTCCATTCAGCCACATTCAGCGATAAGCCCACTCCCATATGCGTGGGGATGGTGATTGATGGCTGGGATATGGCGATCAACAAACAGGAGGCTGTTTTTCCTTAAAGCAGGTCGGCATAGACTGCTCAACCCCAGCAGCAGGAGCTTCTGTTTAAAAAAGCTGTCTGTCCAAAAAGAACACTATATCTCACAGATTCCAGAGAGTGACTCAATGTACTCGCAGCCCATCCGAACAGAAGATGCTGTAATCAACTAAAAACACCTCCAGCTAGTTGAGTCATATGTGTATTCGTGCCTCGGGATGTTCGCAAATATGTAATGATCCACCTACTATCCAAGTATCGGTTTGGTCTAAGTTGTTGAGCTGTTGAAGAAGACAATGAATATTCTTCCTAAAGAAAGAGTCCAGTGAAAAATGAAAGTTCTGTCATCATTTACTCACCCTCATCCTCAAGCCAGGAGGACTTTCTTTCTACTTTAGAGCATAAAAGTGAATTTTTGAAGACTATCTGCTGTAGGCTTCTTATTTTATTTTTATTATTCATTTTACTTTTTTGTTGTTGTTCAATTAAAATGTAATTTAATAAGAACTGGGATTGTTGGAACTGGGAATTGGGATTGTTAAGGTCTAAAATACCTAAGGAAAACTTAAAGATCCATATGACTGCACAATATTTAATTTCTGAAGCCAAGAGTTCTGAGTAAAGCTGTGCTGAACAGACCACAAATTAAAAGGGAGATGAATTAACTTTTGAAGATAATTTCAGTCACTTTTTATCATTTCCATTTTTAAACCATCTTTGTATTGTTCCATTGTTGGTAGTGTATGTTAATAAACAACTTGTACTCTGTCTAAACTGTTCCTTTAGCATGATTTCATCAAGGAGGATCTACAGTCTTATCGATCCTGAAACAATATTTTTGTCAACTAAGGGACTGAGTCTCATTCCAACAAAAAAAGCATCCTACTGGATGTTCTACTTGGAAGCCTACCAGAAATGTTGGTGTGTGAACAGTACTTGATGTTTGTGATCTAATGCATATGAACACCTTCTCCAATGGCAGTACGTGGGGAAATGACGGAGTTGTTGATCCATGACTAGATCTAAGCAGTCCAGTATTTCTATCAGATGCTCCTCTTGACCACTCAAGTTAACTGATGATTCATCTTCATCTCATCGGACAAAAGGAATCGACAGGCCATACTGAGTTTGAGTGACCCGTTTTAGCCCCATGTCAACAAGTATCAAGCAGTCCATCCTTCTCGTCCAGCCAGGGTTTAATCCTCCAGGGACTCATGGGTAACATGGCAGGCCATGGTAACTCCGGTGGTATTGTCAGCAGCTGTCTGGTGTCTTTCCTCCCTTTCTGAAAACCAGGAGGCGTCACGCTTAGTCAGCCACCAAATGCTGGCATAAATCGACACAGTGACTTCCCAGCCACTGGCCCTGACTCCATGGCTCTGCATAGCTTATAAGGTGTCATACTTGTCATTCAGCGAGGGTACATGGGCTTCATTTCAAGGACAGAGAGGACCAGACTCCTGAAGGAGTTTGACTGTGGCACTGGACCTGAATGCGGTCAGGCCTCAAGTGCGTACAACCACTCAGTGGATTTAAAGGCTTTAATCGTTTCAATAATATAAAGGGGGTTTTAAAAGGTTTGAGCACAAAGAAGAAGTGTAAGAATTGTTTTCAAACACTCTACCTGTCTACCATTGGTCAGACAAACTAATAGACCCCACCCTAAACTCACGTCATTGGTTAAGGTGCTGATGCTGTGACAGGCCAGTTGGATGTTTAAACAAACAGAAATCTTTTGATAGCATCAAAGAGAGTATTTCCTACTTATTTTTTTGATGCAGTCTCTGCAAAATTGTGTTTTTCATGGTTTTGAGTTAAAAGCATCACCAAAAAGAAGTGTAAGAATTGTTTTAGAGTGTAAGAACACTCTTCCCATCTACTATTGGTCAGATAAACTGATAGCTCCGCCCTAAACACAAATCATTGGTTAAGCCACTGTTGCTGTGTCAGGCCAGTTTGATTTTTAAACAAACAAAGAGATGTTTAATAGCCTCAAAGTGACACTCTGTTTACATGTTTTTAAAGATAATTAATCTACCATTGATGTAGTTGTCTCTGCAACAAAAAAAAAAAAAAGTGTTTTTCAAAAGTTGGAATTAAAAGCAGCAACAAGGGGAAGTTTAAGAATTGTTTTCAAACTCTCCGCCCATCTACCATTGGTCAGTCACACTTATAGACTCCGCCCTAAACTAACGTCATTGGTTAAGCCCCGGTTGCTGTGTCAGGCCAGTTGGATGTTTAAACAAAAAGAGAAATACCTCACAGAGACACACTCTTTATACTTTTGAGGTGATCTAATCAACCTACATACGTTAACTGTCTATGCACATGAAGCTAGAATTAGTATTTTAACAAAAAGATTGCACACTTCAGCTTTAAGTTCATTTTAATGAGCTTTTTGTGGTTTATTTTAGATATGTTGGTTTCTAACAAGCAAAATACTGAATTAAATTTCAGTAAGTCTTTTCAGGGGATTAAAAGATGAATTTGGAAGACTAGTTCCAGAAAAAACCAACAGAGGGCTCTACTGAGTCCTGTCCATGAACTCTGTGAAGGGAAAAACACGGTCACTGCAGGTTCATGTGGCAATCAGACAGAATTCAGGCAGAGGTCAAAGCATTTTCAGTGGAAATATTTTTTTTTTAGAACAGTGCACCACTGTGGTTTTCTCAAACATGTTCGTGATATTTCAGGCATTTCAAGCTTTGAACAATTTTTAACCAAGCAAATTGCTGCTGCATATAAAGTACAGACATGTGGGCATTTGGTTGCATAGCTTTACATGATTGCACTTGAAAAGAGATGTGTGCGTGTCAGAGAAAGCCACATGGCACTCTGAGATGCCCTAAAACAGTGTCACTACAGGTGAAAGAAGCATAAGTTTTAATGTGGTGGACATTAAAGGTGTTTTTATGTGAGTACACTTTCGAAACAAAAACCTTTCTGAGCTGATTTACAATTTTCTTGGGGGACAGTACATCAGGTGATAGAATCTGGCAACCCCACAACATCTTTACATTGTGCCCGCCCGGTCTCTACTAAGCAACTCTACAAGCTCCTCTTCTTTTTTTTCTTTCGAGACCCCTGCACTCTGCAAAATGTAGATGGTGAAAAACTGACTATTCTTCCCACTGGCCCTGAGCAATAAGAGAGTGTTTACACAGACAGTCCCACCCCTCCTCTCATCACCAACTGCGAATTTATATCTTTTCGCTGGCTGTGTTTCTAATGCACCGGAAGCAAAAAGCTCCCTCCAGAGAACCGAAGAATTCTCACATTATCTTTTCATTTTTGCACGTCAATACAAATTAATGTCAGGAAGAGTTTCAGAAAGTTCAACCGATTGAGTTTAATTAAATCAGAGATTTAAATGCATAAACACATTAATTGCTGAAGTGCGCAGAAAGATTATGAGGTTACTTTCGTTCAGGTCCGCTGTGTCAATCAAATTCTGAAATATGCTAAAGGGGGGTAATGTCTCTAAATTAATGGAATTACAGAAATGATGATATTCATTGTGAAAATTACTTCTCAGTACACTTTTAACGTTCATACAGGGCCAGTTTCTTCAAAGATTATGAGTGTGTGCAAACATCTGATGAATCACTGTGTTTATGAAATGCTCACTTTCTTCTGGGTACACCACAGACTTGAGTAATTGGTAAATCGTAAACGAATTCCCATAAATCAAAACATTAACCTGGCTTTTTGGCATCCAGCCTAAATTTCTAAAAGATTCTGCAGCCTTGACTTTCATCTAAACCTTCGGTACACATGCTGAAAGAGTCTCTCCGCTCATCATTTCTGACTCATTGGCTCACAGAAACATATTGTTCTTCATAATATCAACCTTGACTTTCATTTTCCATTTCATGAATATTATAATTGTGATATCTACATGCATACACTGTTATAGATTTAAATGAACTCCGATGGCAACAATATTGAAGTATTATTACTGTATATATTTCATTTTTATTAAGGATATACAGAAGAAACTGCATTTTAAATGTCATTTAATTAAATGTCACCTCCACACTAAAAATGATCATTATGCTGTTAAGCAGCCCACATGGGTTTGATCATTTTAACTTTTTTAAATGGATTTTCTTTTTTCGAAAATGCTTGTTAAGGGCACAGTATACCCAAAACTATAACAGCATCTTTTAATCAACCTTCCACACCTGTATAAATTTCTTTCTCCTGTCAAAATGTATTCAAAAAGATATTTAGAAAAATCTAATAGCTTCAGGTCCTCATTGACCATGGAAAGTGCCCCTATTATACCTTTTTAAATATGATCTTACATGCAGTGTGTCATGTAGCTGTATGTGAACGTAAACTATCTGCAAAGTTGTGATGCCGACAGTGCACGATAAATTTACGATAAAAATTATTGTCTATCAAAAAAAAAGAGTCGGCTCACATTCGCCTAAACGAGTCATCGGCAATTTGAATCTTTCTCTGTTACGGATACACGTCACTAAGTAACATATCTGCATAATGTCTGCCCACATTCTACGTTGCAAACAACTTGCCCCACCCACAAACAGTACAATTTCCATGTGGATTACTGTACATGATGTGAAGAAGACACTGTATCGTGCGCTGTGAGAGTAAATTTGTTTCATATGCCCTTCCGAAAGATGAATCTACAAAGAATGAGTGGTTAACATTAATTTTTTTAACAACACCTCAGCAGTACAATCTTCTATTCACCAAACGCTTGGTCTTAAAAGAAGGATCAGTGCCCAGTTTATTTAGCCAGACTCGTCTGAACTTCTACCTGTAAATATGATTAATAATTCAAAATACGATCGTTCATAATATGTATTTGTGTACATTATGTTGTGTAACAACTCTGCACATGTCTTGGTAATCGGCTAACTTACGTTTCTGTAGTTCTGTTGTTCAGCTGTGGGCCTAATGTAGTCTAAACATTGTGATTGATGCAGCT
>JAUMHP010000068.1:4113521-4124072 GCA_032361065.1 Enteromius trimaculatus
TACCCAAATTATTAGCATTTACATTAGTTAACAACATTTATTGTGATCTTAAAATTATATTTAAAGCAAAATAAAATGGTAATTTAGTCCCACTTTTCACCCAACTACGACGCCCCGGAGTATAATCACTTTGATTTGGAAAATACCCGTGAACCGTTCGGTACTCGATACCAACGATGCGCGATAAGCACAATGTTTTCCTTTTTTATAATTTTATTATAATTTATTTATTATTATTTTCTATTTGTTTTGTTTTCCAAACATTTAACTATATCATGAAATATCTCATCTGATTCTCAAAGTAAATTCATTTTACACTTTTATAGCTTCTTGCTTGTTCTATGTCAGCAGAAATCACACGTTATTTTTGATTGGTTACCTTTAAATGCCAATAAGAAAATGAATGTAGTTTGATATTTCACTTTGTAATTGTGTAATGTAGTTACAGAAAGGTAACTGTATGTTTTGCTCTTGTTTAACAAATACACTTGACCGTTTGCGACACATCTTGTCTTTTATTATTCATCACAAGGTAATCACACACATAATCCCAACAAAAACATGTTTTGTTAAAGGGAGGAGAACTTTGAACCAAAATTATTTAGTTAAAGTAGCTAGAACAAATTGGATTGAACCACTGTCCGTAATTTAATTGAGTTGTTTGTAACAAACCGTGTTATGTTGATAAAGTAAAACAAGTTTGGCCAGTTTTTAATAAACCAAATCATCTGCACAAAACTTAACCGATTTACAGGGAAGTGGATAAATTGAGTTGGTTGAACTTTACAATTCATATAGATTCTTCCTCGTTCAATTGTGTTCACGCAATGCATAGAGTTTGCGTAGATTAAAAAAAGTACATTCATGTTAATAAAAAACTGTTTACTTGGAACCACTGTCCATAATTGTATCAATTGTATTGTTTTTTTTGAGTGCATGATTAACTTGTATACAAGCAAAGTTGGATGCTGCCATTGAGTTAAATGGCAGAAGTGTCCCATTTTACCACAATTCACCTCACTACTATCTAGGTGTCTTTATGTAACTCATACTTGAGTCAGTACACTGTGGCCCTGCCCACCTCGATATAAATTTAGAAGCTGCAGAAGTTTGCTTTGAATTTAAAATCAGATTGACTTATTTATTTATTCAATGTTTGTGTAAACTGCGAAATAATGATAACAACCAGTAAAAAAAAACACATTGTGGGACATTTTAACTATAGACGGACCCACAATTTAATTTTATTTTAAAATGCCTATGCTTTATTAGTGCTGGCTTTGACATTGTCATAATTCATAAATGGCCTATCAATACATTTAGCCTATAGTTCTGACTCCTATTTTTAGTCTGAAATGCTAGTGAAATGCTTGCACTGTTGAGCCATGTGGAGTTCCCTATGGACCTTCTCGACATTGGCAATGTAATGAGATCATGTAATAACATTACATACTACAACTTTTTTATTTTATTATTATTTTTTTTTTTTACATGAGCATTTTTTTTACATTTTTACATGATAGTACTTACTATGCAGTACACTGCTATTCCGTTAATAGCCATACAAGCGTGCTTTAAATGAATGGAAGAGAAATGTTATTAGGTCGCACTTATTAATACATAAAGACCTACAGGAAAGTGATGGATGACTTGGGGTGACCAGCTTGAATATCTAATTATAATGTCACTCATAATTATAGTTACAGTTTAACTGAGTTATATTTGAGTATATAAACAGTGACGCACAATTGGTACTTCAGCTTCTGATTGCTTATGCCTGGAGACTTCGAGTGCTCTGTACCAATTAGATGGCACTTAATTGCAATCCAGTGAGTGGCACTGTCAGCAGCCGTACGCTCGCCACTCGTTATTTTAACACATGATATACAGGGTCTTATGGTACCGTCTTTACATTTGATTATAATGATAACAACCTAATTGCATTGTTGCACGCATTAAGTGTGCATGGCACAGTCTGCATATTTATGACTCGACATTCTCCATTCATTAGTGCCACAGAGACCACTGACAAGTGAAATGGAGTTCTTCATTATCGTTTTAATTAACACCAAAGTCTTGAGGGGTAGCCATCGAGGTATCTGAAAACATGGTACATGGTTTCTAATTTTACCCCTCTCTGTGGAACTGGTTTCGAAAGTGGAATAATGTTGTGTGAAATGTGTGTCACGGATTGACTGAGGAAAACCACGGGGGATGGAAGAAAGTCAGATTATTAAGGAAGCCTCTACTCTTCTTAGAATGTTCCGTAAAACTCTTTTGAAATGAAGGTTAATAACATTTCAGATTTCTGGGAGAGCGCCCATAGGAACGGGACATCACAAATGAGATCTCTTTAATATCTCAATTGTTTCTCCTAGATTGGAGTGATAATTATAACTAATTGAGTACTGTGTTTAAGCTACTTAGCTATGGAAGTCAGTTTTCAACACAATAGGGGGTAAAAAAAATAAATAAATAATAATAATAATAATCAAACTTCTGAACAGTCTGTGGTGCAACGTGGCATTGGTGAATGGAGCGCGACATGATGTCCGGATGTGCTCAATTGGACTCAGGTCTGGGAAAATGGCGGCCCAGTCCATAGCATCAATGCCTTCGTCTTGCAGGAACTGCTGACGCACTCCAGCCACATGAGGTCTAGCATTGTCTTGCATTAGGAGGAACCCAAGGCCAACCACACCGTCATATGGTCTCACAAGGGGTCTGTGGATCTCATCTCGGTACCTAATGCCAGTCTGGTTACCTCTGGCAAGCACATGGAGGGCTGTGCGGCCCTCCAAAGAAATGCCACACCATTACTGACCCACTGCTAAACCGGTCATGCTGGAGGATGTTGCAGGCAGCAGAATGTTCTCAATGGTGTCTCCAGACTACCTGAACCTGCTTTCATCAGTGTAGAGCACAGGGCACCGGTGGCGAATTTGCCAATCTTGTTGTTTTCTGACAAATGCCAAATGTCCTGCACAGGTGTAAGCACAACCCCCACTTGGGGACGTTTCTGACTTTTTAAGCAGACACATGCACATTTGTGGCCTGCTGGAGGTCATTTTGCAGGGCTCTGGCAGTGCTCCTCCAGAAACAGATCACCACATACCCAAATCAGAAGCCATGGATGAACAAGGATATGCGTCTCCTTCTGAAGGCGCGCAACACTGCCTTCAGGTCAGGTGATGCACATGCCTACAGCACTTCCAGGGGAAATCTGAAGAGGGACATCAAAAAGGCCAAGTACTGCTACAAATTAACGCTAGAGGAGCACTTTTCCAACTCTGACCCTCGACGCTTGTGACAAGGCATCCAGGCCATCAGTAATTACAAACCAATCAACTCCACCCCCTCAACCCCTGAACGAGCTTAATGTCTTTTATGTTCGCTTTGAGAGAGACAGTATAGAAACTGCCAACAAGATCTCACACCCCTCACACACATCTCCTAATATGTTTACACTGCACTGAGCCGGATCAACACACAATGTACTCACACACCTGGACAATAAGAACAATTATACACAGATGCTGTTTGTTGTCATTCAACACTGTCATACTCTCCAAGTTAATTGCCAAACTCGGAGACCTAGGCATTAACATCTCACTATGCAACTGGGTTATGGACTTTCTGACCAATAGACCACAGAATGTTAGGTCAGGCCACATCTGCTCCACTCCATCACACTTAACACTGGTGTTCCACAGGGCTGTGAGCTGAGCTCCCTCCTCTACTCCCCCTTCACCCATGACTGCAGACATGAATATGGATCTAACTCCATCATCAAGTTTGCAGACAATACTACGGTGATCGGTCTCATCAGCAACAATGATGAGACTGCCTACAAGTGAGGAGTTCCAGCATCTAGTCACGTGGTGCCAAGACAACAATCTGCTCCTCAACATCACCAAGACAATAGGAGCTCATTGTGGACGTCATGAAGGAGGGAAGAGGTTTGCATGTTCCCATTCACATCAACCGGATGGCTGTTGAGCCTGTGTCATCCTTCAAGTTCTAGGGGACGCACATCTCAGAGGACTTAACCTGGACCACCAACACCTCCAGCCTGGTCAAGAAGGCTCACCAGCGTCTTTTCTTCTTACGGAAAAGAAAAACCAGCTGTCCTCAGCAATCTTGGTGAACTTCTATTGTTGCACAATAGAAAGCATCCTAACCAACTGTGTCACGGTGTGCTCTGTTGCTGAGCGAAAGCTGGCCAACGCATCACAGGGGCTCTGCTTCCAACCATTGAGGACATCCAGAAGAAACACTGTCACTGTCACAGTATTCTTAAGGACTTCTCTCACCCTGCCCACAGACTGATTTCTCTTCTGCCTTAAGGCAGACGCTTTAGGACCAGTTAACTAAAGAACAGCTTTTTTCCAAGAGCTGTCATGGTACTGAACTCTATACCCAAAGTTTTCCCTATCATTGTACATATCACCTTACGTGCACTTATAACTTTTATAAACTTTATCCTGCACTTGCTGCTTATTGCATTCCTGGTTAGACCAAAATTGCATTTCGTCGCTCTGTACTTGTACATGTGTAATGACAATAAAGTTGAATTTAATTCCATTTGCAGAACAGTGAAATTGATTGTCAGTCAGTGTTGCTTCTTAAGTGGGCAGTTTGATGTCACAGAAGTGTGATTGACTTGCAGTTACATTGGGTTGTTTAAGTGTTTCCTTTATTTTTACTTTTTTTGAGCAGTGTAACATCTGAGAGTTACTGAGTCCACTGGCCTTCTGACCTACTGCATGTAAACAGTGCATGTTGATGTGGGAGTTGAATGAACATGTTGGGAGTGAAGTCTTTTGGAAGTAAGATGAACTTTGTTTTATTGGTTTTTGGTGGCGAAATGCTCTTATTGAGCTCAGACGGTTTGCAAAGGGTCGTGCTCTGATAAACAAACATGCTAATAGGATGAACAGAGGAGCGGTGCTGTTTTAAAAGAGGCTAATCATTTACATGTTGTCCTGAATATCAGCATGGACAAGCATAGTCGGCAGAAGCTGTTTTTCATGTGTTTTCTCATAAATATTTAGCCAATTTCCTCTGCTAGCATAAGTAATGAGATGATGCAAGCTTGTGAGTGGTGAAAGTGTGAAACAACTAAACATGGAGATTTTGTCCAAAAACAACACAAAGGTTACAAATGTAAGGGTTTAATTTGTGACATGATATCTAAAGTCAGCAAGAACCTGACGTTTAAAAAAATAGAGTTTTTAAGCTGAAATAGACAGCAGTTTAACAAAATGTCATGGTTATAAGATTAAAAGTAAAATGATTATAAAAGAAAATTGGAACATAATTCAAAACTAAAAGTTAAAATTATGAGATAAAACATTAGACTTGATATTATCAGTTCTGACAAAAAGACATGATTTATAAGATCCATAGTCAAATTATGTAATTTAAAGTCATAATTGTGATTATTATTATTATATAGACTCTTTATTTTTTAAATTCATAATTATGGGATATAAAGTAAATTGTTGTTATAAAGAGTAATAATTTAGACAATTCTCAATTGACAAAAAGTTTAAATTGACGACAAAAAAAATTATTATGATTATGAAGTCAGAAGATGGAAAGTTGAAATTGACTTTATGACAGAAAGCAATTCTGACATAAATTCAAATTGTGGGATAATTAGCCATAATTCTGAAATAAAATTCAAAATTGACAATGATGAAGTTGGCATTACTGTATTTAGAAGAACACTTAAAACTGACATAAATTCAATTCTCACAAAAAGTCAAACTTTGGGATGAAGAGTTAAAATTGACGATTTTAAAATTGACCAAAAGCAATTCTGACAAAGTCTTGGTTGTGAAATAAAAGGTTTAATTGTGGTATAAAGTTTCATAATTTTGACAAAATTCTAAATTTACATAGAAAGCAATTCTGTTAGAAAGTTGTGGTTATGAGAAAAGTTGTAATTAATTAGAAGAAAGTTTGCAATTGGCATAAAAGCAATCGTTTCAAAAAGTCATTTGATGATTATGAGATCAAATTGCCAGAGCAATTCTGAGGAAAAAGTCATTATGTTAAAAAAAATTATGGAATAAATATTCATAATTATGCCATTAATTAATTGACCAGAAAGTAAAAAAAAAAAAAATCTGAGATAAATACGGGTCTAGTGACATGACATTAATTATTGCTGAATGTTATAATTTCAGATAAATGTAAACATTTATGATTTATATCACATTTTATTTGAAATTAAGTGTCAGCAAAACGAACAGGTTGCTTCCGTAACCCAGGTTCCCTGAGACACGGGAACGAGTACTGCATCTGCTAAGACGCTATGGGAAAAACTCCTTTTCCCCCTTAACTGAAGTCTATTTAACATGCAGTGAAACTGCACAGCCATTGGTTACCAATGGCTAGCTCCTTGCGCTAATACGTATTTACATAGAGAAGGGCTTGCAGATCGCCTATTCGCTTGACTGATGCCAAAGCCTGCAGCAGAACTAGTTTTCAGCGTCAGCACCGTCTAGCTCCTCCCATGAAACAGATAATAGCAGTATCCTTGCCCACAGTCTGACCTGCTATAAGGTCGTGGTGGGCTGCTATGGCAGCCATGTAAGCCTTAATGGTGGATGGGGAATGTCCCTTATTCAGCAGGTGTTCTGTGCTCTGTGCACCACTGCGAAAAAATATAGCGTGTCTTGTAGATGAGGCTGTAGCGTGCAATATGGTGTGCAGTATCCGCTTGGGGAGGCAGACAGGCTCTCATTGAGCTGCCAAACATGTAGGGCCCACAGACTGGGCTGTGGGTGCCAGATTGAGCCTTCCACCTGAAAGAGGTGGTCTCATCTCAGGGGAATAGGCCACGGGGCTGCTGTCAGCATTGAGTGAAGGTCCACAATCCACGGCTGGTTCCGCCATAAGGGGGAGACCAGGAGGACTTTGTGACCTTCTGCCCTTCACAACTGACGCCGTGTTTACAGCGATTATATTTTGTGTCATACCCGGAGCATTGCAAGGTAGAGGACAGAAATGTGTCTGATAGGTGTTCCGGCCGTAACTAGACTTTTCCCGGCATCTTTTGCGTTCAGAGGACGGCGCTGTAGCCGGCAGGTCCGGCACTATCTAGGGCCGGGGTCCCTGCCACTTCAGGAATGGTAAAACAACTTACTGATGATCAATGTGGGAAACCACAGGCAGATCAAGGCACTGACGCAGACAGAGAAGACGGAGGGAGGGGCCGCGAACGCATCAGAGCGAGCTGCACTTATAGCGGTCTCAGCAAGCCCCTCCGCATGAATATCGCTTAGTTGTGATAACTCAAGCCGGGGCTGACTGACATCTCCGATTGTTGCGATTACACGAATCACACGTTTACATCAAATGTTATGATTTAATTTCGAAAGACAACAGAACCTGTTCTGTGTACCTTGTCACGTTCAGTGTGTGTTCAATGCTTTCCTACTTGTTGCTTTGGGTTAAAGCTCCTTGTAAATGAGACATAACAGATTATCAAATTTTTGCAATGAATATCTCATCATACTTCAGTAGTCTTTTAATTCATTACTACTGTGAAACGCATTGCTAATATTTTAATTAAATATACATTAATTTGTAAACTGGCTATTTTAAGGCACTGTTTTTCTAATGGAAAATAATTGCCAATAGTTACATCTATTATAATAATATAAATATACATAAATTTAATTCCTTAAATCAATTGAATTCCATTAAGCAAACTGTATTATTTTAAATTTTATGTTTAAACAAATAAAATTAAATAAAGGAATTGTACTTTACAAATGCTAACTACTGTATTGTAGTTCTATGGGTTGCTAACTTGTGAATTTGTTTAACTAAACAGCAGATGAGTCAATAAATGAGTGATCCTTGCCCCCTATATCCTGTCAAGTGTAGTGTAAATTAAATATTGTAAATTCTTTTTCATATAATTTTCTACTTTATAAAAATTACGCCCCTGTCTGGCAGAACAAAAGACACACCCATAGCTCTGCCGTATCGGTCTCCGAACTCTGTGAGAGACTTGGAAACAGGCGAGCGGGGTATACAGAGAAGACATAGCGAGTGGAGTGTGGAACTGGTGCTCTTGTGAGAGCACTACATCCTGAGTGGGGAGCCCAGACAGTAATGTTCAAGTTCACTCGCGGTAAGAAGAGTTTTAGATCTTACCCGTTAGAAGACTTTCTTTTTCGCCGGATGCCAGCAGGGGAACTATCCAGCTGCAAGGGCGTCTTCAAACTTTAGTAGAAATTTGCTCTTTTAAACGCCGGAAAAAATTGTAGTCTGTGTGATTTGATTAATTAAGATCATGCATCCTGTTTTTCTTCTTAGTAATATTTCTTAGAAATAGTTATTTCTTAGAGACTTTGAACTTTACTTTACCTTAAGAACTTATTTTCCTCACTCAGTAGTCTGGTGTTTTTGTTGAATAAGTGCTTTTTCGGTGCATGTTTACATCTCACACACGTCTCTGTGGCTTGGCCTATTCCAGCAGCAAGCATGGCTTCTGTAGACTCCAGGGAGCCCCGGGCGAGCCTCACACACCTGTCTGGCCCCTGAAAGCCCCTCTCCTCCCCATAAATAATTGTACATAGGCAGGTGCCAGCGCAATAGCTGCTCGGCTTTTGATCAAACCCGGCGTCAGAGGCCCCTGAGCAACAGGAGTGTTTCTTATGAGTGCAAGCGTCAAAATCAACAAGGTCTTGCGGGCAGCTCTGAATCATGCTGTGCATCAACAGAGGGAATGAAGTGTCAGGAATTCAGATGACTAAAGAGACTCTGTAAACTTCAAACTGGTATTGATATGTGTTGCTCTGATCCCTTGTTCTCCCAGCTTTAGAAAGAGTTGTGGCGAGTATCTTCTTAAACATTTTAGATTATGATGTGTTGGGGCACAAAGCAGAACAACAGCCTTCTTTTATGCCTCGAAGTGAAAGATTTTTGCCTTTGCAATATTTAATTTTGTCTTGTGTAGGCCAGGTTTTTGTATCTGACTTTGTGGCTCATTGATGTTGAACAACTTTTATATCTGGGAGAGAAAAAGCAGTTTGTGTGTAGGTACAGTCTATGCTGTATCCCTAGAGTGTGAATTTTAGAGGTTGACCACAAAGGCTTAGGGAGGCTTTTGGGACAGGCTCACAGTAATACCAAGGTCTGAAATGCTCCGAAGTACAAATAGCAACCTTGTTTCACCGTTATGCCCAAAATAATAATAATAATAATACCAGTGAGTACGTCCAGTTTGCAGGGTTGAGAATAGTGATTTTTAGACCACAGTTGTACTTGGACGTCTGGCAGTCCTACTCTAATGAAAGAATATGCCTTACATTACACTTTTTTTTTTCCTGGAGTTGAATGATGCTTTTTTTTTTTTTAGCATTAAGACCTTCGTGAAAATTAAATGCCAATTTCACATGAATATATAATGAAGTATTAATGGGATATTTATGTCTAATTCTAAAGTGTTTGTATATTTAAATTATTACAGTAAAATGTATTGAACACAAAAAAGTAGTTATCACATGTTGTTGACCACCCAATGCAAAACATTGCAAAAATAAAACAATACGCCAAATGGTGTTGTTTATTTGTACTTCATTTGTGCCGATAAAAATTCCGTTTGTGCTGCTTCCGTTTTTAAAATCTTAGACTTTACTTTAAAAGCGATGTTGTCACCAGCCTCCCTA
The DNA here is from genome assembly GCA_032361065.1 of Enteromius trimaculatus. Lineage (NCBI taxonomy): Eukaryota > Metazoa > Chordata > Actinopteri > Cypriniformes > Cyprinidae > Enteromius > Enteromius trimaculatus. The sequence continues at coordinate 4,123,214 of JAUMHP010000068.1, forward strand.
CATGCTTCAAACTGAATAAAAATAGAGATTAGAGATGCTCATTTCAGTCCATTTCCAACCTACAACCACTACTTGTTATACAAACAGTAATTTGTCAAATTAGAATACATTAGTGCAGGGTGCGAACTACTGAGGTGGGAGCTTGAGGGAGCTCGGAAAATTGGGGAAATGTTTTCGATTTGAATCCCATTTCCTGCAATTACACAGGATTACTTTTTTTATGTTTAGGGACTATGGTGATAGAACATCCAGGAAATAATCAAGTTAAATAGGCTACTGCTACGATAACCAAGATTTTAGATGGTAAAGTCAAAAATGTGTGTGACTAAAATTTGAATAATGTGAGACATCATTTCTACTCTTATTATTATTTTTATTTCAACATTAAATTAAAATGAAATCAAACATTGCATGTTTAAAAGGTAAATTGTAAGAAAAAGATGAGTTACCTCTAAAACATGCATATCTTAAGTTGTTGCTTTAATATGATGATTAAGACGAAGGCTAACAAACGTGTGTGTCGCCGGCAGAATCGTTAGATTTATTTATTTTTTTTCCCTTATAAAAGTGGAAACAGCTTACAATACTCATTCTAGAAAAAGACATCGTCAAAATTATTCTAAATATTTATTTAATTTGTGTACAATCACAACATCAGTTGCGTATTTAAAGGAAACAGGCTTTCTAAAGAGAGCGTCACAGAAATTAACTGAAATTCTGTGTTTTTTCTTTCTTTCTTTCGTTTTGTTAATTTATTATTTAGAAACATATATATTTTGCATATGGGCCTATTTATTTCTTATATATATATATATATCTATATAAATTTTTTCTCTGTTGTCTCAAGCTCACCGCTAGA
>JAUMHP010000068.1:4152793-4168345 GCA_032361065.1 Enteromius trimaculatus
TACTGCCGCCAATGAAATTCGTTGATCATTAGTGGTTCTTGATCGGGATTAAACGGATGTATGACTCCCATAAACTTGTTTTAATAAATCTCTTTTACATTAAATAATAAAGATGCAGTTGCATTTGTTCCTTTTTATCACATTCAATATTTTAGCTAAATCGTGGCAGATTGATTGATTTGTTTCTTGTTTTAGTTAGGTCTTAATAATGGGAGTGAAATACAGTGCCTCACGTTTTACTAAAATAAAGGACATATTATGAATAACAAAGTATGTGTGACAAAGATATATGCTTTTAATCAAAAATAAATAAATTATAAAATATCAATTACAAATGTACTTGTGATGAATATTAATAATTGTAAGAATATTTTTATTTCACACATTCATGTATCTTTCCTAGCCTACTAAAATAGGCTACCACTGCAAAGTAGCCTAAACTACTTTTTTTTTTTTCATTCTAAGAAACGCAAATCACTTCATAAGTAGCCTTCTAAATTGTAATTTGTGATTATTAACTGCAGTTTGTTTTTTTCTTTGTTTTCTTTTTCTTCTTTCATTTTCCGACTGACTGCTGCCATCAGATATAACACATCAGCAAGGCAAAGCTGACGCTATTTACTAAAGCCTGCTTTGAAGAGTTTGCTTGATAACTTATGGTTAAAGCGCCACTCGACGGTCAATAGCTACAAGCGCACTCTGCAGACAAGGCGGCAGTAAAACCTTCAATCTGTTTGTCAACCTACTGTAGATTGATTGATTAATGTGGTGCCAGCTGTGGCTAACCATGCGTGCACACTCCTCCTGAAATTTGTTTATCAACATAACTAAAACAGACATTTTCTTACTAAATACAACATTTTTAATCTCACTTTTTTCTTTGGAATTGCACAAATGCAATTTATTTATTTTTTTTCTCAGAATTCAATGTTTAGATCTCAAATTCTGACTGTTGACAAACCAGAATGACAAACCAGAATTTTGAATTTGAAATTCAGATTTTTTTTTTTTCTTCTCACAATTGCAAATTCATTATTGCAAATAACAAAAATCTCACATAGTGTAACATAAAACATTTTTTTTTCTGGACATGGTTCCACCACGCAATGAAAAAATGTGCCTTAAAAAGTTGAAATTTCGACTTAAAGGCCTGTTCACACCGGGACGAATATCGCCGACGTTTAACGCGCCGTGACTAAACAAAGGGCACCAATGTGAATGTACACACCGACGCGCAAAACGCCAGGCGTAAAAGCTTAATTTTTAAAAAAACGACTCGGACTCGTTTTTTTTTATTTAACGCGCTGCGTTAAAAACTGGTATTCGGCCCGTTGTGTACAGGCCTTAACCCATAGTTACGAGATAAAAATTAGAAATTTTAATAGTCATAATTTGATGACTTTTTATCTCATAATTTCAACTTTATCTTATAATTTTGACTTAGTACGTCATCATTTTTATTTTTATCTCATAATTTTGACTTAGTAAGCCATACTTTTGACTTTTTATCTCGTAATTTCAATTCAGTCATATTGTCAACTTTTGATCTCATTTATCTCATATTTATGTAATTTATCTCTTAACCCTCATGTACTGTTCAAAATCCAGTCACTTCCTGTATGGACATGGTCAAATTGATCATAATTGGATTCAATGTAATTTTACAAAACATACCATTTTTAAGAGAGTGAAGAAAACCGTACAATCAAGTTCAATCAATAAGCTTTTAATATCAGTACTTTTCACACATTTCAAAGAATGAATAAATGATATAATCACATTGTTTAATGATAATATCTTTGTCTAAACCTAAAGTAATCTTAACAAACTATATATAATTTGAAAGGTTTTGGACTCAAGTTTTCGTATTTGGTGACTGTTTTTCAAAAAAATGACAGAGCAATAGATAAATAGCGATATAATTTTTTATTCTATTTGTACAACCTAGAATTTGACACAACTTGTTAAGATGGTTGGTTTTGATTTTCTTGAAGATTTTGTGGCAAACATGCTCAATAAATTTGCTATTTTATATGAAATATTAAAACATATATTTTTTATATTTTATATATTCTTAAATTCTCTAATTTTCAAAATTTACTTTTATAACAATTTTGGTCAATTCTACAATAAACTGTGATGTTTCATCTTTTAAACAACACCAATTTTGCATCAGTGCTCTGAAGTAATTAAATTTTATAACAATTTTTAGCGGAAAAGTATTTTTATGGGACTTACAGTTGAAAGACTAAACTATGGAAGCCATCTCCGCCATTGTATAAAGAATAAAAAAGGGTATTGTGACATTTTTTTAATCTCACAATTCTGACTTTTTTTCTTGTAATTGTGAGTTTATATCACACAATTCTAACTTTTTTTTCTCTTCATTTGCGACATTTTCTTTCTGTCAAAGCACCATAGGAAACCACAGGAGATATGATTCAATGATTGTTCGTTTTCTATGCTTCAAGCTAGATCATTTTTTTTCGGGAGATCCCATCAATTCATACATTTATGTATATTCCGTAAGGTTTTAACTTATCATATCCGTCAATTTGCCACACATAGTTTGGCCCGCGACTGTTATACATGCGTCGCCGTAGACAAACGCTAGCACGCAGATCAACTCCTCATCCATCCATCAGTCGCATCAACTGACGGACAGTTTCTATGTCCGTAATAAAATATTGTAAAAATATTGTAATAAATATTTTTACCTTTTCTGGCTGACAAAGTATTTATTTGTATTAAAATGACTGGGAAAATGCTACTACTTTGCTTTATAGGATAGAAAAAATGTAACTAAATATAACCAATATGTGTTATTACTTTGGTTCTGTAGAGTGGCGTTAGAACAAAAAAAATAGGCGGGTAAAGTTAAACCACTGAAAGTACCAATGTAATTTTAAAACAGTTGAGTTGAAACTTTGTATGCATATTCTTGACCCTAAATAAAGAAAAGTCACAAAACATCAGGAAAAAAACAAAACAAAAAAAAACATAAGTTATCTGCTATTTCCAACAACTCAAAAATTCAAAAGGGTCAAATTGACCCGGAACAGTACATTAGTTTTTTTTTTTCGTAATTTCAACGTAGTAAATCATAATTTCGTCTTTTTATCAGACTTTTTACCTCATTATTATCACTTAAGTAAGTTATAAGTTCAAAATTGTTACTTTTTAAGGCACGATTTTTTCTTATGTGGCGGAAATGCGATTCCATATAAGTCTCTTCATTAACTAGTGGAAATTATTTAATTAATTATGCATGCAAATTAAAATAAGTTTATTAGTATGAATAAAAAGAAATTAGTTTAACAGAATGTCTAGCCTGATTATTTCCATAATTTAAAACCAAATTTGACAACAGCTCCAAAAACTAATAAAAAAACCTCCAAAAACTAACAACAACAACAATAATAATAATAATAAAATCTTAATAATAAGAGCAGTTAGTTGTCTTATTTTTAGTGATCTCTGGAAAGTCATGGAGGTTTAGAAAAGAAAATGAAAGTGAGAAAATAGTGACAATTACCATTTTTGAATAAGTTGCTGCTTTAAAACCTGGCACAAACACAAGTTCCCTCGTAATCTTTCCTGGCCTCTCTGTCTGTAGTTGTAATCTAGGGCATATTGGTAAAAACAGAAAGTGTTTGATCTATTATTCATCTTACGCTTTCAAGTTTGTATGTATATGCCTGTAAAGCAAGTACCAAGCTAAAAATATAAGTAAACACAAATGTTTCCCAGAATCACTGCACATTTATTGCCACACTTAGTGATTGTAAATCGGTTACCACATTAAAACCCGTGCAGTTCTCTCTTAAAAATTCTCATGCACCATTCAGATGCTGCTTGTTGCCACAAATATCTTTTTGCTTCAAACCCAATGTTCCTCAGTATAAAACCTCTTTCACCTCCAGCGGTCAGACTGAACTCAAACGTCCTTTTTGCTTGTAGCGTGTGACCTTTCTGCATGAGATTGGTCCTTTATCCCTGCTCTCTGGCAGCTGTAAACACATTTTCTCTTACCTGCATTACCCAGTGCCCTTTGCTTGTGCCCACGTCCCGACCCTCTCTCTGTGCCCTTGCCGTTACATCCCTCATTTGTCTCTCTTCCCAGGTGGTTGTTCACACCAGAGCGGGTGAGCGGCTGTACCGAATCTCACCTTGGGCAAAGTATGTGATCAGGCATGAGAAGTCCGTCATCTATGATTGGGTACATTGGGACCCTCCTCAGCCTTACATTGTAAGTGATTATTTCCCTCCAGCACCGGTGTGCCACAACCTTTGTTTTGTAGTGAATTATAATGGGTCCTCAAATTTAAATTTTATTTTTATTTTTTAAGTATAACTATGTACATGTAATGAATTCTTAATTTGGAGTAGTTGAGAATACTATGGAGGTTTATTTCTGCCACTTTTTGTTATAATATAATGTTGTAATATATATCCCAAAGTTCTAACTTTTTTTTTTGTTTACATCTTTCTATTAAAATATTTTATTTCCTTGTGATTCTGAATTTTCGTCTCACAGTTCAGATTTTTTTTTTCTAATTCAAATGTTTCAACTTTCATCTCTGGCATTTTTCTGAGTTTACATACTACAATTTATATCCTTTTTCTGGCGTTTTTCTTGGAAATAGTACATACCACATTCCTAATTTTTTTAAGAATCATTCTAAGATTTTTACATCTCATAATTTTGGCATTTTTTTCTGAATTACAGTACATTCAGAAAGATGAAAATACACAATAACCTTTTATATTTTTATATAATATTATTATTTTAATATTTTATTATGTATTTTATTCCATGGCAGAAATTGTGTTGTGTGAATACTGTATATTCCCTATTAATTATAATTTCTAAATAAAAGAAAACTGTTTCTGAAAACAGGAGGATGTAGAAAATGTCTTTATGAATACAACATGAGCCATTTCATTGCTTTCTACTTAAAGTAATTTTGCTTTAATGTCAAGTCAAGCCTGTGAACATCGTCTACTCAGACTATGAATTATATATGCTGTTAATGTCCTCCAGTCATGATTCATGATTTGGTGAGATATCCCAAATTAGCTACTGTCAGCTCTGTTCAGCGGCTCCATCTTATCTTCAGTTGTATTGGCATGTACTGTGATGTTAAATTTGGATGAAGAATTATTTCAGAGATATTTCCCTGCTGTTTCTGTGCCAGCACAAGCACCCTCGTCCACAGAAGCCCAGGAGCTTGCGGATATACGAGTCCCACATCGGCATTGCTTCTCCGGAGGGCAAAGTGGCATCCTACAGCAACTTTACACACAATGTGCTGCCTAGGATCAAAGATCTTGGTAAGGGACTGCGTTGTTAACACACAATGTTGCTATAATGAGAATGTATGATTAATAGACTTTGGTTCAAAGTGGCTTCATCTTGACATTTTGAAAAAAAAAATTATTGACATTTTTATTGTTCTGTTCTGTGTTGTGATGTTTTGTTTGCATTGGCTTTTAATATTTGACAGTTGTACAAAAGCTTTAAACATTTCTTAAATCAAATTACTTCAACCGCACATGAGTGTGTCCCTTGACTGATTCAACGTTGATATTTCTCGGTGGCCTTTTGAAACAAAATGTTTAAACAATTGTCTCTTTTTATTGCATTCAGCTTAGAATTTGGCACAAGTTTTAATACTCGTTCCTTCTTCAAATCATTGTTTTAGCTAAACCTTTCAAATGGAAAGACATTTCAGACGGCAAAGATAATTACTACATAATGTTATGCTCTTAGAGAGACGCTTTCATTGTTCTCTGCTAACAAAAAGCACAATGGGTCTTCATCAGTAGCTGGTATGTAAAGCACTTTTTTCTTTTTGATGCATTACAGAGAAATACTGAATTACTGTGGTAGAGTGTAACCATGTTTTTGGGAGATATATCATGATATACCTTGCTAAATTACTATTTTGATCATTTCACACAATGGTATATATCAAGGTATTACCATCCAGTACATCACTGTATGATGCTACCATCACAGTGCATTTTTGTCAGCATACAAGCATTATTTTTAGACTGGAGAGAGGTTATGTTCTACCTGCCAACATTCCTCCTTCATCACAAAGTATCTGAGCTGCAGTGGTGCTTAACCTGACAGACCTGCCGCATTGATGATGAGCTACTGGCCTTGGTGCCAATGTTCTGGGGAGGCCGCTCTCTCATCTAAGCCCCTTTCTGCAGGTCAACACCCTGTTTACAGGCTTTAGCTGCCATGTGGAGTGTTCATTAGTGCTGTTGTAGATGAGGGCTGGAGAGAGGTGTGTTTGAGTGCGTCGATGTGTTTTGGAGATGCAGGGAGTATTTACCAAACGCAGAAGATGAGGTTTAGAAACCTGTGGATGTGAGATTGGGGTGATGTGACAGTTAGAGCGAGAGTTCGGCAAATGTGAAAATTCTTTATTTCCTCCCTGTAACATAAAAGATGCCAGTTTTTAAGGTGTGTAAAGGCCACTGCACACCCGCGTCTGATATTTCTTAGTGTGCAAGGACCTTAAATGGGGACTCTCGCTCTCAGAAACCGAAATTACAAAATAGGGCTGGACAATAATTCAACATCAATATGTATTGCAATATAATTATTTGCAATAACAGTGATATTACACTCTATGTGGAACAAAAAATCTGCCTAAAGTATCTGAAATCAAAAGCTTGTTGAATTCCACAAATAAAAAAAAAAAACCCATTGCAATTAACAGTGCTTGCATTTTAATGCATTGTGTTTTCATGGCTTGTGTTTTTGTGCGCTGCATTTTAGCATGGTTGTAAATTTACGTAGTGAATATTTCAAATGGAAACATTTCGCAAACATGTTCATTGTTAAAATTCCATAATCGATATTCACCTCACAAAGTTTATTTTCAAAATATTCAGTTTGTTTAAAAATTCCAGCAATAATATTCGTCAGGCAAAAGTTGTTATTTTGTTAGTTGGTTATTTGTATTTCACTTTACGAATTTGTTTCCGAAAATTCAGTGGTTCAAATAAGGCAGAGCGCACATCCGGGAGCAGCAGGAAAAGCAGTAGATTACCGATTCAATTAGCCATCTGCTGTTAGACGTCTTCACCTGCGGGTGGTGCTAGCGGCTTTGGGTGTGAACGTCTTCATCACCAAATTTTGTTGTAAGATATTATTTTAGGGCTGCGCTGTTAATTGAAATACTTTAAAAGCCAACTCTCACGTGAAAAATCGGTAAAATCGTGGAGCCTGTGCGCCTAAATGGTCAAATGCACGAATAATTAGTGATTTTTTGCCTAAACCCTCATTAGTTATGTAATAAATTAACAATAATAAAAGACTGAAAGAACATGTGTAACAGTTAATTGGATCCATGGATGTGCACGCAATGGTGCACATGCGCCAATAGACCTATCCAACTTTAGCATGAAAACACAAAAGAACACAATGATCTAACAACCATGTATGTATATATATATATATATATATATATATATATATTTATTTTTTTTTTTAATTTATACTAATTTTAATTTATACTAATTTATACTAATTTATTACTCATTTGTTTAATTTTAACAAAATATCCTATCCAAACAAGAGCATGACAACACAAAAGGACATAACGGTTTAACAACCATATAACTTTTTTTAAATTGTTATTTACTCATTCGTTTAATTTCAACAAAACACCTCACCTAATGAGATGGGTGGGCACAATGCTTGGAGCACAGCAAGTCCATTCTTGGGTTAATTTTGGAGACCGCGACTCAGAGATCACCCTCCACATTCTGTCGCGACCCATATTTATCTTTAATGTACGTGAGTGCCGGAAAAGTCTTTTCGCACAAGTAGGTCTTGCAAAACAGCATCAGTACATCCATAGCGACCTTGGATAGTTGTGGGAATTCCCTCTTGACTGAAATCCAAAACTCAGCCAGAGTCTTGGAATTAAACACTCTCTTCAAGGTTCGGTTGCATGACAGTTTAACCACTGCGTCCTCCATGTCCGATGATTTGCCCTCGTTACAGTGAATGGTGACCTTATCCAGTCATATTGTTCTGGAGCTGTTTCCTCTGGGAAATACCTAAGTGTTCCAGGAGGGCCCGAAGGTGGGGTGATATACTCCTTCCCTATGTTAACATTCAGTTAGTTTTCCTCCATGAATTCATCCAGCTCAGAAGACATATCAATCCTTCCTATTTCAACTCGCTCAGTCCAGCGCTCAAGTTTTCTCATGAATGCGTGGATTTTATCATTTAGCGAAACTATGTGTCTGATACAGTCTGATATTGAGTAAAAGCGCCTTTATATAGTTGACCATTTGTATCAAAGTCTCAAGAACACGTTTAAGTTCTGGGTCAAGAGTTTTGCTCGCAAGAGCTTCTCTGTGTATAATACAATGCATGAATTTTACATAAGGGCACCACTTGTAAGACTCTTGCTTTAAGACCTTTCTTTTTCCCCAGCATCGCTCCAGCACCGTCTGTACACACACCGACACACTCGCTCCAAGACAGTCCATCTTCTTTTAGTTTGTTGTTAAGTTTTGTGAAAATGTCCTCGCCTATGCACGTTCCCTCCAGTGGGGTGCAAAACAGAATGTCCTCGTTAAGTTTTCCATCAAAACTGTATCTGACGAATACAAGCAGCTGGGGAGAGTTTGATATTATCTATGCATTCGTCTAACTGTAAAGCATGGTTCGCTTTCTTCAACCTGTTCACCAGCTGACACTTTATCCCCTTGGCCATGTCGGAGATACGTTAAATTGCCCCCCGTTAGACAGCGGCACTGATTCCAGCTCACGGGCCAGTTTATCCCCATGCCTAACCCGCCTTATAGCTATAGCAGCGTTTAATGAGGGTTTCCCGATCGTGTGTGGCTTTTTTGCCTGTGCAATTAAATATGAATCCTCATATGATGCCTGTTAAGCTTTTGCAGGGATCGTTGTTTGTTTGGTTAGTAGGCAAAATGTTTTCTTGATTTACTGATTTGCGCAAGTTCCAGATCGTTGAGCACTTTTTATGCTTTTTATTTCAAATACTTCAGGCAGGATTTTTGTTCCATAACTCTAGCTTTAAATGTGACCACACGCTCAGTCTACTCAGACTTCATCATGTAGTCATGTAGACCTATGTGCACTCTGTAGGGTGTGTTTTATTTGGTTTTTGCAATAAACAATAATGTCATGATGCCTTACGAGTTCAGTACTTGCTCTAAACTTACACAGATTTGGTTTGCATGAACTTCCCCAAGACATTAGGAAACGTAATTTACAAAAAGTAACATAAGCTGCCAAATTGGGTAGTGATTTGACCGTGTTGCCCGCCATAGCTGATTTGTTTACCCGCATTTACAGTTGGTTGGTGGGTGTTAATTTCAACCCTGAATGTATCATAATGTGATAATGTTCAAAGCCATGTAATAGCTTTATGTGATAAATAAGTGATAACTACTGAGGATCTTCAGGAAAGCTCTTCTCAGATGTATTAGTGTGTTTGTGACCGAGGTTAGATACAGTTCACAAAACCACACTAAACCACACTGATCTGGTTTTTCTCGAGTCAAAACATGTAACAGCTATATGGAGAGAATAGACATTAGTGAATTACTTCAAAGTTCTTCTAGTATTACTGCGAATTGCAAGTAAAAGAGGAGCAAGCGCATTATTTAACATTTCTCCTTTAGTGTATTAAAACAAAGATGTACTGTACATGTTTGGAGTGAAATAAGAGTAAATGGTAACGTAATTTTCATTTGGTTGAATTATTCATTTAATAACAACCATTATCTTTTGCTTTCTGGATCCTGGACTCTGCTCTGAAACATCATTGTTGACAGGAGTATTTGTCAAGAGACACCCGCCGTGAAGGCACAGGGCTGATATATTTTTTACAGCAGAAGTTCCAAACATTTATCTCAGTCCGGGAGTCTGAATCTGTTGAAGTGCTTATAAAATGAGTGTGCTTTTTAGTGTTTGAATTAAATTGTAATTTTTCCCATTCCAGTACGAGTTTTGAGTAGGTGGTGACCTTATTTAATCAAAATTTCACTTTAGCTGTTAGACCTGGAAAAGAGCTTGCAAAAAATCTGCTTCATTGAAACAGAACTCCTTTTTTGCCGTGGTTTAGTTTGTGTTTGTCTTTCAGTTAATTTATTTATCCGTCTATCTTTATCTATCTTCAAAGCAACTTTTGTTTATTTATTTTGTTTGCATGAACCTTTTGTATTGCTTTTTGTTGTGTTTGTTTTCATTTAGTTTGTGTGTTTTTTTTTTTGTTTTGTTTTGTTTTTTTATTTAGGGCTGTTAACTAACATTTAATTTAGAGATGCACCGATTGACCGACTAGTGATCGAAAATTTTGACTCGCCAACAGGCTTTGAGAAATGCCCGACATCATTCACGCGAATGACAATCACACAGTGTGAACTATCAAAGACGTGATCTGAGAGAATCACTAATGTGTCGCCGACACCCGTGAGATATTTAGCATGCTAAATATCTGGACCTGTCTGCGATTTTAAATCATGCCACGCGAATGTGTTCTGAATGAATAACATCAGCGATTACTTACAGCAAATGATAGGCCGCAGCGGGATGTTGGGGGAGGAGTTACGAAGGTATAGAATGTAAATATTGTCATCTATAATCTTCTTTTCATGCAAATGAGCGCACATGCAATTGGCAAGGTTATTTTGCTTGCTATCATTTTTAATCAAAATTCCCATTCTCACACGAAAACTCCGGTCTTCGCCACACGTGACCTCGCATTGTTTCCATGTCACTTCTCGCGTTGGTTTGTGACAGTGAGTCTCAATTCTTCCTGTTGTAAAGTCATGCAGCGTAAAAACCCCCTGTCACCGATCTATCATGCCGTGTCAACACAGTAGCGGCTGAATGATACCCCAGATAGTCAGGCAGTATGAAAAATCTGTGACGTGACTACTCTGAAAATCGTGCAGTCTGAACTCTGCATAAAGCTAGCGCACCGAGTCCAGGCCAATGCTCGTCAGCCACAGGTCAGCAGCCTGTACTATCCTTTATTAACTGGTGACAGTGCAGAAATGCTTATCTTTATCAAGATAAACTTTCCTTTAATGTTCAAATTATAGTATTTAGCACTAGCATTATTATTTCTACCCGTTTTAAGAGAGTGCACTCTTTGTTATTAAGTTATTGTTGTGAGACAGTCATGTAATTAATGTTTAAAAAAATCCTCCATAAAAATACTCATTGAGGAAAAGTAGGTATTTGTTAGTAAGCTTAGTTATTGTTAGTTATTTGCAGAGAACTTTATTTTGTTGTTTTTTTGTTGTGAGAAGATCTATAATGTTTATTGATTTCTTTTATTATAAAACATTTTCATTGTTAGTATAACCATACTAATGTTTAGTTAACATTAGTAGTTAGTTAGGAACTTATTTTATACCTTACAAGCACATGTTTTGTTTTGTTGTGAGAAGATCCTGTAAAGTTTAATAATTTATTTTATTATAAAATAAATTTAAAAGAATATCACATGCTGTCATTACAGTCCTTAGCGGCAGGTCACACTTACTGTAAAATCAGAAATCGAAATCGGCCAAGATATTTGCAATCGATGCATCTCTAATTTAATTTCTAATTTTATGTGTATGTTTCCAACATTTATTTAGTTTGAATTTTGTTTGTTTGTTAGTTTATATCTGTTTTTTTATTTATTTTTTATTTAGCTAACATGAGTTGGGGATGGCCTTCCGTTTCGATTTCGATTTTCAAGCTCTCAATTCGATTTCGATTCTTGATTCAATTTCTTTTCTCGATTCGGATTCTCAATTCGTTTTCGTTTTTCTATTCAGTTTTGATTCTCAATTTGAATTTTCAACTCTCGATTTGATTTGACTATATGAATGAATATAGAATCCTACATTTATGAAAAATTAACAGTAAACATAAGATTACAAATGCTTAATTAATAAAAGGCAATTAAGAGCCAAAACCCTGTATATTAAACACTTTTTATTATTTTAGGTACACTTGGGTACAATAAAACAAAACCCAATTTTCTATTTTAAATACATACAATGAATAGACAGAATTTTGATTTATGGTTATGATTTAATTTTCCACTGCAGGGCTGATAATGGATTCAATTCAAATGCTCAGTCGTTGTCGTGGTAACACAAATGTTTACATATGATATGAGGTGTAAAAAACCATCGTGTTTTGGAGGGTGATGAGAAATTTCTTTAGATTTTATTACTAATATGTAAAGGTATTACTAATCTAAAATGCCTCCATACCTCTGACCTTTTATGCGAAGGTGGTGTTGACGTTGGAAACGCACCTAAATCCACCATCCGTTGTAACAAGGCAAATAAGAGGGTGACACCTAGTGGATTAGACTATTAATATGATTAACGTAAATCTTATGTTCAGTATTTGTGGAATAAATATAGAAAAAAAAAGAAAAAACGATTTGTGAATCAACCACATTTTAAAAATAAATATAAAGAAAAAGAACATTTTTCCAAGCCATAATCATAGAAACATGGAATATGCTCTTTTTGGACATGCACACATACCACGCTAAGTTGCACAGACCCAGGCACCGCTCAAGTTTTCCTCGAAAAATATGCAAAAACACTTTTTTATTGCTCGTAGGCAAAACAGAAGTTTGTGTTCCTGCATGTTTAGATTGAAAATGACCGTCTTCCCACACAAAGTCCTACGATGCCATTCGAGGTAACACATATTATGATAGAATAATTCATGCATATGTCCGTGCACTAAATCAGTATGTTGTTGCATTGTGTCTGCCGCTCCCTCGAGTTCTCATTGTTTTGTGGTAACCGGTTGCATTTCCCTAGACAATTGCAGTTCTGGCATCTAAAAAGCAGTGAAAAGTGCTCTCTCTCGCTGTGTGTGTGTGTTTGCTCACGCATCGTCGGTAAGACGAGCCCCTGGCGCTGTCACACCTCATCAAAAATCCCCAAACTTTCTCTGAAGCAGGGCGAGGAAGATAGCTAGATAGATACATAAATAAAGAAACCAAACTGCTCAGAAAAAAACGCGATGTGAGACAAGCCTGGTTCTCCCTCTTGAGTTCTTCCCGTACAGATTCAAAGCTGTGTCAGTGCAGCTACAGCCTGCGTTGGGAACAGAAATGCTGGATTTTGCGGCTGATCCGGACAGATAAGATTCGTGTATCACCCAATGAGTCATACAGACAGGATGTCCCGGTGGCCCCTTTGTGTTCAGGTAAAAGACCAGCTCCTGTGTTGGTCACTTCACTGGTCAGAGGTGAAGGGAGAAGGAAGATGTTTCGTTGGGTTTGATGGCCATGTTCCTTGTTCCTTGAGTAGTGTTTTTAAGATGAGGTTTTCTGTGGCCTTGACAATTTATTATTTTTGCTTGACTGTTGTATGGTATCCTCTCGTTAATGGAAACAGCTGTTTTGAAGTTATGTGAAGCAGTGGTTCTCTGCGTGGGCATTTGGTACACACTGCCGTGGGGACGACACAATATCAGCAAACAACAGAATTTGTCCTTTTTTTTTTTTTTTTTTTGCTCCCACATGTTTGTTTTGCAGCAAAATGTCATAGCTAAAAGTTTGCTGTAGAAAAAACAAAATATAACCAAAACTAAACATTTGGCATCTTAAAACATTAGATTTGAAGCTGCTTTAAAACTGTAGTTCATTTAAAAATATTTAGTTAAATAATAATAATAACAATACAATTATTATACTATATTGTGTACTGTTAAATATTATAATAGTATGATGTCATGTCTTTTATTTATTTTTATTATTATTATTTACTAGTAACTATTGAAATATTGTTTATTATTATATAATAATAATAATAATAATAATGCAAATAATATTTACTGTTGAATATTATATTATTATTGTAACGTTGTCTTGTCATTCCTTTTTTGCCCTTGTTTTGATTTCAGTCTATGTATCACCTGTCTTGTCTTGTTTTGTAGTCCTGTCCCTGTCATCAGTGTTTGATTTCATCCCAGCCATGTGTCCCAGGTGTTTTGAGTTTCCCTCCTTGTTTCTGTTTGTATTTAACTGTGTCCTTTTGAGTTTCTAGCTGTCGGTCGATGTTAATGTGATGCTCGTTTGCCTGCTGTCTCGTTGCATTGCTATGTATATCCGGAGGCTTTATTAAATGTTACCCGTTTCCTGCAATCCGCGTCTCTCTGCCTTCCTTGCCCGCCGAGAAGAAAGGCGTCAGTGTTACAGTTATTATGTACTGTTAAATATTACATTGTTATTGTTATTTACAGTACTAGTAAATATTGCACTTTTGTCATTTATTTTTAATATAGTATAATAATAACAGTAACAATAAACACCATAAGTTGTTACAGTACATACTGTATATATGTATGTTTATTTATTTATTTTGAAGCATTATAATAGCTTTGTGTAATGCACACACACACAAGATCAACTGTGTATAGATCATTTAGTCTAACCTTTTAGATTTTACGGAAAAGACCAACATGAACATTCTTCAAAATAATGTGTGTTCCAGTAAAGAAAGAAAGGCATATGTGAGAGGAGTAGCATTAGGACAAGTAAATGGCAGAATAATTTTGGCAAAGATCTACTTATAAACACTGTTGTCTTTATTGTCATACACACAGGTTATAACTGTATTCAGATGATGGCGATCATGGAGCATGCCTACTACGCTAGCTTCGGTTACCAGGTCACCAGTTTCTTCGCAGCATCAAGGTAAAGCTATACGGATCTTCACAACATTTCATTATTTTTTATATTTTCTTTGTTTTTTTGACTAACAAGGTGGCAAACCTAGTGAAATTCCTCGCAGTCACTGTTGCTTCATTTAGGCACATTCCTTGTACAATTTAATATTTATAGTCTCCTTTCTGTTGCACACACTCTTTCCACTGCTTCAGGTTTACTTGTTCTTTTATTACTATTTCTATGTTCATGCATTTCCTTAATTAAATATATACACTGTGTATGGAGCATTTGACTGCAGGTGGTATTCTGTATACAGCTTTGTATGTGACGAATGAAATCTGGCCATTCACACACATGGTGTTTGACCACGTTTGATCATCACACTCACGTCTCGCTGCTTTTGCAACATCTCACAACAAATTCAACTTTATATATTGAAAAATTATGCATAATTAATGGTTTCTCTATCAAATTTGATTGTTTGAATAACTGTAGAAATTATATAATTATAGACCTGTATTATTATAAATACAGGTCTGTCATAAGCCTATACAATATTTTTTTATCAAACTGTGCTAAAAAATACATGTGTGTGTGTGTATGCATACATATACTGCATGTATGTTATATTTATGTATTCAATATTCTATATGTAACATCAAATATAAGAAAATAAGTATTTGAACAAATGCTTGCAAAACATATCTAAATTTGGTTAAAATGATATCCCATCGCCATTCGGTGTAACACAATTTAAGTTATATATACATTAAAATATATAAAAGCATATTAAAATTGACTGTTTTAAATGAGTAAAAAACTAATTAGTAAAATGTAGGATAGTGGG
>JAUMHP010000068.1:4181366-4206638 GCA_032361065.1 Enteromius trimaculatus
TTTAGCGCTAATCAAAGAACCGTCTTTACTGATGAGATGCGCATAATATATCGTACGATATATATCGCCCAGCCCTACTAGAGAAGTTCAGAATTTTGTAGATATTATTCGAAAAACAAATAGTACTGATAACACTTTATTTTAGGGTGTGTTAACCTGTTGCTTATTAGCATGCATATTGCGACAACATTAGCCATTTATTAGTGATAATTAAGCAGATATTATTGCCTTATTCTGCATCCCTAATCCTACCCAATAACTAAACTTAACACCTAACTGTTACCAGTACAAACTGTTCGTTTGTTCTTTGGATTTTCATGTTTACTAGAATAGCACAGTTAGCTTAGCTTAGCAACATGCTAACATCGTACTATTGCTATTGCTAAGCTCCAGAATTTGGCTAGTTCTTTATTTAGGAATATTATTTTAAAGATTCTTCCCATTCCTTTCCCAAATTAGCTGACAGAAGTTGAATATTTCACCTTCTCTCCTGTAGTTCACTCAAAACACGGTTTGTAATCGTCTACTTTGAAATGGACGCTACAAACACATGCAATAGGATTTTCAGGATTTCTGTTACCCATAATTGTGATTCATTTTTTTATTCGTTATTTTTTTCTACTCTAAACGACACAGGTAGCTAGGTTTTTGAAAGCCCCCGTTTCCAGTGGTTGAATACCTATTTAAGTCATTATTATTATGCGAATCCTTGAATAAGTTTTTATTTGTTTTTGTACACATCTCAATGTTTTCTTTAGCATTGTATGCCTTAATGCCACTTTTAAAACGCTTTCGAGATCTTTGTTCACTCCCTCTAAGCACTTATATAGAATGACATTAAATCAACAGCACTAGCTATTTTGAGTATATTGCATATCCTTAATGTTTCTTTGCTCTTAATGTCTAATTTCAAGCACTCAAGTTTTCTGTTCTGGAACTATGCAAGTTTATAAGTGTGTGTGCTTTTGAGTCGTGCTCACAGGTCATATCTCTGTAATTAATAATGTGGCATGGAATTATGCTTCCATAATTAGTTCACCTCATCAGCACATTTGTTTGCCCATAATCAAGCATTAACATGTCCTTATCTCACGCAACGGAATATTCATGTAAAATTCTTAAGATGCTTTCTGTTTATGAATAATCATTGCAGCATTTGCCTATTTAGACTCATTCATCTCTGAAAACAAAGAGACAATGCAAAGCGCTAAGAGGCTTAGAAAAGCAGAACCCACAGTAGACCAAGTTGTAGGAACAGTTCTGTCATTATTTACTCACCCTCATGTCGCTCCAAACTTGCTAGACTTTCTTTCATCGAGCACAAAAGCGCGACTTTCCACTGCTTAAACTGGTTTGGAATGACATAAGAGTAAGTAATTGATAACTTGACATTTTAAGGTGAACTGTCTTTTTAAATTCTAAATTCTAATTGCCACTGTAAGGCAGGGTACTGTAGTTGGAACTTATATTTGACTTAGTCAGTTTTCATCAGTATAGCTAAAAATGCACTGTAGCCATTAGACTTTCATCACACCCATATGCCAGCTAATATGTTAATTTCCCTTTTCCCCCACTCTCGAACCCATACTGAGTGAGTCTTTAAATTGGAACACCTACTGTACTCTATTTGCCTCTGGCAGTATTCCCATTGCACCGTCTTGGGCTGACAGCAATTACTTCAATGTTGTATATGAAACCTTTCTGCCAAAGCGCAGTGTGAATTCTCCATCAATATGTCCTTCCTCATTGTTCACTCCCTTTGTCTCTGAAGTCTTGCATGTTAAATATGCTGTCTAAAATTCAACTAATCACTTTCAAAATGCAATAATTGCCACACCGTTCTATTCGAAATGATGTGCTCGGAGTAAGAAATATTGGCCATTTACAAACTGATTAGATATTTTTCTCGCAGTATTCTTGTTTGTGGAATATTTTGAATAATTTTGACTTATTAATAATCGCAATACATTCTTCAACCTTAAAATAGAGTTCAGTAACCTAACTCTAGTCTTGTTTCAAGTAATGGAAATGTCTTGCATTAATATACAATTAAACCCATGTGTGCACACATCTGCTATTTTAATATTAATCTTCTGCAGTATATTGGACAGCAACTGTTTGTCTTATGAACCGTTTTGGGGAGTAACTAGTTACATGGAACAGAGTCATGTAATTTAATTACAAAACAAGTGTAACTAATCCATTACTGAGAGAAAAAGAGTAGTAAGTACTTGTGAAAATGGTAGTAATTATAAGGGGGGGGGGGCATATATTTGAGAAATTTAGGAAACAGAAGAGGACATATGTTTTTCTGGTAACTGTTTCCTATTTGGGTTTATGTACATACATATTTTTAAAAATATTAACAGTTTTATTTATTTTTTTTCAAGTTACTGTTAGATTGCATTGTTTCCAGTAGCTATGCAAAGATGTGATTTACAAAGAAAGTATTCTTGTTATGATTTTAAATCATTACTTAACCTCAGAATTATCTCAAAGTAAAAAAAAAGGTGCTGAATCTGATTTTGTGTGTGTAATTAGTTCACAGAGCTGGTGATATATTTTAGGAATGTTCACTTCACTCTGAGTTTTGCAGTCGTTATATCCCAAACGTATGATTCATAGTTATAACTAAGTGATTTTATTTTTAATACACAAATATCACATTTTCTTTATGGTATTATTGTGCACTCTTTTATTTCCATGTGTGCACAGAATTGTCATCTAGATCACTTAGCCATGAAATGCTCACTTATTCATCAAAGCAAAATATTTTGCGAAGGTGAAATGAATCTCAAGAGATGCACTTGACATCTGGCTGAGTGAAAAGTGCATTTTGGATTTGTTTCTGACAGGTTTCATTAAGAACATGTTTTCTTCCTGATAGGGAAAAAAATAAACTCTGGTTTTTGTTCTCAAAAAACCAACTTTACAAATTAGAGCAAACTGTTGCAGTGTTACCAAAAAAAAATAAATAAAAGAATGCTGGTTTGCTGTCACAACAGTTGACACTTCACTAGGCTTTTTTTTTTTTTTTTTTTTTTCTTTTAAACAAATCTCACAATTTTGACATCAAGCATGTGTGTCTTATGTGTGAATACTGTTTACAGTTGATAAAGTGTATAATTGAAAGACAAAGCCTCCATGTAAGGAGCTGGTTAAAGAATAAATGAATAAAAACTTGTCTTTTAAAGCTGACAGTTAACAAGCAGAATGCGTTTGCTCATTAATAACTAAAAGAAAGTGTGAAACAGCTGCGTTTGTGTTTTTAGCATTGTGAATATGTCAGAAGTTATGCAAATAGGCCAATATTGTAAAACCAGGGCAGTTAAAAAACATATTCGACTGGAAAATTAGGTTCAGATGCAATAAAACCGTTTATTTCCATTCAATTCAAAGCTTTATTTATTTTGACCTTCGTCAAACAAATTTCTCAGTGCCCTGTCTCGATTTTATTGTGGGCATATTTTGCCAGTGTTCTGAAAAAAAATAAATAAATAAAAGATATACATCAAGCTTATAAAAACAAAGTAATCCCACTTTAAAAGTGCTGAAGTCTAATAAGAAAAATAAAAATGGATAAATGTTTATGCAGCCTATAAGCCTTTATTTAATACCCATGGCAATCGTCTTTTATCACAATCTGCTTCGATGATCAATCAGCAACAGCTGTGAGCTTGTTTTGGCATCAACACAGAAATTCTATGAGGGGCTGTTAAGCACATAAAGTTAATTCCCTAGAAAGTAATGACATTATCCTTTTATTTTACGGCTCAGAAACATGCAAATCCCTGATCAAGTACACATGCATTTGAAACAAAGCGAACAAAGCCCATGTATGACAGTCGACATCTAACAGTGTGTGTTCTAATGTTAGCTGAACACGTCTCAGACATGCCCCGTGAGAGCTACGATAATGAAAGACTGAACGAATCAAAATGAGAACCACAAAAACATCACGTGTGTAAATGAACCGAAGAGCAATAATTGACGAAAATGGGCCTTAAATTTGCAGTAGCTCAAAGTGCCCTTGTGTGTCACGCTATCAGAGACATGCTTGCAATCCTTCGTTCTCAACAGTTCGGCCTTTCATTTACACACACACAATGTATGCGTCTTCACGGATGCCGCCCGGCACTCTCTTCTCCAAATCATTACTGTCATCGCAGTGGTAAGCTCGACAAAAGCATACGGCACTTCAGCCGCTAGCAGACTCTGACCCTAATGGCCCTCACGGTAAACCCGAACCTATTGATTGGTGCTCTCACGGCTCGTGATAATTAAGTTTCTCTTCTTCTTCTTCCACGGCTGTAAGCTCATCTCATCACACATTAAGAGACAGACCGGCCGCCTCTGTGGAGTCTATCAATGCCTTTTTGAACCCACATTTAATAAGCGCATGCCAAAAGCTGCTGCCGCCAATACATTATCCAGCGTTAGTGTCAGACGGCGCAGAGATTCAGTAATAAGAGCCAAGCTGCAGTTTCATTACTTATTGAGCTTGTGCCGTTTTCAGAGGGACTCATTAGACGGGCCGCAGACATATGCCACAACCAGCAGCCATCTGAAGAGTCATTTGTAAAAACCCGAAGGAACGCCCCGGTGTCATCGCCGGTTCATTTGTCTGTTTTTCTTCTTGCCGTTTGTTTGGATGCGTCTCTGTGTCGGGCTCTCTATTAATTCCTGCTTTTGAGAAGATGAATTGCAGAAGGGCCGTTCCTGGTTTCGGCTGCAGTGGCACAGCATTGTTTAATCAAGCAACTTTGAAACGGGCATTGGCGAGCGTCGCAACAGATGAGCCATTGACATCGGTGGAGGTTGCATGTGGTATTTCTTAAAAATGAGGGACCAGCATTGTTGTCCCCTGATTCTACTTGACATGGGAATAAAGGACTTTCTTGGTGCAGGAACATTCGAGAACAAATGGCTAGCCGGATGAAATCAAGTCAAATAGCTTTGAGATGTTTTACGGTGAACTTGACCTTGAGACTCCAAGATCCAGGCAAAAAGCCCCCTTGAGAAGTGGTGTGGTGTGTCAGGTGAGGAATTGTCCTTCACAATCAACCACAAACTAATTTGCTTCCATCTTGTTCACATATTCAAGCCAGCAAGAGCAATTGCTGACCACTATTGGTTGCTTACGCAAAATTCAATCTTTGTGATTTGTACTTGGTCTATTCGAACCTAACTTTCGCATGACTTCACATAACAATTTGCATAACTTTTTAAATTATCTTCACTTTTTATGGTCATCATTGCCTTGGTTGCTTATGTATGTGTGAGGTCCTGTTGGGGTATGGGTGTTTGTTTTAGGTCTTTCAAATATGGATATTGTTTGACAAAAATCGCTTGGTGCACCTTTAAGCTTCCTAATACTGTTTTGAGTCTACTATTTTCGATATTAAACAATTTGGTTGAAGCAGTTCTTAGCGTGTTTTAGAATGAAAACGATCGCTGCTTACACTGGCGTTTGCATTGCGTTTCAAAAAAACAATCTTCGTTTACACTTTACAACTTAACATGCGTCCCACATGACCATTCATTCAGGTACATACGTAGATATACATAGGTAGATGTATATCTACGTATGTAGATATTATTTAGATTGGAGTGTTCGAATGGAAAATCTACCAACACGATATATGGGTTCAACAAAGAGCATGATGTTATTGTTTACAAGTCGTCACGGATACATAGAGCCAATGTGGGCAGCCACGCCACCGTTTTCGAAAGTCTCCATTTTGGTCTGTTTACAACCCTAAAGTTTCAATGTCTGCAACATTTTAAAAGTCTATTTTTTCAATCTTGAAAACGAGTACTGTAAATGATAGACGTAACCGTAAAAAAAACCCATAACTGATAGAGCACTTTTCTTAAAGGAGTCATACAAAGCCAATTTTCCACAAGCTAATATAATTCTTTAGGGTCTTAATGGAAAGTTTGTAATATAGTGTGTTCAAAAATTTCTCAAATAATTTTACCGTCAAAAACAACTCTTTTGAAATCACTTTGTTCTGTCTACTTCCCCTTTAAATCGCCCCTCTTTTCCGAGGCACTCTCGGGGGATCTTTTTTTAGTCGTATTCATAGTGAAATTTGATAAATAGCACATTATTAGAATAGACATTATACTAACTGCTTCTGTAGGTGAGGCTGGATCATGAATGATTCACGCAAACATAAACACATTCCGGTTGATCAAGGGCGCGTTTCCCTTCAGAACCGTAATGTTAATCCTCCGCGTCTTCTGTCACTCAGATGTCGGGGGTAAATGACTACTGCTCTGTTCATTAATACATTCAGCAACAAAACACCACGATTGTTTAGGAGTCTTGCTTGTCTCTGCGTCTCGTTCTGATGACAGCTCACTCCAGTGTCTGAGGTAAGACACCGGTTTAGTCTGTGTGACACGTTGCTGTGAATCAACTAGCGTGGGAGTGGCCTCTGACGGTGTGACACCACACCGACATGCATTTGAGAATGGCTTGATTTCAGAAGGGGCAATGTGTTTTTATTAAGTTAAAATAACTTCTGGATGGATTTTTATCATTGCTGTGTACACTCCCAATACACATTTCAGTCCAAACGGCTTGTAAAAGTGCATGTGGCACCGGATGAGCCCTTTAAGCAAAAACTTGGCCTTGAGCCTCTATGTCCCAGTCAGAATAGCCCCATTGAAAAGTGGGGTGTTGTGTTACAATCAACCCCAAAGTTGCTTCCATCAGTTTCACATTCAAGAAAGCAAGCCCCTACTGCTGAATGCTGTCCTTTCATTGTGATTTGTATTTCTTGGACTATCAGAACAGTCATGACAAAATAAGTTGGATCCGGTTTCCCTGTTTGCTTGTCTGCAACATGTAGACGGCACTGTTTTGACAATAAAAATAATCCTGAAAACAAGGTGATTTCACGAAAACATCTGTTGCGTGCTCCGTTATGCACCGTGTTTCTGTGGCGTCTACAGGGAAATGCGAACAGCCAGTGTTTGAGGCCTTAGCCCTTGTAGTGGAGATCTAACTAGCCCAGAGACATCCGCTGGGCTGCACTTCATGGCTTCCTGTGGCTCCTCTAATAGGCTGTTTCAAAGACCAGCAAGGACACCTTGTGAAAGCGAGTAAATTAATCCTCTGTGCCGCCACGACGCTCCTCTCCACCCGTCTCCTGAAGGGTAGGCGCACTTCCTCTCGGCCATCGCCACCGTCTGCCCTCTCTCTGGTGCTCGAGAGGTCTCAGATGTGTGACTTCAGAAGGCTCTTTCCACGCTTATCCATCCCTTCCTACAGTCTCCTGCTGTATTGGCTCATTTGCATCCATTTTTCATCAGTCATCACCAGAATCCCTCTGCACATCAAACGGAGGCAAACCCG
This sequence comes from Enteromius trimaculatus, assembly GCA_032361065.1. Classification (NCBI taxonomy): domain Eukaryota; kingdom Metazoa; phylum Chordata; class Actinopteri; order Cypriniformes; family Cyprinidae; genus Enteromius; species Enteromius trimaculatus. The sequence continues at coordinate 4,188,733 of JAUMHP010000068.1, forward strand.
AGGCTAGCCGCTTTTGTGGTCTGACATTTCGATCGCGCGTTACATTCACCAAAATCCAGACTAAGAGGAATGCACAGGTTTAATGACTTTGTGGGGCACGCTTGGTATTCTGTGCAAATAGCAGCGAATTATATTCTGCCTTTGTGAAAGATTTCCAGTGACAATGGTGGATAAGGTCCCGTGCCCGTGAAGCGGTCCCCCCTGCTTGAATATTCATTCCTCATCAGGACTCGTCGCATGTTCTCCCAACACCTCTCAATGAGACTTAATACACTTTCTATTGAGACGAATGGTGGATTTCACCAGAGGCACAGCTGGATGTTGATGGAGAATGCTAATTCTGACAGTTCTGGACGAATTCCAGAGCGGCAAAAAAATGACACGACGATGGCACTTGTCACATCACTTTATCCAGGTGTTATCCATCTCTTCCCCAATAAACATTAATCTGCGCTGCTTGTCTTTTATTGAATGAGCGAAGAAGCCGTTTTGCCAATAGGACAGGCACAGCGTGTGAGATGCGTGAAATGAGGTGCCTCAACCGCCGTTTCCCACAAGGCCCGGCTGTTCGCCATCTCTCAGTCTGTCAGCTGCCGACGTTTCACCGCTGCGCCTTGTGTGAAATGACCTGTCAAGGTTGTAAATTTATTTGTTCTCATGCAGGTTGACTGTAATGTTGAGGATACAGGGATTTATATGTTTCCTCTTCCTGCGATCTTCCTTACACCTGAGACTTGGGTACTGATATCAGGTAGAAGAAATGCAAATAAGGTCAGCGTACCCCCGTTGAGAGATTATCCTCGGTTTTAGAGTATTCTTGTAGTGTTAATTCGTAACTGTCTGGGAACCAGTGCTTATGACAGATTTGGCATACTGTGTAGCAAGGTCATTTTATGTTTATCATCACACTTGTCTTTTTCCTGTCATTCTTTCCCCAAGGATGAATGTGGAGTTGAGACAGATTATCAGCTATTTGACTCTGAGGAAATGTCGCACGGCTTTTTTTTTTTTCTTGTGTTGAAGGGCTTGACTACCAATGCAAGTTATTTAATTGATATTCAACATACAGTATATGTTGTCATTGAGTGCTATTTGTAGCGATGTGGGGAAATTGTGAGGGTAGTCTCATAATCGAATAAAACAGCATTTTACCTTCCTTCCAGACACCCTTGGAGTCATGTAATCTGGTTAAGCAGAAAACTGACCTGTTTGTCAATTCGTAGCCGTAGTGTTGGTAAGTCACTCCTTAAACTCAGTGTTACTGCTGGCCTCAAGTAAATGTTTGAGGCCTGTTGGGTGTCAATGCTGTGGCAATTGCAGTTTACAATACTGTGTTCACATCATGTTAGCCCTGTAAGTCATATGTATCATATTTTACACAATGGATTGTTCAGCTTTAATATAAACAAGATAAACACATACCCAAGAAAGTGTATGCAGTAGCCTATGTGATCTATTTCATGTGTTCTGCCCCCTAGTGGAGTGTCTACATATAATTATTAAAATATGTTATCAAATGATGTAAATTCTGAAATGTTTGCTTCCTAATTTTTTTAAGATACATCTCTTATTTTATTTTAAAATATTCCACTATATATATATAATATGTATATACACACAAAATAATTAAAAAAATGTGTCAAATATGATACAGCAAGCATTTGATGTATTCAGTTTTAGTCATCATTGTAATTTTGCAGTGGTTTGTTCACCATAATGCATTTTTTATCACCTACTTCCTATCTAAATATAATACACTGATAACACATTTTTATTTATTTGCTCGTTATGTAATTACTCACTTTTCACTTATTTCATAATTTTATATATTTTGATTATTTTAAAATGTTTTTACTATTTATTTTACTCCTTTATTTTTTATTTTTTACTCTATGTCAGGCTTTACAGTGTTATAGATCGGTATGTATTTGTGTATGATTACCTGTTGTTAGTGCATGTTTATTCATGAAACGGCAAAAAATATTAAATTAGGCAATTTAAAATGTTACCTTTATTAGTATATGTAGAAACTATTAACTAAAATGAATAAAAATGTTGCCAAGTATGAGATTTAACTCATACCACATACCAACCACACAAAATCTTATCACTTCATTGATATAAAAAGCGGTAGCACTTTATTTTAAGGAACAGTTCTCACTTAACTGGGTATCCTAAAATATAGGTATCCTATTTTTAATAAATACATATTAATGCTTTATTCTGCATGTCCATATTTTAGGTCTCTTAATCCTACCCCTTACCTACACTTAAAAATGACCTTACTAACCATTATTACGCTACTCTATGAGTTTAATGAGGCTTGTCATGGTTCAAATTTAGCTAACAGTGACAGTTGGACCTTAAAATAATGTGTGACCGAAATAGCTACTAAAATGAAAGGCGTCCCTTGAGGTTAAAAGCACCCTGTGACCCGTGAGTAGCCCTAGTTTACCATCACACCTGACAAAAGCTTTGTGCTCCCCGCTCTCCTGACGGGACTTGCCTGTATTGAATAACAGCCATTCGTTCGGCTTTAATGTGCAGGTGTGGTTTTGTCATGGCTTTACCTCAGGCCCACGGTAACACATTGTGTGTTTGGCCTCTGCGTCGTGTGGTGATCACAGTATAATCTATTTATCGCCCACAGCCCTGCGTGACCGCCCATGCCGCATGCTTATCAGATTACCACAGCCCCCTAATATTGGGAGAGCCAACCCAGAGTTGCAAACTCGCCATTTGCAACTTTATGAAACGCCGCCACGGATATCTACATCAGCATTTTCCCCCGTGGCTTGGAAAACTACAATCTGCCCCGGCGCTGATTCACTCCTCCTGCAGAACCAATTGCGAACTGCTCAGTCCTGGAAGAAGCTTTGGGGGATTTGCGCCTGGCCGTCGGGGACTTGTATCCATATATTTGATTTAGCATACATGAATGTTGCTGCCTAGATCAGCACGGCGCTGAATGCATCAAGCTGAAGCACGGAATGACTCCAAATGAAGGCTGTAGCTCCTTATGCCGCGCTAATGTTATCAGACATCTCCACCGCTCTGCAGACTTGCTTGTGTGAGGAGGTTCATAAGTTATTCTGAATAGCGTCAAGTTCCAGTGTGAGTGTCAAAAGATGGTTCATTTCCATATTTTCTCATTTGCTGCTACCTGGGCCTCTTGTCATTCTCGCAGAAGTTTAGAAGAGAAGAATCGAGGTTGAAGAGAGTTCATTCGCACATCCCTGCCGTCGAATACGGCTTAAGATGTAGGATTAGCGCTAGCCCGCCTCCGTTGGGGCCGCTCGAATCATTCCGGTCAGAACCGGCTGCACCGTAAGTGTCATATTGTCCTTCTTCTGACAATAACATTAAGGATGCCGTAGCGCGAATCGGAGCGCTTGGCATTTATAAAACTCTCAGGCTAGATGATGGCGTTCTTTCGCGCTCTTTAATTCGGCTTCACACGGTTGAGGTGCTTTACCTTGTTCCGCACGCGCTTTGCACGGTGCCGGAGGACCCCCGCGCTCGCATTTTAACAAAGTTACTATGGCAACGTGGCCATTACTCCAAGTTGTTGAGGATGCTCAGCTGGAGGGGGCTGGTCACAAGTGCCTACACACATCATCCAAACACCAGGATACAGACATACTTTAGGGATGGGTTGATTCCAATTTCTCATCCTGACGGTTAATTTATGCTCATAGCCGCATGCCAAAGGAATCTGATTGGGGTACCCGATGAGCAGATAGTGCATTGGTATTCATTTGTAGGTTTCAAACATGGATGGAGGGAGTCGCACTTGCAGGTACAGCTTTGCAGAAATGTACATGGGAAAAACATTTGCATAGAGGCAGGAGTTCGCTGCTTTTTGGGCTGTGATGGATTTGTCAAGTACCTAAATTGTTGGAACCCTGCATACCATGCACTGTCTGACGTGATTTATTCACCCTCAAACCATCCTGGGTATATATGACTTTCTTCTTTCAGACAAATACAATCTGAGTAATATGAATATATATATATATATATATTTTTATATATAATGGCAGTGAATAGAGGTTTTGAAGCCAAATAAAGTGTGTCCATCCTTCATAAACAGTGATCCACACAGCTCTGCGGGGTTAATAAAGTCTTTTATTAAAGATTAAAAATAATCTTTATAAACCATGATCACGAGAGAGGGGTGTTTCAGTGGATGACGTAGGATGAAGGCAGAGCAAAAGCCCTGGTGGGAATATGCAAGTCTTGCGAGAACTTTTGTTTCAAGTTAACCAGTCTCCTCTTGGCTTATATGCAATCTTCAGACACTTTTCTTTATGTAGTCATGATCTGTGTTTTGTTTTGCTCTCTCCTTTTGTTTTTTTTTGACACGAGTTCTGCGACAGTGTTGTCAAAATGATTCCTTTTACATGAATCCGCAAGTACGGATACAAATATTGTGCTATGCATGCCAGGCCACTAATTGGCGAAGTCACTTTTGTAAAGAAAGAAAGAAACAATACTTTTCCAAAATTCATGTTTTAGCAGTTTAAACAGGGTTAGCGTTGATATTTTCAAAAACTTGCCATTTATAAAAAGGTTGTGTTTACAGACTCCCAGGATGTAATTGGCATGCAAATGAATGGCCAAAAAACATAATTTCATTAAAATAATACTAATAGTGTTCTCCTGAATGGGGAGAATTCCCTCATCCTCATGCAAAATGATCGATCTGCAGATTCCCGTTGAAATGACTAGATTTGGATGTTTAGTCATACTGTAAAACATATATAAACTCTGCTGTTATGTAAAAGAAATAAATAAATGTAATAATAATTTAATAAATACACCTTTAGCTTGTTGACAAGGCAGCATTTCGTTTTTTTAAACTGTAACGATAATAATAAAAATGATTCCCAAAAAATGAAAAGGAAAATCCCAAAATGTATATACAGTATTAAGTTAAAATCGGAATACACTCTGTCTGATTCGTAAACATATTTGAAATTGAATACATTTTTCAATAATAATAATAAATTCAGAGAAGCGTGAACTTTTGAGTTTTGGCAATTATGCAAATAAGTTTGGTTATGAGCTGAGTAGTGAACAAGGGGTTCTGAAAATGAACTCCATCTTGCCGTCACTAGACTTACATGTGTCTACACCAGACACGCACAACGCGAAACTCCCAGCAGAAAACTGCTGCTGCGTTCTGTTTACGACATTGACAGTTTCAAATGATTTTCCACGGTCGCTTTCTCCCATTCCGTGTAGACACGGTGTTAATGAAAACTACGTTTCCAATAATTACAGGCACTCAGATTTCCCTTTTTGTGACACAATATTTAAGATTTTGTGAGCACCTCTAAATTTGAGAACCTCATTCCTAGGAGAATCATGTTAAGATGAAAAAGACACTTTTGCTACAGCTGAAACCAGTGTATGTGCTGCTGTATCATGAGCGTAGCTGTGATCGATGCTCGCTGCACTATCAGGAGGTTTCATTCACTTCGTATCATGTGAAATCCTAACTCTGTGAATGCGATACTACTGCACTTCCAGGCAGCGCTGAGTTCTCGCCATCTGGGAAGCAACACATACCAGAATGTGATGATGTCAGCTGTATTAATTATATTGCCTGGTGCCTGAGAACCTGGAGCCACAACTCAGGTCTTCCTGAAAGTTTGGTGCACAGCATCTCCGTGTAACTGGAACCGCTCCTTTGATTATTATAAACTGAATTCTGGTCTCAATATAAAAGTTTATAATATTTCTGGAGTGACAGTTTAAAACTGGGAGACCCCTTGTTGAGCACAGAGACAGAGCTGAACATATCGTATAAATCAGGGTATTACATTTTAAGCCTGGTTTATAATAACATGCATTAATTTCCATATTAATGTATTTATATACAGTACTTTATGGTGCTGCATTGCAAAGTCATTAAAATAATCCTTATTGATGTTTAGTCATTAAACTACCAGATGATAACAGATGCGTTGCAGGAGGTACAAAGAAGCATTTAGCTGAACTTCAAGCTTTCGCTGAGGTTAATTTAATATTGTATTTTGGTTTAGCGCATATTTACGTTTCATCAAACAGTAATAATTGGTGGACCCCTGCGGTACGCCTACGGACCCCTGCTGAAGAAACCTGCTTTAAAATAATGTTTATTTAGGCAAACATGCTTACCAGGTTAGAAGTTCATATTAAAATATAAACATTAAATATATGAATAACTAATGATCTGCTATGAAATATATACTGTGAACAGATTTCAGTTCCCTTACAAACAGTTCTCTAGAAAAAAAGAGAACTTACAGTACAGTTACTAATCAAAATGATTATTTTTTATAAAATAAACTTGTTTAAAAGTTGAGGGTCAGTAATTCTGAAAACCATTTAAATAAATGTAAGTATTAAAATATCTAAAAATATATACATTTACGTACAAGTAAAATATATAAATGAATAATTTTAATGCAGCAAAGATGCATTTTCATAAAGACATTAAAAAAAAAAATCTTTAAATAAAATAAATAAATCATTTATTTAAATGGTTTTCAACATTGATAACACAAAGTTAAAAAATAAATTAATGAATTAAAAAAAACTAATTCAAATAGGTAAATTTGACATTATGAAATGGTTTAGTACACATGTTCTTGTACTAATTTTGTTTATTTTTTATTTATATTTATTTATTTTAAGATAATTGCTTTTCCAGTAAGGGAACTTTCTAGAAGGTATTCTAACATTCTTTAATATTCTGTAATAATATAACAGTGCTTTCTGGAACTTTGCAGAACATTGTGGGACTAGTCATAAAAGGCTAATATTCTCCAGCATACACTTCAGTAGTTCTAGAAGACTCACTTTTGGGAACTATTCATGTTAAACTCTTGTTGTTAGCTCAGTGATATTCGTTTACTATCGGTAAAAGATTAGCTTGTATACATCTTTTTTTAGTTTTCTTTAGTGTGATGTGTTATGAACTTCATAAAGAAGCATGTTTCACTTTATGATTTAATGAAATATTTATTGAACAGTAAAAAAAATGATTTCTGAAGGATCATATGACACTTCAGCTTTGCATCACAGGAATAAATCACATTTTTAAATGCATTAAAATAAAATAAAAAACTGCATTTTAATGATATTGCTGTTTATACTGTATGTTTGCATAAAAAAACAGCCATGATGAGCATGTTATTTCGAAAACATTATTAATTCTCATCAACACCAAACATTTGATAAACGAAAACGATCCCATATTATTAAAATTTGATGAGTTAACCACACAGTTTAAAGTATGATTCATTTCTGTAGTGCAAAACATTTCAGCAATGACTCACATGTAGATATATTCCTGTCATAATAGTATAATAACTGTTTGTGTGTGTGTAGCTGGGAGGTGCTGCGATTTCTCCTGTCAAACCTGCGCTGGTGGATGGAGGAGTACAGATTTGATGGATTCCGGTTTGATGGAGTGACATCTATGCTCTATCATCATCACGGGATCGGTATGTCCATAGAAAATTAAGCACGTAATGTTCTTTACTTAGAATGACTCTACATTAATAACGTTCTTCCCCTGTAAATGTCACAGGCTCTTTTTGTAGCAAAGCGTATTGGAAGAGCAACCGTTTCAAGGGCAGTTTCAGTCGAACGAGAGCATGTTACGTAAACTCTCATAAATGAACAGAATTAAGCAGGAAAAGCATGTGATACAAGTTCTTTCAAGCAGGAAATTAATTACACAAGTAGCGTAGCAAAGGTTATCCTGGCATTTTTCTCTTTTCTTTTTCATTTTGTTGCAGTGATGCCGCTAATGATTTCGGGTAGCTTTTCAAAGATCGCTTTGAATAAATCCTTTGTTTTAATGAAACATGACATTGGATTCGCAAATTATTGCGAGTTGGTTACTTCGTAGCGCTTTTTAAAAATGAGTTTTCTGTAATTGCTAATTAATTTTATTAAAATGTAACCATCAGCGGTGGAATGTGATTTGTGATGTGATCTGCATGCTCCCTGATGCTCAGGATCAGGATTTTCCGGGGATTATGCTGAATACTTTGGACTCCAAGTAGATGAGGACTCTCTTGTCTACCTCATGTTGGCAAACCATATTTTGCACACCCTCTATCAGGACTGCATCACTATTGCAGAGGTAAGCCGTATCTTGTTTTCTGAAATGCACTGAATATAGAAGCTCCTAACAGCATGAAGAGTATTTCTAAAATGTTGGCTCAGCAGTTCTTGAGCTGAAATGCCTCTGTTCTTATATTGATGCTTTGAGATGACGGTATCACAGCATTATTGTTGGAGTTCCCAACAGCCATAGATTATACTGTTACAATATGACTGTTTTCAAACAGGTTTTCCAGATTATTAAAAAAATATATATTTATTTATATACATATATATATTAGGGATGCAACAGTACAGTGAGCCCACGGTTCGTTTTGTATCACGGTTTTCTGGCCATGGTAACGGTTCGGTTTCGATACATCAATATTACTGTACAGTACTGTATGTGAGCTCAAACACAGGAGGTCATTTGCCCTTTCTTTATCAAGGTACAGAGATGATATTAAATGTAAAAAAGGTACAGATTAAGTCAAAACAACATTTATTTTTCAAGGGCAAAAAAATGGACAATATAAAAAGTGAAGAATAAAGTGAAATATGAACATGAACATTATTCAAATAAATATTGACAGCAACAAGAAAATACTTAAGTTTTCTAAATACGCCATCGGAACACACAACAATAATAACAAAATGTAGTGGTGTAGTGGTGGACAATTGTTCATTTCAATAATTGGTGAGGTACAGTAGCATCATGTGCAGATAACAGATAAGACAACACCTTAAACTTACACTGAACATTTACAATACCACTGGGTTAAATAAACCATCTAACCGTAACACTTTAAACTACTTAAAATAGTCTGTGTTTCATTATTATTAAATAATCTCAAATGCAAACATGGTAAAAGTGCACCATCCAGGCAGGATAATTGTGTGACGCACACACTTCAGGAATGCCTGTCTTGACCTATTATAACAGGTCATTTAAAATGTAAATATAAACAGGTGTCAAGTCTATGTCAGCTTCACTCTTACTCACGTTGTAAAGTTCTGGAATAATTTTGCAACCTATGCAGCCTGAGAGAGAAACAGAATAGATTTGTTCTTCTCTCGAGACTTCGGGTTTTTTGAGTCGTTCGTTCATCACGTAACAGCCCCATAAGCTAAACCTATGCAGCCTGCGTCATGCGCGACTGAACGAATCACTCCCACGAGACGATTCGTTTTTCCGGAGTCACTTTAAAGATTTGTTCAAAATGAACGAATTGTTCAAGAACGATACATCACAAGTCTTGAGAAGTTCTGACCATCGCCTGATTTTCTATGCGCTTAAAACACAGAAAATGCCCATTTTAATTAGAATTAAAGTTTTATGCCCTTAAATAGGCTACCGAAATATCGCGGTTCACGTGGGTGTACCGAACTGAACAGGGCGAACCAAACGGTTCTGTAAAATTTGATTTTACAAAATGCTGTAAAATCAAAAATTTATTTCATTTAATAATTCACTTATATAAACAAAATCGAATATTTGGTGTTACAGCTTTCGGTAAAACGGCTTCTGTTCCAAGGTATCAGTGTGTTAAGTGTAAGCCAGAGTAAAGAGATGAGTCTTTAATCTAGATTTAAACTGACAGAGTGTGCCCGCCTCCTGAACAGCGTTAGATAAATTGTTCCAGAGTGTAGTAAGTCCGACCTCTGTGGCTCTCTCTAACCGTCATCAGCGGGAACCATCGCCGGAATATTAGTTCCCACCCGGACCCGGTTCACTGAAACACCGCTTCACTTCCGCTACGGGTGTTCGCGGTTTTTTGGACTATTTAAGCGGCAGTATCACAGAAGCTAGTCGCGAAGTTTTGCGCTGCCTTGGCACCAATCCTGAGCGTTTTCCCTGTGTTTTTTGGACTGCTTGTTATTGATCTTGGACTGTCTTATTGTTTGAACCTCTGCCTGATACCCCGACCTTCTGCTTGCTCATCGTCTCTGAATCTTGCTTGTGACCCTGATCTTCTGCCTGGACCCTGACTCTGCCTCTGCCTCTCTCTGAAACTCCCGATCGCTGGTAATCTGATCTCCGCCTGTTTGACCTGTCTTTGTTATTAAAGCTGCTAATGGATCCAACTATGTCTGACTCTGAGTCATCACACAGAGTTTGGGTGCCAAATAGGAAAAAGATCTGCCACCCGCAGTAGATTTTTATATTCTAGGTATTATCAAAGTTTTGAGAACGTAGCAGATGCGGAGGACTATAATGTGATAAGAGCTCGCTCAAGTACATTAAAGTTTAGTTTGCTGCCCACTTTACTGTCATAATCTCACATAATTTACAATTTTAATATTCAACAAGGACCAAAAAACAAAACAAAACTATAGGTATTGATTGGATGGTAAAAAGTGTCTGTGTGTATGTGCATAATACATTTTGTCATATTAAGAGTCAAAAACACTAGTGCAACATGCCAATTTAAATATGCAAAAGCTGAAGATAATCAGTGCATAACAGTTTAATTTTGGGGTGGACTGTTCCTTTAAATAGAAAGGTGTCTCTCTTTCTGTACTGGCTACTCTCTTCAGAATATGCAGCAGAATCATCCGAAATGACCATAATACCTTTAGTCATGGCTCGATAACCTTAATCTTGTCAACAGCGACACTGTATCCCTCCACAAAACTCCACAAAGACAGAATTAACCTTCCGAGTCAACGGGACACAGTGCATTAAATTAGCACTCAGTGGCTCTGTCTAAAGCCGTGATTAATGAGACCACTTACTTTTTACTTACTTTGTTCAGTGTTTTGTAATTAGTAGACAGCGCCCACCAGAGATATCATCTAATTCTCTTTTATGAGCTCCATTGATAGAGCTGGACTGCGAATGCTTAAGTTTGCTTACATTGCAGGAAACAATTAACTAGCACAAAAACAGACTACAAATGTTACAAAAACTAGGACCACAGCTACTTATTGTATTCAGCGGTTAATTCAATTGTGCACAGCTCTGCATATTATGTGATACCCTGCAGAAAATACTAGCATGGCTGGAGACCACTGCTAATCTAGACAACAACATTAGTGGCCAAAATTGATGAGTTTTTTTTTTTTTTTTTTTTTTTTTGTCAGCAATAAAACATTTGGCTGGTCATTTGATTCCAATGTGTGTGCCCCATGAGACAACCCACTCTGTGAATTTAAATAAATTAGCTTTTATTAGGCTAGATATGACTGTAGTCATCATTACTTTTTAATTTCTCATTACAACACACATTACGAGTTCCACTTTATCCAAATGACTGATATACTGTAATCTTTATTGAAGTGGGACAAAATCTTTCTTCAAAGTTGTCTCAAAACCAAAGCAACACCAGTTCTTGTCTTAGGACAATATCAATTAGCTTTTTTTTTTTTTTTTTAATTCAATGTCGACTACTGTATTTGTTTGTGTGTGTAAAATGTTTTTGGGAGATAAAATTACCATGTGCATGTAAGTTTAATATGGCTTTAGAAGAAAATGTTTCTTTGTGCCTTTTTGAGCTTTACAGACTTTGTGATATTCTTCAAAGCATGGGGTATGCAATTAAAGTTCCAAAAGGTCCAGTCTTGATATTTCCTTCCCAGTGGAGGTCCAGACAATACTTTGTTGGAGCAGTTAAGAATTTTAATCTGGGCAGAAGTACTACTTCAGAAAAGAAAAAATCAAAATAGTCATCAAAGACGAGGATATTGACCTTAAAAGCCAAAGCAGTGGGGGCTGAGAAATGTGACTCCCACTAACCGCTCTGGTGGGTTGAGTTTTCTACAGTAATAGAACTCAACGGTAATGCTTGTCTGAGATTTTTTTGAAAGGGCAAGTGGAAGAAGAGAATTTTTCTTACCCAACCAGACAACTAATCTGACCAAAACATCTAACTGCACCGAAATTTCAGTGAGGACTGTTCTGATTTTATTACATTCAGTGCATGTAAACAGCAGATAACACCGATGAGGTTCATGCAGCTTGTCTATGTGAGAGAAACCAAAACAAATGAATGCAACTGCACACAGAGGAAAAATAAAAATATAAGTTTGTTTTTATATTTATAACATACAGCATAGTTAAGCAACATGAAGACCACGAGATTGCACCATGATTGCAAATTTGACATTATGCACAACAGTTAAATTGAGTAGTTAATATACATTTCAGTTCAGTATTTGGATTTATTGATGTACAGCAGGATGTATGTCTGTTTAACCCATAGAGCATCTGAAATTTGTTAATTGATGATTCGCATTTTTGAATGTTGAATAATTTGAATCAATGATTTAGAGGTCACAGCCGTTTGAATGAATTGTTGAGTGAGTGCTTCTGAGTCATTGAATATCTTTTTTCAAAACACTTCAAATTTGTAGTATAAATATGAATATAGTATAATAAACATATAGCTACATGTATTTGAAAACATTGAGCTCAACATTATGCTGTTATAATTTTGGATTTGTGCTATATTCTGCTACATTGAACTGTCATACATGCATCTGAATGCTGCTTCAGACACTTCTGTTTCTACTGCAGTGGAAACATTGATTTTGTAGATACTGATTTCTAGGAGTGTGACGAGACACTTATCCCACCAGATGAGATTTTTAGACTTTTTTTTTAGAAATAAATCCTCAATGATAAAATATATTGGGAAAAAATATCATTTTATTCAACCCAAAAAAATGCAAAAAATTTACAGTAGGTGCATTTTATAATCAACGTTTTTGAAATTAAACTATTTTAATGAAGTACACGCCGTAATAAACCACATTCGAACACTGCAAAATATTTTGCCACAAACTGACAGGCAAGTAATTACACAAAAAGTATGAACAGTATAAATAAATAAAAACAAATAAAACGATTATCCCTTTAAAAGCCGGGTAAGCTATTTAAAAAAATAAAAAATACTTGGGCCGAATACCAAAACAAACTTGTCTACAGCAAACGCAGCGTCAGCTTCAAGGCCATAGTATACTTCGGCCGTCTGCATTGCATCATTTTCATCATCAGGGGGGCTCGCGGACACTCGCGCACCCTGTCCTCGCACAGGCAATTTTTCAAGGAAAACGTTGAACTGGGGACAATTTATAAAGGGAGGACAATAGTTGATAATTGACACGAAACACCTGAACACAATGACACAATTAACAGAAGACAGAAACTGGGTCAGACTGAGACAGAGCACATGGGAAATGAAACAACAACAAACAGTCCAGACATCCTTTTTTTGGGGCATTAAATAATGGTGCAGATACCAGTATTTAATGAGCACAAACATTAGTAAAGGGTTTTGCGTGATTTTTTTAAAAACTCTTTAGCATCTGAAAAGGAATCTTCTACAAATATTCATATTCAGTAAGGTCAGGCACAAAAATAGCTGCGATAATTCTTCACTGTGCATCTTTATTAAACCCCGACTGTATTATTGTAATGTCAATCAACATTGGTGTACCGTCCAGTCTGAATAACGCAAGGTCATTAGATCTCTGTTTTCTTTCTGCTATTGCTATGGTAAGGGATATATTTTCCTGTTCATCGTGTTTCTGTTACTGTTAAAATAATGATGTCATCTGCAGCTCTTGTAGCAGGGAAGAGTAGAAGTGCACTCAGAGCAGGCAAGACGGGGTCCGGAACCAGATCGCTGTCTACTATTTAGGAACCCCTACTTTAAAGAAGTAGTTCACCCAAAAATGTTTATATTGTTGAAAATGTACTCACCCTCAGGCCATCTAAGAGTTGAGTTTTTTTCTTTATCAGGGGTGCGTTTCCCAAAGGCATGGTTAGCCTACTATGGTCGCAAGTTCCATCGTTACCAGCATAATTCAACGATTTGGTGTTTCCCGAAAGCATAGTTCAAACGAACGTTCGCAGTCAACGTCACAAACGCTCGTGGTTTGAACTACTGTACAGCACTGGACCTGTGGTTAGAAGTATGCAAAAGAAGCATACTAACATGCATTACTCTCTTTATCTTCCATTCTATCTTAATATAAAAAGTGATTTGATTATGTATGTTTGCACGTCCATTCTAAACGCTGTTTTTGAAAAGTGCGCATGCGCAAAAAAGGCTAAGGGAGCGATGACGCAAGAAGGAACCCGCGATGACTCAAAGATCAAATAAAGCAAAATGATAGTGAACAAAATTAATAAATTAGTCAATATGTGTCATGTTCAATACAGCAGCATCTTGGAGATCTCTAATCCGTTTAATAGCTGAAGGTATATCTACATCACATGCGTGTGACGTCATTAACATCGCCCTATGTTGTTGAACTAATGTGGTTAGAGCAACAGAGATGTGAACGTGTTCGGGAAACAGTCGTGTGTTGCTAGCTCATTTCCAAAACAATGCATTGTACTACAGTATGGTGGTTAATCAGTGAGTTACATCGTCGTTCGGGAAACGCGCCCCAGAACAGGTTTGGAGAAATGTAACATTGCAGCATTTACTCACCGGTGGATCCTCTGAAGTGAATGGGTGCCGTCAGCATGAGAGTCCAAAAAGCAAGTGATGCCACGCTGAATTTTTCTAAATCCGTTCTAATGAAGAAACGCACTCATCTTCATCTTAGATAACCTGACAGTGCATTCTTTGGGTGAACTATTCTATAAAAGGGGTCAAAATTTGATATGACATCATATGACCGCTTTAATAGTACGGTAACCTAATCTTAACATATTGTTGTGTTTTTAAGAAACTCATTCTTTCTCATTTTTAAGGATGTGTCTGGTATGCCCACTCTTTGCCGTCCAATCCAAGAAGGAGGTCTGGGCTTCGACTATCGCCTGGCCATGGCTATTCCAGACAAATGGATTCAAGTGAGTGTTTTTTCTAATATGAAGTGATGAACAACATAAAAGAGAATATCTCGATTATATTCAACCTTCATGCAACTACAGAACTGTACAGTCCTACTGTAAGTGCAACTGACAACTTACTGCACTTTTACTCTCACTGCAGTATATTCCCTCCGGACGGAGCCAGTCTGTTTTGAGCTGTATCATGCTAAGCGTCTCATTCATCACGCACTTGTCCTGCTTGTAATTCCAAAGCGAAACGCGTTTCTCTCTTTTTCTCGGGGGAATTAGATTTGAAGATAAAGTATCCAGAACGTTCTCCAAATCTAGACTGACAGCCGGCAGATCAGATAAATAGGGCATATCTCAAGTTTTCCGGCCAGATATATATGAATAATATTGTGCTTTTGGAAACTAGGATGCATTCAATACGCTCCGTAATGTTTTTCTGTCTTTTTTTGTGAGTGTGCATAATTAAAAGTATAATTATGGGCAATTCTTCAATCATTTTTCTTAATTAGGGTTTCTTCTGTGAGTTGATCTAAAGCATCCCTTTGTTCTGCGCTGTTTCTGTGGGTATGCATAGTAATGAAGGTCTTCTCATTATGGATATATATATATATATATGAAGATTTTGGTGTTATTTTCTGTTCTTGGCAGTGCAAGGCAAAGCACATCTATCTGACTGATCAGAGAGCTTCAGCTGCAAACTATCAGTTTGATTTCTATATTTTAGTCTTTTTTTCTGTCAGTTAACTCGGTGGGTTTAGCCAGATGTGTAATAATGGCAAGTTTTTCTACTAGATTTTGGAGATTAGTTGAAGCTTCTGTATCATCTGAAGTGATTAGAAACTAGTTTTTCTCTGGAAACCTCAAGCGGTCACAATAATGAAGATGCATATTTACTGTTGAACAGTGTCATATTTTTGGTGTTTTACTTTGAAACCATTTCGCTTTCATTCATAATTCATAATTGTTTGAGATAATAACTGCAGAATTTGTTTTGCTTGGTGATTATAATGATTGAAATATGTATCTTAATATCTTAGTCTTGTATTTCAGTTTTTAATTCTACATCAAATTCACTATTTATAAGTGAAATATACACAAGGACTTATGCTTTATTTTAAATAGCCTTACTTTAATAGTGATAATTAGATTAAATACTTTGAGTGGTAACACTTACGTGATCCTTGGAAATGATAAAAAATTGCAGATTTGCTGCCTAAGAAATATTTCTTATTTTGTTAAAAACAGTGCTGCATAATATTTTTTTATAGAAACCATGATATTTTCATTAACACTTTCGATGAAGCCAGTATTTATAATACATTTATAAGGTTATTCTTAAGGTGTTACAATTAATGCAATATAAAAAAAATTATAATGGGTTATAATGTCTCATGAATAATCATAAAAGCAATTATAATACATTATAATATTTACTTATTTTGAAGAACTGCATGTTTTTGTAAAGCAGTGACATGCAGTAGTTACTGGATATGAAATCAAAACAGTGCTTTGCACAGTTCAGAAAACATAAATGGCTGAGATAAAACTATTAGAAACTAGAAAAGCTGGACTCTGAAAGTGCACAAAAATCGAAATACTGAGAAAATCACCTGTAAGTTCTAAATTATGTCTTTTATAAATGTATATTACTAATCAAAAATTAAGTTTCTTTATAGAACATAATCTTAATATCCTCACGATTGTTGACGAAAGAAAAATAATTCATTTGGACGCAGTGTATTGTTGGCCGTTGCTACTAATATACCCATGCAAATTATGATTGGTTTTGTAGTCCAAGGTCGCATTTACTCTTGGGAAGAAAACAAACCCCAAAGTTTAATTTAATAACATATCATTCACTCATCCGTGTGAGATCATAAAATCGTATGAAGATTGTTTTAATTCATTTTTGTTCATCGAAACATCTAGTTCTTTTACTCTTGTATTCTGTAAGTTTCCTGTCTACCTTGAGAGTCGTATACAGTAAAAGCAAAAGAAGTTGGGTGTGTGTGCCCTATACGCTGCAGGGGTGACTGCTGGTGCTGAGCGCACAGCCTCCGCGGAGAACAGCCTTGCATTGCTAAACAAGGCTAGCCAGAATACAGGGCTTTTTACCAGAACAGCAGCATCGGCCGCGTGCTTCTCCTGGCCCCTGATGACCCTCTGCGGCTCCGCTCCAGCAGACTGATTCAGTGCTGCACTCTCCGCGCACAAAGGTGTCCACTTCACTGACTCTGGATCAGTGTTTAGAATAGCATAAAGGCTGCTGCTTGCTGCTTTTTTTTAACATTTGCTTTTTTCATACAACGTTGCCCAGCATGCAGTATTTATTTGGGGCTTTTCATTCGACACCACTATCGATTTCGTTCTTGCGTTGGGGTACCGATGAGACTCCACTTTGAGGGCTCTCGGATGACTTGAAGTTTGTGTGAAGAAAAGAAAGGAGCGCACGGAGATGTGCGCAGACGAGCGTGTGACTCATATCTATGTATATGAGCCAATATATTTTTGACAGGGAAGTTTGAGATGGTCCCTTGCTCCGTGGTCTGTCAAAAAACAACAACAAATATTGTACATGCGCTGAATCTTATTAGGACAGAAACAACAATGTTTATACTGTACCTCAATGAAAACAAAACTGTTAAAATAATAATAATAATAATAATAATTAAATACACTGAATAAAAAAAAGGTAATTAAAAAAAATTATAATTTTGAATATATGTGGGAAAATGTATATAATATTTAGTGTGAATGTTATTTCTAATTATTAGTTGTAAATATACCTGCAAATATATTATTGAATCTCATATAAATAAATGCACAAACACACCTAAAGTGTGTGTGTATATATATATATATATATATATATATATATATAATGAAAATATTTACATATTTATACATTTATTCATATTCTTATATTTTATGTTACTGTATGTATAAATATATTTAATAGATACACAACACATTTTTCTTAAATATAAACATGCATGTGTTTGCATTT
>JAUMHP010000068.1:4206738-4220350 GCA_032361065.1 Enteromius trimaculatus
TATATATATATATTTATATTTAAGTGTACATAATGTTTAGGTGCTGTCACTTAAATACACTGTCATTCAAAATTGTAATTAATAATTAAAATATATATGTATATATTCAAATTTTTATTGATATTAATACAGATAGCTAAAAGCTATGCTTTTTTGATCCATTCAATATATAGCTAAGTTTCTTCATTGAACAGATATGGAGAAATATATCCTCACATCACCTGCTGCCAGCGCATCCTCTGCATAAAACACATCCCAATGATCCACAAGTGCTCCACACAACTCCTGGCCACCAATTAATGGCTTGCGAATTAAAACCTGAAACGAAAGAATTAAAGCATTTGAACTTAAAACCACCACTCCTGGCCAATAACACCAGTCCATAATCCATAGCAACGCTTCCTCCCCAGTAAAATAAAAACTCTTTTACTTGCAAACGGTGCATGATTTGTGCCTATTTCTTTCCTGATTCAGATGAGACCCTTTTTCACTGAAGAACTCAATATTATAGACAGAGGACTGGTATTGTAGGAACAGCTTGAAGTTCTAAAAAAAAAAAAATAAACAAAAAACATGTTTATTTTTACTTATTTTGGATGTGATTTAATCCTTTGAAAGCACTAATTATCCACAAGTACACTTTATTAAAAATATATATTTAAGATAATAAGTCCACTACAAATGCACATTCAATACAATTAAGTGCATTTCTTTTCTTATATATATATATATAAACATTTCTCTCGAGAAGGTGGATGTTTGTATCACGTCCTGTTTTTGGGAAATAAACTGAGCTGCGTTCATGGCAGGTTTTCAGAGTCGTGTTGGACACACTGTCCCCAAGTTTTTCTGTCTTCCCACATGCTGAACATCTCTGTTCTGGTGCAGTGAAATCATCTCACATGGCTAAGGGTGAAAAGTAGAGTTGGAAGACATTTGAGTGAGAGTTGAGGATGATGAATTGTGCTGAGAAAAGTCCCGGGGTTTAGGAGCGGAGGATGTTGACTCTTAACTAAGGACGGTTGACTCTTTCCAGTCGTTCTCTGCCACAGACGTGACACAGATGTCAGAATAATGACTTCCTCACAGCGTTTTATACATTAGCATACAGCTTTCCTGTTACCTCGGCAGCAGCAGCAGAGGAGCGTTGATTGAATGTTGTTATCACGTGCTGACATGTTTATTGGGATGGACTGTAATTATAAGATTGTCATTATTTTATTCACCCTCATGACATTCCAGACATAAAGATTAGTTGATATGAGTCTTCTGGGTGTGCACCAGCTTTTTGCGAGGTCATATTAAGCAGTAAATAAGTACTAGTTAGTTTTGTAACCAATGCTACACCTAATTTGCATGTGCCATTTGTCATTGGAGCAGGATTTCATAGTCATTTAATGACATTTGCATACATACAAAATGCATTTTTTAAATGTTTATACATAAATAGTGTTTAGTGTAAGTCATCACTTACAATTTAACCAATTTCCATGATCAAACTTGGTAATCAAGCTTCCATTGAAATATATATAAATGAAAAATTGTTACATTTAATGCATATAATAATATAATACTTGTAAATAATTTACATGGTCACATGTAATTATAAGGAAATATGTGAAAACAATTTCAAAAATGTATTATATTTTTATAGTTTACAAATTTATTATTTGTCTAAATTATATAATTTATTTATTGGAATACATAATATTTAAGAAAAATGTGTAACATTTATGTTATGAATTTGTATATTGAAATATATAAATAATATCCAACAAATGCATTTTAAGGAAATGTGTAATATTTATGTTTTGCAAATCAACGATTTATTATTATTATTATTATTATTATTTTATTAAGAGTATATTATATATTACAATATGTAAATACTATTGATGAAATTAGTTTAAGAAAATGTGTAATATTTGTTACAAAAGTGTCAAAAATATTCATAAAATGCATTTACTAAAATGTTTAACAGTTAATAATGTATTAATAATTATATTTGTGTATTTGAAATACACATTTAGGAATTGTGTTTCAGGTAATGTTATAATATTTACATTTTTAGCCATTTGTTACAATATTCAGCAACTGGAAAAGCTAGCTAAAATGGTAATAGAGGCAGTGCATCCTAAAAAAACCTGAGATGGGGGGAAAAAATCAATAGTACGAAAATAAAATAAACAAAAGCTAACATTACTGCCCTAATCTCTTTCATAATCTCACTGCAGAGTGCACTATTGTTGTATGATGAATTCAGAAACTGTAGAAATGGCGCCCGAACTTGTAGAAAAAAAAATGAAATCTGGCTTTCGGCTTTACCAACAAACCAGACAGACACCAGTGGATGTTTATGTCCATATAGCCAACAACTGATGAGAAAATAAGAAAAAACAAGAAAGAATGAAAGCCTTGTTTCTGCTCGTTCACTTGTTTCCAATTTATCTATCCTTCTCTTGTATTTTCAGATCCTTAAGGAGTTCAAGGACGAAGACTGGAACATGGGAAACATTGTGCACACGATGTCCAACAGGAGATACGGCGAGAAATGCATCGCTTACTCCGAAAGCCACGACCAGGTACTGCCATCCGGAAACCTCCATTCCTCCGGTGTAGAGTAAAGGAAAAGTAATCAATGTGTCATTGGGAATGGAAATTGGTGTCACAACAGGTTGTAGTCCTCTAGGGACGGGGGTGAAATGAGAAATTAACACATCCATCCTGTTTGTACACATTCTAACACCACGTCGATTGTTGTTGGGGGTTTTTTCCTGTCTTCGTTTCTTTTAGTTTCTTTTAGTTTCCATGTAGTGTTTCCAAGGTCTGGGATTAATGATTTGTGCTACTCAAAATGAGACGCTTGAGTAAATCTGAGTTGAAACGTGCTAAAACTAGTAAAACTTTACTTTGACACTTCATCAATAGAACAACTGTTTAGCATTGCAATAAAGTTGCCATCAGAATGGCAGATCCAATGTGAAACAGCATAGGATGTGTTCAAATATTAATGGACGTCTGGACTTGGATGAGTATTTGCTACATGCTACAAAATCATTTGTATGATTTGTTTTTATTATTATTTTAAAGAAATAGTTCACCCAGAAATGAAATTGTTCTACAGGACACAAAAAAAGATATTTTGAAAAAAAATAAGTTTGTAACCAGACTGTTACAATTGACTCCCATAGTATTTTTGACTTTTTTTTTTCCTATTTTGGAAGTCAATGGTGACTGAAAAAAAAAGCCTGGGGCCTGTTCCATAAAACAAGTTTACCAAATAAGCCGGGCTTAAGGCAGATAGTCCGACTTATTTTAATACAAATTAACTGGCAATAAGTCAGACTAACTGAAATAAGCCTGGCTTATTTGGTAAACTTGTTTTATGGAACAGGCCCCTGGTTAAACTTTTTTTTCAAAATGTCTTCCTTTGTGTTCAGCAAAGCAAATACATTTATACAGGTTTGGAACTACTTGATTCATTTTTGGGTGACTTATTCCTTTAAAGTATATATTCAGGAAATAGTTGTTATTTTTATTTATTTATTTGCAAATTAGGCATATTTTTAGTCAAATGCAGTCTGCAACATTTACCTGTTTACTTTGTCTTTTACTAACTTTACTACTTCGTTTCTGTCCTGTTTCTCATACATCATGAATTATTTTCAGATGCTGTTTGTTAAATCAAACATCTCTATTAAGGTCTTGACACACAAGTCTAAAATTTCTGTTTGCGTTTTTTTTTTTTTTTTTTTTTTGTATTCGTCATTCTTTGATATCAAAATGCTTGCAATGGATGTAAAAACCCAGAAACTGTAATTTTATATCATTAGTGTCAGGGCCAGTATGTAAACGTGATTGACACAATGTGAGGTCGTATTTTTTTTTTTTAATGTGGACAAATTTCAGAGGAGAATTTCAGACTTCACTTTGGTTTATGGGTTTTTTGAAGCCAATCAATCCACTCTACAATTACACCTTTAGTGGCAACATGCAGTTTTGCGTCATTAAAATTAGGGCAGTATTCAGTCTTTTTTTTTTTTTTTTTAGTGTACTGTGTTGTTTTTGTGTAGAACCCGACACACGGTAGCAGTTACTGTTTTTCCCCATTAACAAGTGCAACCAATCAAAAGCTATTCATTTCACCTATTGTAAATTGTGTGCTCATGTTGTTGACCTGCCGTTCTGTCAGGCTCTGGTGGGAGACAAAACTCTGGCCTTCTGGCTGATGGACAAGGATATGTACACCAACATGAGCGCTTTGATTCCCATGAACTCCGTTATTGATCGGGGCATCCAGCTCCACAAGATGATCCGACTGCTTACCCACGGCTTGGGAGGAGAGGGCTACCTTAACTTCATGGGTGAGTCTTTGCATTCATAAAGAAAAAAGTCCACATTTGGACATGCAGGATGTTAGGGAACTGGCTTTGAAACAGCATTTTTATGTATATATATATATATATATATATATATATAAACCTAGTGATAGCTAAAGAACCAAAAACATAGCATTAGGTTTCGTCTAAATATACAAACTTGATACTGCCGTTTGTGCAGCTTATTTATTTATATATTGGTCGGTTTGTTTTTTTGTTTTTTATTCTTTTTTTTTTTTTTTTTTTTTTGCTTTGCTTTGTTTTTTTTTTTGGTTACTTTTTAGTTTAGTTTTGCTTTGCTTCATGATTTTGTTTTACGTTACTTGTTTCGCTTTATTTCACGTGTTTGGGTTTATTTTAAATTTGTTACCGTTTTTCTTTTGGTTTATTTTGTGTTTTCTTGTGTGTTGTTTTTTGCCACACATGCCTTTAGTTCTGTAACCTGTACGATGTTTACATAGTGCATTGTACCCTTTCAGTAAACACATTCATATTTGGCTCCATTCTGGTATTTAATTGCATATTTCCACTCATTATTGTCTGCTATTAGTGGCTCCATTTTGGCTTGACATATCATGAATTGATTATTAGAGCTATTTGTTTTATCTATGAAGTGGTCATTATTACTGTAAGTGGTTGACCGTCAGCTTGGTCAATAATCAGCCCAAACAGTGTACTAGCCCCACCTGCTGACCAGGTGCTGATGCTGTACTGTCACATTATACAGTATAAACCCACCGGTCTTTTCCCCAGCCAAGGCTGTAGTCATATCACACACACGACCCAAACTCCACAGATTAGCATGTGTTTGTGAGCATATGGACAGACTCATCCATGATGCACACAGGAGTGCTGTTATTGTTTACTGCTGTTCTTGTTCTGCCAATACCACTAACAGTAATGACAGCTACAGATGTGGACTGCCTGATGTAGACACTGTCTACTCTTCACTTGTAGTATATTAGTAAAAAGCTTTTGTCTGCTGACTGAAATGACTCTCCTAATGGTGCTGTGCCCCAGCAGAGTATATTTTTCAGTCGGTTAAACCTCTAAAAGCTAAAGTCTAGAAGGAACGTAAAGAGACAGCGGGTGTGTTTGCTCGCAAAAAAACAAAAAAAAAACAAAACAAAAATAAAACTTTATTCAGCTCTTTAAAACGTCTTCAGATGTGACATGTAGCCACCATACTGAGAGATGATAAAGAAAATGAAATGTATATATTTATGTATTTATTTATTCATGTTTTTGTTATTATTAGGTCAAAAGGATCTTAAAATCATGACAAATTATTGTTTTTTTTTATTATTATTATTTTTTGCCAAAGAGATGTCAAACACACGACTATTTAATTTATTTAAATTTTATTGTAGTTCAATCCAGGATGTTAAATTGTGAAGTAAAAGCAAATGACCTCTACAGAGGACAAAATGAATTGTGGGGACCCAGGATCATTACGATTGAAATATTCATCCCAATGAAACTTTAGTATGACCCGTATTAATTACTATGCATTATCCAAGTTTCTGACATGCTTATTCCTGTAATAAACGACATAAAACGTCTTACAAAATAATTTAAAGATCATTAAAATGTTCAAATTAATCATCACATGGAGGTTTCTGTCTCACTCACTGCCTGTTTATTTTTTATTTTTTTAAATAAATCATTATAGATGCATCTCGCTTAAAGTTGTCTTAAAATGAGGGTAACCAACAAGCCAAAGCAAGAAGAAAAAAAAAGGTAAATACAAGACGATGTGTCATGTCAGTGGATCAATGGCTGTGAAGTCATTTAGCCAGTGCAAAGCAAGAACAAATTGTTTGAGCAAGCAAATCAATTTGAGCTACCCTCAACTCGACGAAGCCCATCTATTTATTCTCTAGTGGCAGAAGATGCTTGCAAACTAAAAGACCAAAAAGAGATGACGGCCATGTTTGTAATGCAGAAAGAAGATGAACGCTGTGAGGCAGAGACTCGACATTATAACACACTCGCGAGGCGGCAATGAAACGGCTCAGTGATTAAATCATTAAATCAGCAGGTGGAGAGTGAGATGAATGTAACCTTGACTTTCAACTTCTGGATCACCTTCAGAAGCACGGAGCGACGACTGATTGTATTCAAAGCGTGCAGTCACAACTGCTGCAGAATTGAGCTAAATTAACGTTAGGATTAAAACTAATGAAATAAAAACGCAATGAGTGAACCCTTGTGAAAAAGAAGTGTGCTTAATTGTATTGATTGCACACTCATAATGTACTTCAAATCTTTTTATCTATTTTTTTTTCTAAAAACCTCAATCAAAAGGCCACTTAAGCATTTAAATCTATTTTAAAAGTACTACATTACAACTTCAAAATTATAAGTGTGATGAGTATATTTATATTTAAATAAAATGAGCGCATTTTGGTTTAACATAAATGCTTGTCATTGCATTTATCTGTACACTTTAACCATATTTCAAGGTAATATGAAAATATAAATAATGAATTTTACTACAAAAAGCATTTGAAGGTTCAGCTTAATGTTCAGTAATACTATATACACTTTTTATTTGTACTTTGAATTCACGCAGAGAAAAGAAGAAATTGTTCAATAAATTATTTTTTTTTAAATTTTATTTCCACACAAAAAGCATTATTGTTGCTTCATAAAAGTTAGTTTTAGTCACAATTTTTTAACAATGTCCTTGCTATGTTTTTGGTTCCTTTACTGTTTATAGGAAGGTCAGAAAGTTCTTGGATTTCATCAGTAATATTCTCATTTGTGTTCCGAAACTGAACAAAGGTCGACTAGTAGTTGTTCATTTTAAGCATCAGTGGACTAATATATAGCCTTATCGCTCAAACACATGCATAAAGCATGCTAAAGCGCACCACAGATGTCATGATTATAAATGTGTCAGGTAAAAAACAGTAGAGGCTGCATTGACATTTTAATAATTTGGTGAACATGTGCTTTCTTGGTTTTTGGTTTAAGAGATGAAGTCAGCGACAATAACTTGTCATCTCTGCAGTAGTGGACACTCCTGTATACGTTTCACACGGATACATAATCCGAGAATATTTGATTTTCATTTGAACTGGTTCAGTTAAGAGTAGAATTTTCACTCTCAGATATATTTTTAATGTTAACAAAGATATATACAGAGTTTTCTCAATTTCATAGAGACCGTGAGGGCAGAAAACGCGCCTTGTTTGCTTTCATTTTACAAAAGCGCAATGTTTTGTTTTTATTGTAAGTGCACACATCTGTATTACAAGTAATAGCCTTTTAAGGCATACTAAGAGCAAGTGAGCAAATCAGCTCCTTCTGGCGTTTAAGCAGTGAGCGCTGTTCAAGCTTCCACTTTACTGTATTACCATAGTCCAGCATGTGTTCGTCACGGACTGTGTGAATTCACCTGTGGATTTTCTTTCATTTATTTATTTTTATGTTTTTATGCCTGTGTTTTAGCTAACGATCAGCCACCTGTTAGGGGGCAGCCCTAGAAATTTTCATTTTTTGGATGAGCTATCCCTTTAAGAAAATAAATAAGGGTAATTTGTGATTTCATATTCACTAAAGGTGTGATCACATTTTCCATTAAGTTTATTTTCAAGGGCAAGATTATTTTACTAGGAATCCGCACAATCAAACATTTTCCATGAACGTTGATCGCACAGATTTGTCGTGTTGATTAACAGTAATCTTCTAGGTTTGGTACACTATTGACAGTCTGAGATTGGGAAATTTATTATCTATGCTAATACGGTAATTGTTGTTTTAACAGTATGTGATTTGGCCTAAAAAAGAAAAAAAAAAACGTTGCTCGTTCACACAAGTAACAGTTGCACTGTGTAAATGATTAAAGACGCAATCTAAAATAATCACAGACGCATCGCCAACTTCCATTAAATATTTAGCATTCTAAGTATCTTGGCCTATGTGAAATGAGTTCTGACTGAAAAATGCATTGGCGAAAACCTACAGCCAAAGAGATAGCAAGATGCATTGCAGCAGAAAATTCAGAAAGGATTCATAAAACACAGTATCTGCAAACATGACTTTGATTCTGAGAAAGGCTCCTTGGACATATAATCGTGCTCTGTGAAAACAACAGTGTTCAGATGACTTTGAAAATCATGTGGCGTAAACTCTGCAATAATGAATGATTCAACCGTTTAAACAAATCAGTTGAACAAATGACTCTTCACGCATTGCCATCTACTGGTGATTTTAATTGTATGTTTAAAGTATATTTTGCTTTTCAGAATTTGACACAGAGTATAATGCATAAATAAAAAAAATAGCCTTGTTACCAGCATATCTTGCTAAGATACCAGCACAGTAACACACACAGCAAAATATAGTTTGACGAAATTCCAAAAAATACCAAGATATCTTTTTTTTTTCGTCGTTCCTTAAAGATTACTAATAAACTTGTCTTGACACATAACCAAGTAAAATGAAAATACATACAGTAGATCTAGGTTTCTCAGATGAATGTATTACCTGTGTGATGGAACAAAGGAGATTAAATAAGAGACAGGCAAAGAGTGTTCAAACCTGAAGAATCAAGTGTGAGATAGAGGAAATGAGCATAATTGACTGGGAGCTTGCAGTAGTCTGAAGTCATTTCCTAAACAAATGGCTGTTGGCCTGTTTTGATATTTGTCACGATAAAGGCGCAAGTAACTGCATTTTCATTATAGGTTTATTTAACGTAAAGAGTAGACTTCCTTTCAGCTCTAAATGTGTGCTGTGTTTGTGTAAGATGAAGGGGAGGATAAACTAAACTGATTGGTCTCTGAAAACGGGGTTGTATGTGATTCAGCTATAGGTCATCGGGATTAATCCTGAATCACATTTTAAAAGGATCGTCTCATCTAGCTCAGTGTTTGCGTATGCTAATGGCTGCACGCGTTCTCCAGACAACCTTGTTTCAAGGGCAGCTCTTGACTATGGCTAGTGCTTTACATTGAAAGACCTGAAAGAAAAGTTTTTATTTTAAATGGAAGAAGCTGTCTCCTCTTCGAAAGAAGTTGTCTAGTTCGCAAAAAAAATTCTATGCTATTCTGTGCTTAAATGCAAAGTAATCACTGAATCGACTGTAATCACTGAATAAATGCACTTGCTCAACCGCTGTTTTTTAATAGAGAAACAGGCTATTGCAATTATGAATTTGTGTAATTGCTTGTAATTTCACTGTTGTAATATTTTTAGTTTGTTTTCATGCTGTAGACATAAGGTAGATTTCATATCTTTGGTATTACTTTATATAATTAAAAGCCTATAATAAATCAGGACAGCAGATGAGGTAGCCTAAAATATACAATGTGAATGACCGCATTCTATTGTTTTGTGCTTATTGGTGAAAGTTAAATGCATACATATTTATATATATATATGTGTATATAATATGTAAGCAATAAGGTACGAGAGGCTGTGAATAAATTACTGCTTCGCGTCATGCCTGCAAGCCCTTCAGCCATGATTTATTCACGATACAGCACTGCCTCGAGTACCTTATTTTGAAAACGGTTACCACACAATCAAAAATATTAAAGTCTTCTTGAAGCAAGGTCATTAAATGCAGTCCTTCCGCTAAAAAATAGTCCCTGACAGCAACAGTAAATGCAAGAGAATGTTCAGAACATGCCTTCATCTAATGAGTGAGCTTAAATAAAAATAGAGAATAGATTCTCATCAGCTGCATCATTTATTTTTTTCACTATATGTGATATTTCTCACACACATATATCTGCTAATCTCTCAGCATGACAAAATGTCTTTTTTTTCCCCTATTAGCTTTAAAACAGACAGATGTGCTGCACAGCACGAGCATCATTACAGTGTAAACTGATGGACATATGGACGTACGTACGTTTTTTTGCAAACCGGCAGTTTCTGATGTGAGGAGGAAATGTTGATGTAGTTTTCTGTTTCAGGCATGGTTTTGTATATCCATAGGTCCATCAGTTTACACAGCAATGGCGCTTGTAATCTTGCGGTACACTGTGAATCAGTCCGTTTTGTCATGCTGAGAGATAAGCAAATGTATGTGCGTGAGAAAATATATATGGGGCTAAAAAATTAATGATGCAGCAGATGATAAGCTATTCTCTGTTTTTATTTAAGCTCCATCAGAGAGGCATGTTTGGAACATTCTCTTTCCATTTATTGTTGCTGTCAGGGACTGTTTTTTTTGTGGCGGAAGGACTGCATTTAACAAACTTGCTTCAGAAGAGTAACATTTTAATGGTTTTCATATTTTATACTCTGTGGTAACAACCAATGAGGTACTCAAAGCAGTGCTTTATCATGAATAAATCATGGCTATATCATACCATATCACTTACACACACACATATATATATATATATATATATATATATATATATATATACAGCTATGGAAAAAAATAAGAGACCACTGCAGAAAAATCAGTTTCTTTTGGGATTTATTCTTAAAAGTGTTCATCTCACCAATACACCACCAATACAATAAATAAATAAATATATATATTTATATATATATATATTAATATATATATATTTTGTTTTATAAATATTTTAGAAACATACATTATTATGTTTTGTATGATTTTTTAATATTTTTTATAAAGTTTTTTTATGTATTTAAAATTTAATTTAAATTTAAAATGATAGATTTGTATTATTATTATTATTCTTGGAATATTATTTTAGACTTATATACCATGTATCGATGAACGTTTCAGGTGTGCGTTTCTTTATTTTCATTTTGTTTTAATTTTTATCTTTCCTTTTTGGTCGTTTATCTAGATCAGACAGTAATTAGACAGGCTGTCAGCTCTAATGAAAGTGACTTATCTTTCAGATATATTGCTCAGTAGTTATTGTTGTACTATAGTTTTTATTGAGTTATCATTATTTTTTGTTTATTTGTGAGGATTTCTGATCCGTGTGCGTCTCCTCTCAGGTGTGTGTATGTGGGAAATCCTCATGTTCGGCATCAAGCCCTTCCAGGGTGTGAAGAATAATGACGTGATCGGGCGGATAGAGAACGGCGAGAGGTTAGCGATGCCCCAGAACTGCCCTCCGACCCTCTACAGCCTGATGACCAAATGCTGGGCGTACGACCCCAGCAAACGCCCCCGCTTCACCGAACTCAAGACGCAGCTCAGGTCAGTGTGTTTGTGTTCTCTGCTTCTGACACTAGAGGTCTCTGTTAGCTCTCCGTGTCCTTGCATCATACTCCTTTAACAATACTCCTTTCTCACTAGCTTTCTGCTGTTAATTCCAAAAATAGAAATAACACATCATGCTTTCTCACAAAATATGATGCAATTTCTAGCATTTTTGATTTTGACAATCATTTGGTTGCTGCTGATGTCTCGTATTATCACCTAATCAGCAGAAAAACTGCCACAAACACTTGATTCCTTTCTAAATCCGACTCAGATTAATATTGTTTGTTCAATTCTCAGCCCCTTTTGACATGTGTGACATTATTTTAATAAACTTAGAATTGCAGCCAGTGATAAAGAAAATAAGGCAAACATGAGCCAGATGTTTCCTGCTACATCCCAATAGCAACAGGAAATTACAGATTGTGCTTATTTATATATAAACTTGTTTATTTAATGGTCTTTGCTGTGAATTTTTTTTTTTTTTGCAGTTTATTTAAATTAAATATTTTGAACTACTTTTTGTCTTTAAAATACTTTTGGCTTTTAACTTCTTTTGTTTTGATAAGTGCATTAAAGCCTATACATTTGTGTCATTTGAATAATCTTAATTTGTAAATATATATATATATATATGTGTGTGTGTGTGTGTGTGTTTTGTTTTAACTCTGCATCAGTAAATTAGGTCATTTGGGGCTGCATTTATTAACAAAACAATGTTAACATTGTAAATAAAGGCATTGCATTGAAAAAATATTTTTAAATGTATTTATTTCATACTAAGTTTAGTTGAAATCTATTAATATATGTACTAGCAGGTAACTGGAGACTCACTGATATAAAAGAAAAGACTTTATTTGCTGTAATACTATGTGCACAGTGCGCATTTCTTAATACTAAGTCTAAAATGTGTTTTAATGTCACTTTTGATGAGATCTGTATGATCTTTGAATGCCTAATATTTTAGTATACTTGCAATAGTTCCACTTTAGCACAGTCACATATACTAAGCATATCTTTAATTGGACTTCGGCACAGTTAAAGTGCATTAAGTGCATGATGATTTGTCCCAGTTAAGCAGACTTTAAGTATGCCGTTTAGTAAACTAATAGTGCAGTTGCAGGACATTAAGTAAATAAATGTGAAAATGTATTTTTAGTATACTTAGCATGAAATAAATGTATTTCAAAGTTGTTCACTAGGGTGTTTTAGTTTAGTTAGTTAGGGTAGCTATCGAATATAAACGAAGGCAGTCAGAAAATGCTTCTGATCTGAACAGACGTTTTGTGATGAAATAGGTAAAGCATTAATTTATGTGTGTTGTTTGCTTTTGTTTTCTGTACTAGCCCCCCAAAAAACTTCCTGCCTTTGTCAGGAACTGAAGAAAAAGAAAGGTCATTTGAAACAGGCCAAACACTCATGAAATGCACATCTGTGCTCCAAACTGTTAAAAGCATCTCCTCAGAGGTCTTCTGTGTGTCTCTGCAGCACTATCCTGGATGAGGAGAAGGCCCAGCAGGAGGAGCGTTTCCGGATGGAGATGAGGAGACAGGTCACCGTGTCCTGGGACGCTGGGAATTCAGACGAGGCGCCTCCGAAGGTCAGATCTGCACTTTCACTTACTCCTTCATGTCCTAACCATGACACAGCGTATCCGTCAGAGACTTTCTGTGTGACCTCTGACCCTGAGTGCATGTCTGATCTCACAGCCCAGCAGACCTGGTTACCCGAGCCCTCGCTCCAGTGATGGTTATTTCCCTAGTCCTCAACACACTGGTCAGCACAACCACTACCAGGTACACTTTACTAGCACTCGCCTCAGCAGCTTCACACACAACAAATAATACATAAAGCACACCTAAACGCTGAGATGCACGTTTATGTAGCAAAAAAAAAAGTGCAACTATACCACTCATAGGCTTATTTATTAATTTAAACATTTTAGTCTTCATTTTTTCTAAATATGTATTGTATGTATAATGTATATTAATGTAGTATAATGTGAACTTTCCATATTTGTACAGATTTTTATATTAGTATCATTTTTTTTTTCTTTTTTTATGTTGTGATAGTATTGCACTTA
>JAUMHP010000068.1:4261809-4273186 GCA_032361065.1 Enteromius trimaculatus
AGAAACAGGGCACATGGAAATCAAAAACAAACATCACATGACATGAAACAGAAGCAAAACAGACCATGGATGTTACACTGTTCACACTGCAAGAGGATAGTGTTGATTACAGCAGTGCTTTTTATACTTTTGCCTTTAAATACAATTGGATTCATGTGCTCGTGTGTAGAAATTTAACAAAGACTGGCATGAAATGGCAGTGGTCTCTTATTTTTTCCCGGAGCTGTGTATATATATATTTCTCTATTTGTTTGTTTTAGGCTTTTATTTTCATTTTCATTTTAAACTACCAATATATAATATGCTATTTATTCATCTTTGATAACAGTAGTTACAAATAGTACACCTGTAAACTAAATATACAACTGTTCGTATGTTAGCTCAAAGCCATTAAATAGCATAAATAGATTAAACTTCTGATTTTAATAATGTATTTGTAAACATTAACTAAGATTATTATTTGCTTGATAATAATTAATGCAGTTAGTTAATGATAACAAATGGAACCTTATTGTAAAGTGTGGCATAAAATACTTTTGCATAAATGATATAGTGCACATCATTTAAACCATTTTAATGTATTAATACCTTAATTTTGTCTTTGTTAGTAATCAGGGCGGTTAAATCTCCTTAACATTTGTGTCTTCAGAAAATACCAAAATAAATCATTAAATATAATATGCGTGATGTGCTTGCCTGTGTGAATTGAATTTTTAATTCAGGCCCAATTTCTGAATAAATGAATAGTTAAGCTTCATGTCACTGGCCCAACCATCCTATTAATCCAAATGCAATTAATACCAATTGTATCTCGATTATTGAGTCCGAACCTTTGATCCTCATTGCGCGTTCTCCACTGCACATTTAATCAAACACATCTATATTTAAAAGCCAGAATCTAATTTGAAATGATCCCATTTTATTAACGGGCGTCATATTGCATCGGTTGCAATAATCAGCATGTGTGTGGCGTGCTGTAACAATGACATTAGAGACCTCTGCTGTTCTTTGTTAGCCGATTAATCCGCTATTTGTCACCATTGTTTTAAGCGGCTCAGGAAAGTAAATGTTGTTGACACACGGCGGTACTTTTAGTCTCGGCAGGTGCGGTGATTCACTCTCGGCAGCGGTGCGCTGCGGTTCTGTCTCTCCCCGCCGAGTGTGTTTAATTAGTCACCGATGTTGGTTGTCAGTGTTTCGGCGGCAAGTCGTTGACTCCCGTGGCGCTCCGCCGGTGGAGGAATTCACAGCGAGCAAACATGTTGGGCGAGGGAGGAGATATTGAAAAGCGAGTCCTGGGGGAGGCTTTCTTACAGAGGAACAACGCTTGATCAGCAGCAGACATGGGTCAGGGATCCACCACTGCAGTGTGAACACACACATCCTGTTCAGGTTTAGTGCAGGAGAAACATGTTTCTGTGAAACGGAATGGAATGGTTAGATCATGTGTTGGGTCCATCTGCGCCGTTCCAAAGCTTTGCAGTTCACTGAAAACCATAGAAAGCAGGTGGTAAATAGTCATTCATACAAACACTAAACATCATCATGGTAACACATATGAAACTGATATGATGCATTACACTTTAATCTAACACTAATTAAATTACAAAATTACAAACACATAACCCTACGGAAAAAACAAAACAAACACTAAGGTGTAATGCAGGGACTTCGATGGATGTCTCATACATTTATTTACTGTAAATTATACAGCTTTTTCGACTTCCAAGAACAGTATACTACTGTAAAATTACATGTAATGTTCTGTAAAGGTTTTTTTTAGTAGTATATATAGTAGTATATATAGTAAGGGAACTTATCATTATGCACTTTAATAGGTCTTAACTGCTATTTTACCTTAAAATGCACTGCCATTTTTATAGCCTACTTCAAAATTTCATTTCAATTTTATTTAAAATACATGTGTTTAATTTAATATTTTGGGAGGCATAAAGTCAAAGATGCCATGCTATGTGATACAAGCTGATTTCATAAAAGCTGACTGGCGTTTAAAAAAGAAATAATAAACATTTGTTATTTCTTTGGAAAAGGCTGGGAAGCTATTTTTGTTCTTTGAAATATTATTCAAATATTAATATTTTCTGAAACGTTAGTCCTCCAAATTGAAGTTATGTGTAACCAGCATGCAAAGACATGCAGGGAAAATTAAAACTATATTATATCATAGAAAGGACCACCGCAAACCATTATGACTGTGTCTAGCTGTTTAAATATTTAAAGTGCATCAAATAATTTGATTTTTATTATGAAAGGGTTACCTCAGGTTGTAAAATGCCATGCCATGTGACTCCCCAAAAACTGATATCATTATTAAATTGTAATATTTGTACACACAAAAAAGAGAAAGCATGTGAATATTAAATGTATAATTTTATATAAATACGTTTATAAATTTATTATATTAAATGTATAATTTAAGTCTTAAAAAAACATCAGAATACAAAGATTACATTTATAATATATTTTAACTCATTTTTTTTATTTTTTTGACTCCGCATTTAGTGTTTAATATATTTCAACTTTTCATATATATCTCTGCTGTTTTTACTCTCTAACAATTCAGATTGCTAGGAAAGTAGAAACACTTACTCTTAATAAATTGAAAACATTTTCTTTTTTAACCGTGCAGCTCAGTTGCAGTGAAGGTCTTTGGTTATATACAAAATAATATTTTCTCTTTCTCATTTATTTTTTCTTTCCGCTTTATTTTTGGAATTTATATTTTTATTATCTCAGTGTACTTTTCATTTTGATTTATTTTTCACATTTCTGTGAATACATGAAAATGAAAATAACTGTGGTCTAACTTTCACTTTTTTTTCTACTTCACATTCCAGAGTACTTTTGACACTTACACTTCTTCATGTTTCTCATTGTTTCAGAATATGCTACACTGCCTCAAACAAATGCCGAGTCTCTTTGATCTCTTTCTGTCTTTTGCTGTTCCACTCTCTCAGGTTTACATTCCCTGCAGAACCGCTATTGTTCTGGCCAACGAGGAAATCGATTACTGCTACTGAAACACAATCAGCGATTCACCACGAGATGGAAACCCAGCACACTTTCTTTGACTCAACCTACCTCCATTCACAGCGTGTTTGCCATCATCCTTGGAAAAAAAAAAAAACATTTTCCCGTGAATTGAGTACTAGATGTTATGAATACCTTTTATCCCATTTCTGCTCAAGCCATTGTTCACAGATTATTGATTATCAACAATTGGTTTCTGATTATCCCTCTGCCCAACTGAGCTAAAGTCTATCATCAAACCCTGATATATTAAAATCCAAACAAAACTTCCATTAGATCATTTTCAGATCTTAATTACTACTGAAATTGCTACTCAACAGTGAATAATGTTGAAGTAAATAATCACTTTGACTGTGGTCAGTATTATATGCAATATAAGTCAGCACTGTGTTGATGATGCTGTAATTGTGAAAAGTAAATATAATGACTTTGTTTGATTCGTCTGCTTATTAATTTGATACAAGCACTTTTTGACTTTCTGTGTCAGTGGTTTAAGTCCTGTATAAATATTTATGGTCAGCAAGTATTAATTCATATACAAGTTCACAAAAATAAAAACATCGGTAGTGAATGACGTATTGATTACATGTCAGTTCGGTGCCGAGCTGTTGAATCATATATTTTTAATACATGATTTCTGTGTAAAGCCACAAAATCTAAGTTATATTTTTCTGACAAGCTGTTTTCAGTGCCTTTAACACTTTTCAGTCAGAACCAGGTTTTGATGAATATCAGTTTTGTTTTGATATCCATTTATGATATAAAAACGGAGATGATAATATAGCTTGTGCTAATAATAAATATTAATTTTCAGACACTCATGTAGCTCAGATATTGTGCTAATTCACTGCCCAACATGCATGTAAACATCTTTTATAATACATTTTTAGTGCTGTCAAATTATTATTTGCAATAAATTACATCCACAATAACTGTTTTTGTTTACATAATACATGTGTGTATATTATGTATATATAAAGACACACACATATATCATATATTCAGAAAATATTTACGTATATGTATGTAATATGTAAATTTGATTCGTATAAATTATATATTTAATATATAAACAACATATTTTTCTTAAATATATACGTGTGTGTGTTTATGTATAATAAATATACACAGTACACATATTTATGTAAACAAAATAGTTTATTTTGGATGCGATTGATCACAATTAATGGTTTGACAGCACTAATATTAATATATTATTTTCTCTTCAACAATAACGCTTTTTGTAGCCCTGATCGAGATCCAGAAATAAGTCTGTGTGAGAAAATATGTGAACATTTTTATTATAATCTCAAAGCTGCTTTCCTCAAGTTGTCGTTGAACATCTTGTTTTGTGGTTCTGGTTTGAAGAAGTCTAAATTTGATGCTCTCATAAATATACAGTAATTAATACCATAATATTGCCACACTGAGAAACCAATTTCCAAAAAAGCATCTTGACTGAAGATTCATAGTTGTTTTTGGAATTTTCAAAATCTTAAAGCAAACGAGAAGGTCTTGTTTATGAGAAACAAAATAAAAAATTCTGGCAGGTCTTTGTGATGGGTTTGTGTGCGAAGTTAAACACTGTGCTATTTGTGGGTGAAAGCCATACTAAACTAAAATAAAGCACTTCTGAAAGAAAAGGCTACGCTTCTTCTTTGCTTCTCTGAAACCGAGCCGTTTACAAAATAAAATTGCACTCATTTTTCAATTTTTGTTTGTAATTTTATGAGCCTTTTAGCTTGCTTTTAAAACAGAAGCTTAAAAATGAGCCACCCGTATCAATCAATCAATCACGGTTATGTATATAGCGCTATGATTGTAGCAAAGCACTGAACATTATCAAACAGGAGAATAGAGAGATAGTAATGAATAAAGACGAGATTGTCTCTGTAATCAAAATGACGATAATCACTAGAAATCGGGTGCCCCCCAACTAAGCAAACGTATGAGGTGTATCTCATTGCAGTTGTTAGTATATCACAGATTTTATCGTGACTGAATCTCTATATTGACCAATCAGAAGCCAGCACTAGAGCTGTCTCGTATATTAGAAAGATGTACGGAACACGTAGTGCTTCTAAGGTAGATATTTTCCTGTTAGTCAGGCTTTCACGGCTATTGATCGCTGGCAAATTTGCACTGAGAGCTTGTCTGGTTTAATGCAGTGATTGTATGTAGAGATGTTTAAAAAGGCTTTTTCAGTGACAGTGACATCTTTATCACTGAGATTAACTGATCAAGTCTCTAAAGTGCTGGAAAACAGACAGCAAACCACATTCTCATGCATTGATATACTTATCCAAAGTCCTTGATAGCTTACTCTGTTAAAGTGTTATGTAACTCACCAGAGCATGTTTACTTTAAATAATATTTCTTTTGGTAATAATATATATATATATTTATATATATAACCTTTTTTACCGCTGAGTGAAATTAAAAGGGAATTGTGAGAAAAGGTTCGAAAATAAGTTACAGTTGGGAGAAATAGTCACAGATTACAATATATAAATGTCTTCAGCAAATATGCTCACATTGCTAGATATAAACTCTGAGAAATAAAAGGTTGCGATGCAAAATATAAGCACAATGGTTGAATGGAAAAATCTGAGATATAGTGACATTGCAAAAAATAGGCAGCCATTCATCCCATACTTTTAAAAATTAATTATAGTGTTAAAATTCTACATTGATTTCAGTTGTGTTACTGCTTTTTAAAATTTAATCAAAATTGCAAAGGGAAGCTGTAACTACTTCATGCTTTTCATCACTGTTCACATTTTCCACTGCACCTGTTTGATGGCGTCTCATTTTGCACTTATTGACAGCGGATATGTTAGTGTTCAAGAAATGTATACTATTTTTAATTTCACACAGAGAAGGCTGTATTTCTGTAATCGTTGTACTGTGAAAAAGACATTAATTTACTGCAAGAACCTTTTACCTTGTTTTATTTCTCTTTTTATTTCTTTAGAATATATTTGAGGAAAGTCAACCTCTATAGTATTACAAAAGTTTAGAACCAGGTGAGTTTTATTGAAGCCATTGCATATGAATAAAAACATAAAATCATGGTTGTATAACAAATTCTGGAGCTTTAACTTGTATGGATCATGTTCATTTAACAAACTTTTGTTTGTAAATGAACATGATTTATATACATCCAAGTCACATAATTTAGATTTGTTACAGGAACGTGATTTATTTATTCTTAAGATACATATTTTTATGTATCTTGAGCATAAATAAATCACGTTCCTGTAACAAATATAAATTATGTGACTTGGATGTATATAAATCATGTTCATTTAGCATATATAAATCATGTTGAGTAAACATAACTTTAATATATACAACCGATGTACATATTTATGTTAATCCAACACGTTTTTTTTTTTTCAGTGTACAGTACAAGGTCACAAATACAAACAAAAGTCTCACTGAAGGAATTATGAAATAAATATTCACGTAACAGATATAAGGCCACACCGTGCAGTCTAAAATCTCAAATATTCTATAGAAACAGAGTTACGTTTATGGAATATAAAGTCAAACAAAAATAACGATTTTCACAAGAAACAAATATGAAAAGCAAAGTGTAACAATTTTGCAATAACATTTGTCACAATTGGGAAATATACAGCTTCGTTGTGAGGTATAAAATCACAAATCTGAGAAACAAAGGTGCAAAATAGTCACATTTAGAGATATAAAGCCACACCGAGAGAAGACTCAATTACAAAAAAGTCACAATTTACAATGAAATATGAGAAAATGCAAAATATAAAGTCACATTTTGAGATCTAAAGCCACGGCTCAATCATTCTATAAAAATGCAAAAACGTCACAATTGTGAAAGATAAAGCTGCATATGTGCCTTATAGAAATAGTACACGGAATAAAAGCGGAAACTCGTGGTACAGATACGCAGTGTGTATATGCTACGGGATGCACAGTTTTAGTTTTCATTTGGCATATTTTTTTACATTTCATGAGTCTGAGCGAAAGGCTCAACTGTGGGATAATGAGAAACTAAGTCATACTGCGAGAGATAAAGTCAACCGAGCGATGAAAAGTCTCAATTATGAGATGAAAACAAATCTGAGAAACAAAGACGAAGTTCTGAAACATATTCATATGGTGAGAAACACTGTAAAATAATTCAGAGACATGCATTTTCAATTGCAAGAAACAAATTTGCAATGTAAGTCATAAAAAGCAAAAAATAAGAAACAAAGTATCAATTATGAGATAAAATCACAACTCTGAGAAACAAAGGCGCAAAATAGTCACTTTAAAGAGATCAAGACTCAAATACAAGACGCAAAGTCACAAAATGAGATAAAAAAATGCAAATAAGGTCACCCCGAGAGATAAAAAGGTCACACTAAGATATAAAAAGACTTAATTATGGGAAACAAAGTTGGGATGTGAGATACAAAAACGTCACAGATCAAAGTCATACTGACAAATATAAAGTCAACTACAAGAAACAAACTTGAAATTATGATGCATAACCTTTTTTTACTCGCGGTAGAGACGGAATGGGTTTACAATACCAGCAGTAAAGCCGTTTGATCACTTTCTGTTCCAAAGGGCCTTAAGTTAACTGCTCGACCATATGCTCAGTTTTATATTTTGTTGGCTGAGCACTAGAAAACATTTATATTCCGAACCCATCGGTTCAGCGCAAGTTCTGAACACCTCGTTTACCTTTATGTAACACCAAAAGGGCTTAAAATCACTGGCTGTAATGCTAAAAGCTTTGAGAGGGCCACTTTGCATAAATATCTGCCTCTTCCACAAGGACCATTGTGAATTTGAAGGAGGGCGTTGTGCTTAATCGTACCTTTCATCCTGACCAATGGCATTTTCATTAGAGTTCTTGAATTGAATGTGTTAATCTAAACGGGGGGAGTCAACAGGAGCGCAGGGGCCCGCTTTGTTTCGGCCGTCTTTTTTTCAGCTAATCAAGTCTGCTGGTCGTCATTAATCACCTCAGTGACTGTGAGGAAATCAAGAGCGACTGAAGAAAGCTGTGACCCCAGACTCCCCCGCAAGGTCGTGGATACGTGGACAATGGCTTCTTTTTGTGCTTATTATTCTTCCCTTTTTTTGCTCTCCTTCATCTGCTCCTCCGTGTCCACTTACTGAAGCACCATGTAAATCATCCTCTTTCGTTGACGCCTTCGTGATGTATGTTTGGCCTTTAATGTAGTACTGGAGAATGTGCGCTGCATCTGTCTTGCGTTTCCCTCATGGGTCGGATAAACTTGCATTATCTCACTGATGAGCCAGCAAATGGCAGGACTAATGGAATTTCGCTTGGGTTTTGTCAGAGCTCTTGTCCCTCATTGGTTGCAAAGGGAGGAAGTGTTGTTCAGATCTTACAGGCCACGCTTAAAGGTTCCGTGAGGGACACTGGCTGTGGTTTGTCCTCATATTCGTGAAGGTAACCGTGAATAAAACACACTTCTGCCACTTCTCACTGGCGAGTTTGTGGAGTAATGGTGCCATCTAGTGGACGGAGTATGTCAGCGACCTGGTCTACTGGTATTGGAGTCTACTTTGAAATCACACTTTTAGACGTATTCTGCAGTTTTATTAACATAAAGTAGGTCCAAGATCTTAATCATAAATATTTGAATGTATGCTATTTAAGTGGAGTAACTAGTTTTTGGCTTTATGTTGTATTTATCTGATAAATTTGTGATTTGTTTTTTTCCCCCAACCTGAAATATGTAAAAACATATTTAAGACAAGAAAGAAAGATACACAGACTAGGCCTTAATTTAGGTAGTTGTAACTTTAATACTGAAGTTACATTTTTCTCATGTCATTTTTTTTTTTTTTTTTTACATTTTTGCTGTCTCACCATAGGACACAGCCCCGTTTTCGCACACACACACGTTCATTTGTGTGATTTATGTTTATACTGTACAGACTGTATGTGGTATTGCTCTACACTGACCCTACACCTAAACCTACCCCTTACAGGAAACACCATTCAGTATGTTTTTTAAACCTTTGGAATTATGGGGACACTGAAAATGTCCTCATAAAACACCTACATTTGTAATACCTATGTGATACCCATTTCATTATACAAATTTGTGTCCACATAAACCACATAAACCCGCGCACACACACACACACTATATTGCCAAAGGACATACCCCTTCTTTACAACTGAAAAAAAAACTGTGGCAACAATAAGTCTGGCATGAACAGTATGAAGTATCTGTTAAAGGCTGTCGCACATTTATTACACTACACAAATAAAAATGACACTACATGAAAGGTTTGTCAAAGAGACCTCACATACTAGGTAGTGTTCTTGAATGAATCAAAGGACCTGTCCTAATACCCACATCTGCATTATGAGCACTTGACCACTTGTTTACTTACAGCACTCTCTTCCACCTTCGATACCCATGACTAAGGTGCCCTTGAGCAAAGCATTGAACCCCCAGTTGGCTTCCCATGTCTCCGGGTAATGCACTTTATTTGGAGGGGTTAAATGCAAAGCACAAATTCTGAGGGTTTATTTGGCTTACATGTCACGTCACTTTCACTTATATCTGTTTAGACTGTGTTCAAGTGGGCATGAGGACTTTTAACTTTTTATTTATCTGATCAACTGTAAAATCGTAAAACTGTAAAAAAAAAAAAAAAAAAAAAATTAACACTTTAACATTGCTTTATTTGGAGATAAATATCTGTTCAGCCCCTATAAAACGGATGACACAATTTTGTATTTGTGAAGCTTAATTAATTTTTTTTTTTTTTTTTTTTTTTTTTTTCATAATCAGAGCAGAATTAGAGAAATTTTCATCTTTTGCTTAACAAATGCAGTGGATGGGTGCCATCAGAATGAGAATCCAAACAAATGACAAAAACATCACAATAATTCACAAATCATACACCACTCCAGTCCATCAACATCTTGCAATGCTCTATGCTTGTAATTAATTTGTATACAGTGAGGTCAATCAGTATTTGATCACCCTGTGGTTTTGCAAGTTCTTCTACTTAGGAATCATGGAGGGGTCTACAATTTTCAGCTTAGGTGCATTTCCACTGCGAGAGACAGCTTCTAAGAAGAAAAATCCGGAAATCACATTGTATGATTTTTGAACAATTTATTTGGGAATTAATGCCACAATTTATGCCACAATTTTGGATTGTTGTTTAAAAAATACTGATCTCTGCACCAAAAAAATGTGCAACACATTATGTTTTACTCCCAAATGATATGTAATATTTAATTAATTCATAAGTATTGGGGCCGGCCCAGTATTAACAAGGTAGCTTGAAGAAAGAGTTACTGAAAATCCCAACTACTGATGCCTGCTATTTCAGCTCTGTAGCTCCCTTCTGTTTTTTCAAAGTTGTTTATTTCTCTGTACACTCACTAGAATCTCTCTCAGAAGAGACTTCTGGAAAAGTCCACAGTTCTTTCGTACAAATCCTGTGTTATTAGTGAGTCAGCCTACAGATGTTTTTGAGTTTGGATAAGGTGTATGTTTTGGGGAGTGTTTTCCATCATCGGGCTCTGTGTAAATCAAAGGTTTCTTTGAACAAACTGGCGAGAAGAAGGGAGCAGCAAGATGACTGCTGCAGTCAAACATGTATACAGCTCTAGCTGACTTTATACACATTGTGCGAACAGAATAGAATTTAAAATTCACTTTTAAATCAAGCAAATTTCTGTTGGACATCATATGCAGAGTCATAAGCCATAAATATAGCATCCACTATCCACCTGCACTATCCACTATCCACCTAACGGTTCAAATGGGGGGTTAGAAAGAGCTTCTAAGACCACTGTCAGGTCCCATGTTGGTACCCTAGAGCGCACCACTGGCCTCAGGCTTAGTGCGCCCCGCAAAAACCTGTCTGCCCACTGAGCGGTCATAGATAGGTATGTGAAATGCCGTAATTGCGCCACATACACTTTAAGGGTTGAATGAGCTATCCCTGTAGCGAGTCTCATTTGTAAAAATTCCAGAACTGAGCCCACCAGGCAATTTACCGGGTCTTGCCACCGTTGCGCGCACCAAGAGGTGAAGAGCTTCCACCTCAGTGAATATAGCCTTCTAGTTGAAGGAGTGCAGAAAAGTATGGGCGACTTCTGACGACAAACCTGCCGCAATGAGCTGTGCCACCTCAGAGGCCACAGCCATAGATTGTACATCTCTGGTCGTGGATGCAGGACTAGCCCTCCTTGCTGGGAGAGTAAGGTGGCACCTCGGCCACCTCTGTATCATCGCATCCAGCCCCAGCGGAGCTGGATGAACTAGTGAGAACCAGAGGGGACATTGAG
>JAUMHP010000068.1:4327586-4342188 GCA_032361065.1 Enteromius trimaculatus
ACCTATATTATTATTATTATTATTATTTTTGTTATTTCATGTTCTTTTTTTTTATCTTTTCTCGTCTTCATTTAGCGATCGCACTTGCACCGTTATCAACGTTGAAGGTGACGCTTATGGAGCAGGTCTTCTGCAGCATTATGTGGACCGCAGTTCCAGAGCAGAGGCGGTGGAGCTAAGTAAGGTGCGAGTGGTTGAAGAAGACCCCGCCTCCAGGCCAGAAAGTTCTCCTCTCATCGAGAAACAGGGAAACCTTGAGGTCGCCGGACCGAAACCCTGTGAAAAGGAGTCCGTCATGTAGACTTGCACAGTATTTCAACAAACTTTCCTTCCGTACCTGTCTGATCTCACTAAATCAATCTCTGCATCCTCGCAGGGATCGTGGCAGAGATACAGGTTCAGATTAGGACAGGACAAAGACTACATCCTTTTGATCCTCCTCTATGCCCAGCTCTTTATGAAAGGAGTCTGCCAAAGCTTATGCACATTTAGATGGAAACATGCTTGAACAATTATTTATTAGATGCTGGTCAGATATTTTGGATTTTTCTTCTTTTTTTTTGGTTTGCTTTACTCCTTTTATAAAAAGAAAAACTCTGTCCGGCATTTTAAAATAATCTATTTATATTACTATTATTATTACACATGCCCTAATAGTTCTGATTATATGCTGCCGAGTTAAACCTCAGAACACTTTTTCATGCAAAACATCTCCTAACAAGCCAAAGCATCCACAAAACCTCTCTGCATCTTTCAAACACACCAAATACAATGTTTTTTAGATAGCTTTATGGTCCGTTATGCTGAAATACCTCATTCATGCTGATTCCCTTTATATCACCTCAGGCTCCTCCAATGTAGCTCCATCTAACAGGTGCTAATACCTTCACTAAACATGCTACTAGAGGAGCCAGAAAAATGTAGGAAGCCTGACTGATAGTCAAGAGACAACATCTTACCTTCTGCGTCTTTGTCTTTATGCAGTCACCATTACACTTCACGGCTGGTTCTATGGGGTCAAGTTGTATCCTAAGGTCAGACAGGAATGTAAGCACAATGAAATATGGGTCACACGCAAAGCACGCCTTGTCTTAAAGCTCCAAAGCTGTTTGGGTAGGAGCCTTGGAGCAGGCAGTTGAGGGAGTTTCCTATGTGAAAGATAAGCAACTGAGGTCAAGAGGTAAGCAGATCCATTTGATCTGTTTAAGAAGAAAGCCATAGATTAGTGCATGAATGCTGATATTTTTTAAAATGTTATGTTTAACTAAAATAAGGAACATGTTGGATGTGTTAAAAGTTTGCTTTCTGTTTTGGCTTTTTTTCCTGTATATTTTTGGTCGTAAAA
The DNA here is from genome assembly GCA_032361065.1 of Enteromius trimaculatus. Classification (NCBI taxonomy): domain Eukaryota; kingdom Metazoa; phylum Chordata; class Actinopteri; order Cypriniformes; family Cyprinidae; genus Enteromius; species Enteromius trimaculatus. Next base: position 4,328,932 of record JAUMHP010000068.1, read on the forward strand.
AAAAAAAGTTTTTGTTAAATATTAAGAAATGAAGTATCCATTTTTTTTAAATTTTTTTTTTAAAGTGTATTTCTGAGATCTTCTCTTTTTTCTATGTATATTATTGCAGAAGAGCACAAATATAATATGCCTGCCATTTTCTAAAGGTAGTTAACTTTACGAGGACAAAACGCTCAGAATAATCTGTTAACGCCATTAACTGGTGAATGTTGTTTAACTGTAACTAGTAGTTGAACTGGATTGCTTGTTCAGTTCTTTTGTTTTTAATATATATGTCTTATAAATGTATAGCCTAAACACACCAGCCGAAGGAAGGTATCGGGCAACAGGGTGAAAGACGAATGCCGTTGTATGTTGACCAAATGTTTGTCACAGTGATAAGAAAGTCAACATACCCCATTTTTGTAGAAGTCGGTTTGATTCGCGGTTGATCAACTAGAGGTTAAATTTGACCAAAGAAACCGATCTCATTTTTTTAATATTAATCTAACAGCATATATTCTTTAAACACTGTTGGGTGCTTATAATCTGCATAATTAACAGTCTTTCATTTCTGTTCTGTTGTATTCTGTTCTATGCTCAAGTTGCATTTCAAATCACAGTTGTGTTATTTTCATATTTCTAAGATGTTCTGCATGACTGACATCACTCCTTTTTAAAAGCCAGTACTGTAGAGGCTTTTCATTCCAGGCGGCTGTAGCGTAGCTGCCCTGCTGATGTGGATATAAGTCTGTGTGCGAGTTTATTGGGTGGTTGTGTCATAAATGGCTGCTTGATGATGCCATCAGTAGAGCCAAAGAGTTACTGTTCAAAGAACCAGTGAATGTACTCCACACGGACTGCAGAATAAAGTCTTCTTTTTAAGGAAATCGGCAGTGCTGTTCTTTTTCTTATGAGTTCAAGTTGCTAAAACGAGGTACGCATTGGGTCCCAGAAGATTTTGCAACTTTGGCATTAACAATTGGTTCAGTTATTTAATCCATATCATGTTTATTATACAGCTTGATGGTGTACTGACCACTTCAAGGGTTATTCCACCCCAAAATCATATAGGTTAGTTTTCCGACTCCATACTTGCGGATATATCTGATTTACTGCACTTCAAAATCATTGCCACCAACCACCAGCAATTACCAAGCTTGGAAAAGCCAGGATACATTTAAAAAAATAACTTTCCTCTGAAAGAAGAAGGTCAAATTTAAATTGTGCTCCAAGGACATAGGTAATTACGATTACTAGGTAATAACCAGAGCTTTCCTACATAGCTGTGCTAGTTTTACATCTCGTTATCATGCTACATTCAACTCAAATCCAGTGTGCTCGTGTATTTGGTAAGAGGCCGTGTAATAAGCAAAATCATGCATAGTCAGGGTTTATTATTGCAAAATACACCTCCTTTGGAGCAATGCAAGACTTAATTTCACCAGCTTACCTCCTATTTCTGTTTGATTAAGTAAGATTAAGTACTGAAGCACCATTGTAAACAGCCGTTTTTAATTAAGGAGGCTTGTGCAGTAACGACACCATAGAAGTAACAAAGTCCAGCGTGTCCTATTGCGCCATCTTGTGGGTTATTTAACATTTTGCTGTAATATTTGCAATAAAAACTCAAAAGTAATTATAAGTGGTGGTTTATTTCCAGACATCTGAAATACAATGAAATGTTAAGACAGTTTGGTTTGTGTTATGCTGTTTGTTAAATATTTGGCGGCCATGATGCATTTATACAAGGAACATTACATGGTATATTTGTGAACCACCAAGACAAAAAACAAAACGTTAGTTACAAAGACTAACATAACGCAGCTGAGGTCCAACAGTTCGTCAAAGAAGAAATCAAACATCAAACGCACAGTTATTATCATGCCACATTGTGAAAATATTAATAAAGTGAATATGTGCATAAAACAGCATCTTTTTTCTGGCTTTTTATGTTACCGTTTTTCATTTACAACCATTTACACAGGAAAACCGTTTCAGAAAAAATCTTGTTAAAAGGTCATTACAGCCTCTTTCAAAATCGGCACCAGTGTCAATAAAAACATCCTACACACTACAAAGTTCATGGTGCTTTAATAATGACCATTAAGTTGAAAAGCAGTAAAGTCCTTTCAAGGTTTTAATAAGCTGCCTGGGTTGTTTATTAAATACTTCACTTACATGACCTACAAACATGAATCGGTCTTCAATATGCCAGCACTTACTGCAGATTCACATACGCAATAGGTCTTTAAAACTAGTGTTTCTCTGGCAATCAGATTAAACATTAATTTAGTGTTTAATTGGATTACATTTTGCAATAAGATGTCCTTGTTACAATGTAATTATACATTTAAGTACTAAGTAACTAATATTAATTAACTACATACTATATGGTTTAGGATTACTTGCATGTAATTACGCATAATTTATCGTTATTATAATATTAAGCACATTTAACGTGTAACAAGGACACCTTAAAATAAAATGTTACCTTTAGCTACAAAATCCAATACATTACCATTCATGAAAAATTTCAGATTAAACCTTTGTTTGTGGATTCCTGCAGTGTGAAATATTACACCCTTTTATTACTATTTTTAAATACAGTATATTTAGACTACCTTTGGGACTCATGTCTGCCCAAACCACAACGCACACACAATAAATATACCAAAGAAGAAATGCGAACATTCAAGTGATCAGACACAGTTCAAAGGCTTCAGTCTGAAAGTAACACAATGTTTAAAATGTCAGAGTTGCGTAATTGTGACACATCGAGTTACTGCTTGCTACGACCCTAACGTGCGACTCCTGTCCAGTCTTTTCTTGGCAGGGTTTGGATACTGGGGGTTCTCAATAACCCCTTCCCCAAACTTGAGTTCCAAGAAGGCACGGTGGTTGTTCGGACCGTAAGCGGTGACGCCTGCGAACTGCATTGGCACCAAGGGTTGCAGGAAATGCTCTGGGAACTCCACGTCTTGTTTGTGTTCAGTCCAAGTGTCCCTAGTCATAACTCCATTGCGAGGGTAGAAGGGCCACAAGTCGACATGCAAATGGTTGGCTTCGCTATACTGCACACGATAGAAGTCGCCCTCGACTGCTCGCTCCCACACGTAGCCGTTAGCATCCACCAGGGAGCCGGAGTCCAAGTTCTTTAGGTAGTCGCAATTCGGAATGTCCTCCAAGTAGATGCCTAAATCCACATCGTAGTCCCATGGGATTATATCCTGGTGTCGGGCAGCTCCCAACAAGGAACCCCCTTCCAGCCAGTAACGCACACCAGAGCTTTCCAAGATATTAATAACATACTTAGTGGTCTCTCGTAAGGCGCGCAAACAGCAAGGAGGAGTCCAGCGCTCTAGGTACAAGTATTCCGGTGTATCGTCCCGCACTGTGCCGAAACATCGCGCAGTCTCTTTACTGCAGCCAAACCACTGATCCCGACCTTCAGGCAGCACCACGCGCTTCAGCCCAAAGCTACGCATGAGGTGATTGGTGGTGTCTTTCAGGCGACTGTCTGCCTTCCACTGGCTGTGCGCTGAGCTGAACAGCGGGCGATGACTTGCAGAGAACGAAGGTCCCTCCAGGAGCTTGACCTTCCAGCCGCGAAGAGAAGTTTGGACAAACAAGGAAGACATGAGGGGGCGCCCTAAGGGCACCGAGAGATTGAAGAGGTCTTCGGTGCGCATAAGCACCACGGCGTCTCCCTGCAGGGCTGTGCAGACGCTGCCGCTGCTCCCCGAGGCCGCAGGGGTGTAAGTCGCAGTCCATTCCCGCAGATTCACCCGAAGGTGCAAGCACTGCACCGCAGAACGGGTCAGCACAGGGGTGGCAACGAGTCTGACCGGCCCGCCACCTTCTCCTTCCAGCTCCCGAATGAGACGCTCTATTTGTCGGCCGTGGTCCAGCTCGATGCCATCTGGGACTAACAAAGCAAACTCCGTCTGCACATTGAATTCGGGACGGTGAGTTTGTGGAGGCTGGTCCGGGCTCGGCGACAAAACCAGGAGCCGGGCTCCTTCTGGAAGCACCAGAGGAGGGTACGGTGGACTTTCGGCCACAGCGAGGAAGGGCAACTCTGGTCGCTGGCGCAAAAAGGAGCGTGCAACATCGCCAACGTAGTTTTCAAAGTCTTCAAATTCACGAATGAGGATGGTGACACGTGGTCCACGCATGTTGCCCTCAAGGTCTCCCATTTTGGCGCCTCCAACAATACTTCCACCTACAAGATTACCCATAGCTCCCAGTCCTGCCACAGGCAGAGAGGCTTTCTTGAAGCCTTTATTTTGCTCCCGACGCTTCTCCATCATCTGTTGCTGGGCCCGTGAGACATAGTATAGGATGAGCAAATTCAAAATTATTGCTCCTGTTAATACAGCCTGGCAAAAACTGATACGCATTATGGCTCTTGTTGTTACACAGTTATATGATGCATACAGTAAGTGAAATCTCAAATAGAAAGAGGATAGAAAATCCAGACTCTCATAACCTGTCCGAATTCCTGAACATTATCATTCTGATCTGGCCAAAAAGAAAGCAGAGCGCAGAGCATTTGGGAGCTGAATATTTGATGAGGTGTGTTCTTTGACCAGATCAGTTTCTGCTGATGTCTTCCTGATGTGTCAGCTGATCCCATCCAGGAAAAAAGACTGATGGACAGATTCCATATTTGACCCTTCAGTCGTGCCTTTAGCTCACCACAGACCATTAAAAAATGCTAAACATGGAGACAAAACAAAGAACATTTTAATAAACAAATTCACTTTGAGCTCTTCAAAGTACAAAGTAATTGTTTGGGAAATTCAGTTCAAGTTTGCATTGCAAAAAGCCTATTAGTCATCACTACTAAGTCTAGCCAACAAAGATGACCTAGAAATATATAAAGATGTTCCAAGCTGCTGCCCCAATTAGAGACGAGTTCTAGATTTAGTATTTGAGAAACTATCGTTTGATCACTTGAGACAGTTCCTCCAAATATAGAACATGCATGCAAAATTTAGCCCAAACAAGCAATCGATTCATGTAGATCTATGCAGCCTCTGATCTTGAAAGCATGCACATACAATGACACGCGTCTTCATTAGGCAAAACGGCAGAAATCACGATTGTGAGAACTAACATTTTAAGGTTGATATAACATTTTCCTCATCAGCACATTGCTTGCACGGTATTCTTGTTATTCTTCCCCATGCTTAATTCGGAAATGATAAAAGGAAGCCCGAGAGAAGACCACAATGTTGCAGGAAGCTCGCACAACTGGGTCGCCTCGATCAATCCCATAGAAATAGAACGAGCGAGTAGAATGACAAGTAACGCGGTAATTGGGTTCTCAAATGGGCGGGGCTTGGAGGCAACAAGATCGGTTTAAAAATATTTTTCTTTCTAACGCTACACTACTGTGTAGCTTTTAACTTCCGTGTAATCTATACACGAGATTACTAGTTGCAATTATTATGATTATTGTCGCAATTGACAATACAGAGCATGTAAAATAACTTTCCAACAGAAATAAATTTAAAGCATGCGAATACGAAGAGGCGCTTCATGTGATACATTTTACTTTCCTCATCGCTAGTCAGCATGGGACAATCACAGCCATTCGTGATGCTTGGATAGTTAGCGAGAGATTGCTGAAGTGGATTTACGTTTTGCATGTCAGCAACAAATCTTCGAAATAAGCAAATTTTAAAGATTACACGTTTTAGCAGATGAATGTCTCCTTTAATACAAACAAACTTAAAAAGAGAGCTTTGACCTCAATGTAGTATCAGGCTAATGGAGCCACCAACCGCCCCCTCGTGGAAGCCCACTTTATGACCCATAGGGAGCAGTTATGAGCGGGCAGCGTTTGCAGCCATTCCGTAGTAGGAGTGGATCACTATTTGGCACTTTTCTGTGTGTGTGTGAGTACTCGCCTATCTGTATCGGGCAGGAAAACGGGAGAGGGCTTCGGTGGAGACTTTAGGCATCGGGGTGGCTTATTCTTCTGTTTTTCCACCTCCTGGCTCCGGCGACAGCGCGAACGCTCTGATGGAGGCGGAAAGATCCGGCGGGGTGGCGGGAGGAACGAACCAGAGCCCCGCAGGAAGCGGAGCGGGGCGCAATCCGAACGGGCCGAAGGCTGTGCTAGGTCCCGCTCCCACCGCAGCCACCGCCGCCGCGGCAACCGGGGCGATGGCTGGATCCTCCCAGCCGCGAGATCCGCAGGACGGGGACGCGGGCCTCTCGCTGCCCGGCATCTTACATTTCATCCAGTACGAATGGAGCCGCTTTCAAGCCGAGAAATACCGATGGGAGGCCGAACGAGACGAGCTGAGGGTAAAAACGGGTTTTTTTTTAATCGCATGTTTTGGTCTCTTCCAGACGGATTCCTTGAGGAAGAGCACATTTACAGACGCAGGAAGAAGTCACGATCGCCTGCTGTTATTGTTGATTAACCTTAGATGTAGTTTGGGGATTAAACATTCATTTGATGCTTTTCATTGAAACGGTAGCAAATGTAACTAAAAATGTGTCCTTTTGTTGAATATCCATACCCAGCTTAGGATGGGAATCGATTCCGGAGCTGATTCGTCTGAACGATTCTAGTTCCGTAGCTGTTCTTTTAGTATTTTTTTTTAATGAGGGGGCAACAAAATACAAATACACAATTCATATTATATTTGCTGTTGTCATCAGTCTGTTGCTGATGATGAGATCAGGTGTCAAAAGCGGATAAATTCTCTACATTATTCAGTTGAAACTATACAACAATAATAAACGAATTTAGCGTATCTTTAGCTACACGTTATCATATGAGCAGAAAATGAACAAGTATACACTGATTGAACTTTTAAGTGTTTTGATGCACGACATAAGTTTATTAGTTTTTGATCATTTCGAGTAGGGGACGAATAAACTATTAAAGGTATAGTTCGCCCATAAAATTACTATTCTGTAATTTACTCACCAAGTTGTTACAAGCCTGTATGGCTTTGTGTTTATCGTCACAAAAACGATATTTTGAAGAATGTGAGTAACCAAACTGTTACTGGTCCCCATTGACTTCATAGTATGAATAAAATAAAAAGCTGGAGACCAGCAGCTGTTTGGTTACTCAGTCTTCTTTTGTGTTTTTCACAGGTTTAAAACAACTTGAGGGTGAGTAATTCTGATAGCTGGTTTATTTTGAGGTGAACTATCCCTTTAACCTGCAGTTTGGAAAGTGAGTTAAATGAATTCAGGAACTGAAAACGAAACGGTCTGCTGTGCTGCTTTATAAGAAAACTGGCTAACAGTCATCCGATACATGGATGGATTACACTGGTTGATGTTTTTGATTTACTAAAAATGGCTCATAAGAGTCATTCGTTCATGAATTGAAATGATTGGTTGCTCTACAAGTTAGACTAACTAACTCTTGGTTCATCTTCTATTTAAGCATGATTATTGGAATGAATTGAGGTTTAGTGCTAACCCTAATCAGGTAAATTTAGTAAACGTCTTGACAAACCGATACATGTTTTAATTGGATGATTTTAATTCACCAAACCATGCAAGTCATTCGTCATCAAGTTAGTTAGATTCGCTAAAAGAATTGGTTCATACAAGTTACTTGAGTAAGTCGTCTACATGTGTTCTTGTGGTGGTGTTATATATATATATATATATATATATAAATATATAAATTTATCAAAAACAGCCTAATTGTCTGACAAGAATCCCAAAATTCACAATGTTTTAGTTTGCCTACACGGAATAGTTCAAGCCATTTGTTTAGGAATCAGACGACACCGGTTGTGCACATTGTGCTTTTATGTTTGATTCTTGATTCTCCAAAAAGAATTGTTACTTAATATAAAAAATATATATATATATATATATATTTGCCAGATTATTAATTTTCCTTGTTTTCTGTTATTGTCTTGCATCTATCTCGGCCGTGGCATTAAGTGGAAGATAATAGAATCAAGGCATTTCAGAAATAATTGACTTTGTGATGATGTGTGACCCGTTGGCTGCTACTTCTTTTGTAAATTGTGAAGCTTCTGTCCAAAGCATGACGTAATGCAGTCCCACTGGAGAATTAAAGAGAGGTTTTTTTTTGTTTGTTTTTCAGTCCCATGAGAGCCGATCTGTGTGTCTAGTACAATTTCATCATTTAGTGCTATTACTTGCGTCGTATTACAGCATTTGAAAGATGCATAGCTCAAGTAATTTTGTATGAAATCTATTAGGAAAGCTTGCGCTCACATCAAGGATTAGGGATTTGCCCCCAATAAAATGAGCTTAAACCGTCTTTTCCGAGTCTGGGCTCCACTGGCCCAGTTTGCAGTAGATCTTGGCCTGAGAAAAGCTTTGCAATTAAGTGACCCCATTCAAACAGTGCCTGTAGTAGATTACATAAGGAGTTACCAGTGTGCTCTATAAAAGGATGGGCCCTATGGCTCTCATGGATGTGTGTTCTTCTGCCAGGCCTCTTCTGGACATGCCCATGGAAATGTGCACAGGCTTCAGGGACCAACTGCTATGTTTTCCGTGTCACACGCGGACACATTGTTTTTTGACGTGGCCTATAAAACGGTGGTTAGGGATTGTTGTAGTGCGAGAGTAGCACAGTTCCTCCTTGGTTTCTCCAGCCGTGGGGCGTCACGTTCCCTGATGTTTTTATGTGGGACACCTGCGCCATTGTGTGTCCTCTGGCAGGCAGGACATAATCGTTCAGGTAGGGTGACCTTTGAGGCAGGGTTATGGTTAACTAAAAGTATAACATAAATAATATTTAAGAAAGGTTGGTTTTAACAGTAAATAAATAAAAACAAAAAATTAAACATAGTAGTAGTATTTTAAACAATAATGATAAAAGCAATGACAAAAAAACATGCCAACACTGTTTAAATTAAAGTAATAATGTACTCACGCGAAGGCCGTTCATAATGTAGGTGAGTATTAGAACAGATTGCATCGCAATCACTTGCCCACCAATGGGTGCCGTCAGAATGGAAAGAGTCCGACCGTTTTAAATGCCATTAATTTGTTCCTTCCGAACACGCAGCTTGTCGCCTCATGATGTTCAGTAACTGATGGACTGGAGTGGTGTGGATTACCTGTGGGTCAATGTGATGGTTTTATCAGTTGTTTGGACTCTTATTCTGACGGCACCCATTCACCACAGAGGATCCATAGGTGAACAAGTGATGCTAAATTTCTCCAAATCTCTTCCAGTGAAGAAACAAACTCCTCTACATCTTGGATGACCTGAGGGTCAGTACATTTTCAGCAAATGTAAATTTTCAAATGACTTGTTTCGTTAAAATTAAAATGAAAGGCAAAAATATGAACGTAAAATTGGGTCCAAATAATAGTGTAATACTTTGCTGGAGAGGCCTGATCTTTTTGTTTAGTCTTTTAGCACGGATGACTAATGAGCTGAACGTATTTTACTTGTCCTGTAAGATGTGAGAACTTGACAAAATCTGTCCATTTTTAGTCAATAAATATTGATCAAAAAATAGGTTCGTCATTGTATATAGTTTAATGTTGCCACATACAGTCAAGTGAAAGATCATTTGTTATATGAATCTTTACACAAGAGGCACGTTCGTTAAATAACAGGTAGCTTCAGCTCCGTCAACTCCCTTAATGTCAATATAGTCGTATTGTCGTATGGTATTTGTATTTGAGCTTTGAAGGCTGAAAATCAAAGGTTCTCCTGTCTAACTGAGCAGAAGTGGTATAAAAACACTTTTATAAGTGAGAGTTCAGCAGGTTCAAATACTCTTAAAAAGACTCGTCCCAGAAAACGTCTGCTGCTCTAGTTGTTGGAGTGAGACTCAAAGGGGTGCTAGTGTGGAGAGAGAGTTTGCATGTGCCCTTGACCTGTTCCCACCCACAGGAAGTCACGAGAGGAATGGTCCGCCATATAAATGTGTCACTGGTTCTACTGGCCACTTCCTAAACCTCCAGCGGCCAGCTATATTGTGCTTTTTTGCAGAGTAGCATGTCTCTGTTCGAGTGAAAATATTACACTTTGATTTTTGTTTTCTTTTTGTTAGTGCAAAAACTATTTTGATTGGTTGTTTGCAAGTGTATTGCTTCAAGTAGTCTATTTCCTCGAATGACAATGATGCTAGATTTTCAGTAGTTGTGTGACAGGTATCCCGGTTTCAAAGGCTGAAAACACGGGCAATTACTTGCCTTTGTGAAAATGTCAAAGTGCTCCAAAGAACTGCCATAACAGGTTTCCTGCCCACACCATGGCAACCGCAGTAGAGCCGGTCTCCATGAGGACCTGTGCCAACTTGTCATGCTTTACTTTTCCTCAAAGTCAGCCCTGGAGACGGGCCGAGATTCTGAACTGATGTTATCTTCGGCTAGACATGGTCTACATTGGGATAAAAATTTTTAATAAAATAATAATAATAATAATAATAATAATTATAAAAATGATGATGATCAAATAGAGAATAGACTGGAATCTTCCCTGTTTTGGGTAAAAAAAAAAAGTTTATAGTTTTAGTATGGGTTTAAAATATTTTAGAAGTAAAGCATATAAATATGATCATAAAAATATATATAAATTATATACCTAATTAATAAGAATATAATGCACAATGTAAATTAATACTGTTACATAGAAATGATTACTTTTTTTACAAATGATCTCTTATTATTTTAATAGTAAGGGAGATATTCATTATATATTAGTTTGTTTTAAATCAACAGGTTCAGATTATTTATATAAATAATTTAATAATAATAATTTGTTATAAAAATGATCATTTACATTAACGTAGTAATAATAATAATAATAATAATAATAATAATGGCTATTTTTATTGAATTAATCATAAAATTATTTGTGTGTATATAATAGTAATAATAATAATAATAACAATAATAGTGATAAATGATAGTTTGCGTTATTGCTAAGGCTAGTGGTAGAGTTATCTATAATTGTTTTTTGTTTTTTTTAAGTAAACTTTATTTTTTTACATATTAATTTATTGTTGTAAATAACCATGGTAATGGTAGTTTATGTATTATAGTAGTACTGGTTGTATGCATAATATAGTAAATTAGGTTTTATTTATATATGTGTGTGTGTATATACATGTGTGTGTCTATATATATATATATATATATATATATATATATATATCATTAACATTTATAGTTTTGCATTAACTGCATGCATTAACGGTAAAATATGGAATTGAATTATTTATTAATAATTGTATTTATAATTTGTCTAGTAGTGATATTATTATTATTATTATTATTATTATAATTTTGCATGTGTTCTGTAGAGTACAGAGCCTGTACAGTTCTGTTGTGAGTGAGATACACTGATGGTGTGGGGGTGTGTGACTGATTTCTGTGCCAGGGAGAAGTGAAAACAAGAATATGACTGTGCAAACCTTTGTGCTGACCAGTGCTAATCAGCATTTTTGAGATGCATGGAAACATAGATTCACTTGGCCATAAAACAGCACATTTTGTTGTAGTGATGTATGCAAACATGATTTATAATCAATAACTGCATTTGTCAATTAGAAACATTCTAATAACAAAATCTAAAAGGTTAATTCCCTGGCTTGGATGAATCTGAATTAATACGTGGACTCTAGTGGTCAGTTGACATTGATTTGATTTATCAGTTTTTTCTTTTAAATCATGACAAACCGGGAAATGAATGGTTTGTGGCTTCTCCCACCTTATAGTCCCTTTTCCCTCGACAGATTTGGCTTTCATGAGTCTGGTCGGCGCTCGGTCAGCAGCCGTTTAAAATAAAGCTTGTGGAATTGCAGGCCTTCAGTTAAACGTTGCTCTCAGAACGTCATTGGTGGCGGTACGCTTGGGGAACTTCAGCGTATAACCTTTCATTTTCTTTCGGATGGATCTCGTTTGATTCCGTACCATATTTATCTCTGTTTCAGGCTCAGGTGGCGTTTCTGCAGGGGGAGAGGAAAGGTCAGGAGAACATGAAGCAGGATCTGGTGCGGCGAATCAAGATGCTGGAGTACGCTCTGAAACAGGAGAGGTGAGCTGAGGATGAGCTGCTTCAGCTCGCTGTGTAATGTGAAACTACAGTTCAGTAAATAAATAAAATACAACACGAATGAAAAAGAAAATGGACTGAGAAAGTTCACAACTTGGCGATTTATTTTGTTTCTTTTCTGTTTTATTTTTTTCTGCTTTTTGTTTTGAGTAGTTATTACTTTTGTTTTTACTTTTTTTGTGCTTTTATTTGTTTATTTTTTATAAACTGGATTTTTTTTTTTATTTTTTTTTTTTCTGCTGTTGTTTTTGTTTTGTTGTCTGTTGGTTTTTTTTGATTTGCAGTTTTCGTTTTGATCTGTGTTTTTATTTTTTTATTTTTGTTCTGCATGTTTATTTTGCTCCTTTTGTATGTATTTATTTATTTACTTTTGTCTTCTTTTCTGTTCTATTTCTTTGCTTTTATAAATGTGTTCCATTCGCAATTCTTACTGCTTTGTTTTTCTGTTTTATTCTATTTATTTTTTGTTTAATTGTTTGAGACAGGCATTGAAGTCGCCATCATGAAGCACACTGTGATCTGTATGTTTGTTAATCACTTATAACCTTGTCATTTTGATCCCAGGGCCAAACATCAGAAGCTGAAAAGTGGCACTGACCAGAGCTCTGGAGAGAAGAAACCAGAGACCGAAGCTGAACCAAGTAACATGCACTTCAAATTTGCCAGAACAAATACTGTATGCTGAAGGTTACGTTTTCTTTGTGCTCAGTGACATTATTTTGTTTCTCGCAGTACCCAATGGGCCTGCAGATTCAGATTCAGAACCAACCAATCAGATGCCTTGGAAGGAGGGCCGTCAGTTATTGCGCAAGTCAGTGTATTTTGTTTGTATTCATTTTCAGATTTATTCATCAAAATGTTGTGCTGACCCTGTGCATGTGGTATTTTTGTTGGTATTTACACGAGCAGGTATCTGGAGGAAGTGGGATATTCTGACACCATCTTGGACATGCGATCCAAACGCGTTCGCTCCCTTCTGGGTCGCAACAGTCCAGAGGCGAACGGGCCTCCTCCAAGCGAACCGGCCGCTGAAGCAGAACCTCGTGGTGCGGGAGAGTCACTACTAGTGCGCCAGATAGAAGAGCAGATCAAACGGTTAGAGCAAGTCTCACTTTGACGTCTTTAGTATTAGGTCAGCAATATTCAGTCAGATAGGTGTTTTTATTTATATAGCGCTTTTAACAATACAGATTGTAGCAAAGCACTGAACATTATCAAATAGAACAACAGAGTGA
>JAUMHP010000068.1:4352039-4364330 GCA_032361065.1 Enteromius trimaculatus
ACTGGACATGTTCAAGGCCCAGAAAGATAGCAAGTACATCATTAATAAATGTGACATCTGTGGTTCAGATATAATTTTATAAAGCTACAAGAATACTTTTCTTGTCAGCCGCACTACACAGATACACGGTTTCCATTAAAATGTGACCCTGGACCACAAAACCAGTCTTAAATCGCTGGGGTATATTTGTAGCAATAGCCAAAAATACATTGCATGGGTCAATATATTATTGTTATTATTTTTTTTTTTAGGATAGTAAGTAAAGATCATGTTTCATGAAGGTATTTAGTCAATTTCTTACCGAAAATATATTAACATGGATAAGATCTTCATTTGGACAACTTTAAAGTGGATTTTTCCTAGCATTTAGATTTTTCTGTACCCTGTTAGATAGTTGTATCTTGGTCAAATATTGCCCTATACATCCAAATACGGTGCAGTTTTTATCTGATACCTTTTAATCCGAGTCTATTTCAGCCGATGCCTAATTGTACGAGACCTGACACCTGACGTCGTTTTTCCCGAGACTTGAATCCTTTCAGTCTGAGTCACGATACCGTTTGGTCAAGCGACTGAAGCCTTTTAGTCTGAGGCATGACACTTTTTTCTATGTCCTAAAATGTACATCGTACATGGCGTGAGGTCATATTTATTTTTCAATGTGCTAAAATTTTAGACTCCGAATAAGCTATGGCCTTTAGTAATGTATGGTTTTTGTCGGCAGCCACGAGGTCTACTCAGCTTTTTCTTGCTGGTGTTTTACTTTACAATCTCTGGGACTTCAGATTCAATTCACTTGCAGCACTCACACATGATCAACCTTTCCATGTCCCTGGAGACTCAGCAGTGAAAGTCTGGTTCAGTTCTTTATGTCTTCTGCAAGTCAGCGAAAAGGCTAAAATCGCTTGCAGCACCTTGCTAGTAGTGGTAGTTGTGCATGTGGATGTATATTCACACGCGGTGCCTTCTGCCTTGAACTAACTTGCTTTTTCTTTCTCTTCCCAGGGGATCTACCCTCACTACTGGGCCAAAAGAGTGAAACGCAGAGTATCCGCGCGCAAACACAAAAAGACACACTTGCTCACTAAATGAGGAGAACAACGTTCTACACATCACTGCCTGTGTTAAAGGCACACGACCCAGTAACCCATCATCTTTTATGTGATACAGACTGCTTTTAATACTAATGACTTTGCTGCTCATATCCTGATTTCAGTTTTAGACGACACTACTAATAACCTGCACTGTGTGTTGCGAGGGATGTCCAATCTGTTGACGGATGGACCCACACAAACACACCTTAACACATCCTGGATTTTAATTTCATGCTCGGTTTAGGTTGAGGATTCGAAGGCTCTTGGTAAACAAGACATTACCCAAAGCCTGCACATTTTCTCAATGTAAATTGCGTTAGTGCTAATCTGTGAATTAATGTCCTCGCACAACTGTTGCCTGGTAACGTGAGGCGATCGATGCATTTCATTCCAAAGACTGCTTTAGATGAGTTTCTTTTCTTTTTTGGATTTCAGCTGCATGTACAACACAGCTTTACCTTTAGCCTCACAGCTAAGAGCCTTTCATAATCCGTTCAACACATTTCATTCGTACGACGAGTACACTTTGAACTAAAACCAAACACGTGTATCTGCGTGTGTGCGTTCGTGACGGTGCTAGCCCAAGCATTTTGCAACCACCGTCTTCATATCCAATCAGGTGGCGTTATCCGTAATAGTCAGGTGACTGTTGAGTAGTGTATTTATTGTAGTGTTCGGTATCAGTCGGAAGACTCTCTGGGAAGATCTGCAGTTGGATGCGTAACTGATTTCTGTATATAAGCAGGATGCGCTGTACATAGCACACTTGTTTCACAACCTTGGTGCTAAGATCTCCTCTGAATCAGGGACCTGTCCATGACGAGGGTCGTAAAGTATCAAATCTCGGTTGATGCCTGCCATTCCTCGGAGTCAGCACGTACGGTTCTGTGGCATTTCAGAAATACAGCAAGTTTGTGGGGAATTCCAAAAAACTTTGGCTTTTAAGGTTTTGTCAGGGTATTTTTAAGACGGTAAACTCCGCGCTGGAGGTTCTTTGGTTGGGGATCGTCACCAATACATCAAAAAAGGAAACCAACTACAAGTTGCAGTGTTTCAGTACAGCTGTATTGTCGATTTTCTCAGTTTTTGGACATTTGTGATCTCGACCCAAGTCCTTAAAAGCGGAGAACGAAGCAAAGTTTGAATTGCCGCTTTTAAGTGATGAGAAACCAGTGCCACCCAGTTTTCAGCTGATTTGCAAAGAGGTCAAAGCGCAGTGGTTAGATTTTGTGCTGTCATTCAATGCAAGGTGCTTTTAGAGTAAAATAGCCCAGAGAAAACAGCTCTATAAGTGAAAATAAAAGAGGGAAACCTTGCTGCTTATTGACATGGCAAGGAATCCGAGATGCAACTCTGAAACTCGATGGGGGATAACAAGGTGAGATGAATCAAACCTGAATCTGATCTTTAGGTTTCCCAGTGGGATGGCGCTTGTTTTTGAGGTCTGGAGAACAAAGGTCACATTAGCCAGTTTCCATTTTGTGGGGGTTATTTTTATCCTTTACTGGTTTTCCGTGGCCGTAGACGAGTGGCCAGAAGCGACAAAAAGACTGATGGGCCATAAAGAGCGCTCTTGCATAATGGAGCCAAGTCAGTTCCTGACCATCCAGCTCGGAAAACAAGGTTTCCTACTTTTGGGGGTGGGATTTTTGGCAAGGAAAACCTGTTGGACTGATTTTGATTCTTTTTTTGTTTGTTTGTTTTAATGGACAAGTTTGTCTGGTGTCACTTGTCCAGTTGTCGAAACCACCGATTAATTTTTGGGCCGTTCGCCCAGTCAGTGAATGTCACATAACCACAGACTTGCGTTCAGTGGAATCCATAATCCTTTGCTGCTTACCTCTTTCCTAGTAACTTCACACCACACACTAACGGTTAGCTTTATGCTACGCTACACGTGTAGGATCACACAGGCGGTTGGGTTCATCCATGGATTGCTGCATCTTTACATTCTCTTCCAAAGACTGCCGGTTGCATGGGTGTTTAGACCAGTCCTGCTGTCTCTTTCGTACACCTCTATTTCCGCACCCTTCGATGCAATACGAGTCTTGAAATTACAATGACAAAACACATTCCTTACCGAGAGAGAACAAATCTGTGTGTAAAATAAAAAAAAATAAAAAAAAAGGTAAAGATTGAAAGAAACGGAAAATGTTTATAAGTTTGAAATGCTGCCAATGCAAAATGTAACTCTCCCATTTTCTTACTTATTTGCTTTCTTTACTAGACATATTATGATTACTAGTAATAAGGTGTAAGACGACAGTAGTACCTTTTTTGCTAGGCTTAAGACTTGCTTGTGATTGTGTAAAAGCCTAAACAACTGAAAATTGTATGGAAATTTAAAAAAGAAAAAATGAACTTTTCAGTCCACAGCCAAGGTAAAAGGACTTTTTGTTAAGTGTTTTTATTTTTTAAAGCAATTTATCACTGTGTGATATTTTGTACATCATAAGCTGTATTCAAACTATATCCTCTAACTACAAGGGATGAAAAAGACCAGCCTTTTATTTATTTTGTTTTATTATACATATTTTTAAACTGCTTTCCAGCTTGTATCGAAATACATCTTTTCCTTATCTTCTTTTTTTTTTCTTTTTTTTTTACTTGCGGGTCTTGTGTTGTATGTCATTAAAAAAAATCCAAAAAAACAACTAAATAAAAACATGATTTTGTACAGACATTTCATCCTTGTCTGGTCTGGACTGTGCTGTCTCTGAAAGTGCATTTGTGTATACAGAATGTTCAACTAACTCTATTTGTCTATTCATGTAAAGAAGTGTTAAATTATGTGAACAGACTGTAAGTACTGTAACTTGGAATGCAGTTCAGAATGGTGATTTATTGAAACTAAGCTGCAAAAATGACTCCTTTTGAACATTAAGTCTGATATACACTTGAACACAACTGCACCAACATTTCAATGTCAACAGTGCCTATATGCTAAATTTGACACATTTTTTTTTGCGGAAATTGCAGAAATTATGAGAACTAAATGAGCACTGAAACAGTTAAACAAGAATATTTTATTTGTATGCTTTTTTTTGTTTGTTTGTTAAATTATTATTTTTTATTTATTTCTACAGTATATATATTTTTTAATTAATGCAATCTCTGTTATTAGTGAACTAACACTTTCTTTTATCTTTTTAAAAATTGTTCTAGCTGTAGGATTGCACGTGGGTTGATTATTTAGCAGTGTTTATACCACACAGATCAGGTAATTGGCTGTCATTTGGGACGTGTGGAAAAGGGGAATGTGCTATGAGTAAGAATGAGTGCCTGGGAAAAGAGTGCAAGTTAACTCGGGGGCCCCAGGCAAAAAAAAGGAGGACAAATTTGTTCCAGGGTGGGGGAGTAAACAAGGCAAACTGTTACACAAAGAGAAAGACGTAAAAGTTGAGAAGGAGGGAAGGTGTATGTGGGACTGGGAGGAGACCGAAGTGGATATGCATGATCTCACTCTTTTACAGCTGTCTCTCCTCCTGATTGGCTGAGAGATCTGCCAGTCACAGCACTTCCTCCAGGGCTCTGCGAGATTCAGACAGTAGGGAGGTGGAGGCAGGGGGAAGAGGGAGTGTCCTTAGTAGTGTTCTCACTGAGGCACAGCACACACGGCTCAACACGACAAGAAACTGAAACACAGTCTGACTTGCAAAGCAAGCCCAACCAGGAGCTCTCTCCAGCTTATTTCCTGTACTTGGAAGCCATCTTGAGTTGGCGGACTGCTTATTGGTGTTTGTTTGCTGTATCTCATTTGTTACAGTTGCTTTTTTGCCCCCAGTGTGTTTCCTTGAAGTTTGGACGTTTTCCTCTTCAAAGCTGCTTTGGAGTAGTGAGGGAACAGGAAGCAGCAGCAGCAGCAGCAGGAGGAGGAGGAGTAGAGGACGTTTAGTTTCAAAGCTAAACTTTATCTGTATTTCTCACCTGCTCCTTCTCTGGAATGAAAGCCGTATAGAGGAGCTTTCCGTGAAAGGGAGGGCGAGAAGAAAGAAGAGCCACTTCCTGGAAAGGGATCAGTTGCTTTTAAGCTCTAGTAGACACGGAACACACAGCAAGGACGGCCACTATTGATGAGTGAGTGACTGCTGGTGTGTGGAGGTGAGTTTGGTGCCTCACACTACCCAGTCTTATCTCTCTTGACTGTATTTGAATCTTCAGCATGGCCAACGTCAGTCCCTTCATGTCTCCGGGATCCATGTCCCAGGTCTTCTTCCCCCCGGGGGGTCCATCTCCACCTGGGTCAGTGGTGATGCAGCAGGGGACACTGGTTTCTGTCCATAACTCTCAAACCCCAGGGTTTCATACAGTGGACATGGGGGTTACCCCAGGTCCCGGCGGGGCATCTGGAATAACATCTGGGCCTCCAGCACCATCCGGTGTCTCCTTCATGATACAGATTGGGCTTACCAGAGAATCTGTGCTTTTACCCCAGACTGCAGACCTGGCCTACATCAAACAAATTTCTTGCTCAATTGTGGATCAGAAGGTAAGCACCAACCAGTACATTGCGCTTTGCCGCTGTATGCACTAGCACTTTCATACAAGTTATGAAATTGCATGTTTGCCCTCAGAGCTTGTGTATTAAGTTCTGCCGAGTTCTTGTTTGGATCTACAGCAGCTTACTTTGGGAAATTTAGTGGTTTAACTTCTGGTTTGCTAAAATGATTTTCTTAATTGGATTTTATTTACGATTTCATCAGCAAAGCACCGTGCATGACAAAAATGTTTCATACTTCGCTCACATGCACAGTGACCACAGAAATATGCGATGCATGCAGAACATGCTGTGGTAAAATATGGCAACTCTTATCTCAGTGTATCTCCGCGTCAGCAGTTCTCCACAGAAAAATCCCAAACTGATGTGTATGTTGCCAATTGAGGTACTGATATGTAAGGTCATGGAAGGTTTTAAGAATCAGAATAAATGCATCCAAACATCACTGAATAAATCACCAACCTGTCCATGTCCGACCTGAATGAAGCCCTTGATGAAAAGCTTAGATGCACTTAATGTCTTAGTCTGGCACAGAATATCCAGAACTTATTTCTTTGGTGATGGAACAAAAAAAAACCCAGGTCATCCGTTTCGTCACTACCACTAAAATCTGCATTAATACCTAACAACTGAGATTTCATCAGCCAGTCAGACTGTCTGATGAATTGATTATCAGTTTCCCATGCTCTGGGTGAGATGACAAGGGTCATCTTAAAAAGATTGATTTAAGTATAACTACACCATACTCTGTCCAATAGAGCACTAGTTGGAAACCCAGGGTTGAGTTCTGTTATCCACGTGAAGCTGAATGTCTTGAACTGTTGCTACGAAGAGAACTTGTTTTAAAAGTTGTCCCAGAATGGTATCTACAAAATAATCTTAAAGTGATTAGGACTTGAGGAAACACTGACCATCGCTATGTTTTTTCCTATTAACTCGCAAATCAGTTGATTACAATAAGTCCTTTGTTGTGTCCTTTGGATTGGGTGATTTGTGAGCTTGGATTTTGGCTCCTTCCCTCATCTCCCCTTGGCTTCAGACAAAGTGAGTCACAGGGTTCCCTCTCTGTTTATTCAAATGGCTCTCTCTGTTCCATGGACACTTTTTTCCATTCACTTGGAAGGTAATGTGGCGGCATCACTCAGTTCCTCCCTCTAGGCATTATTTATCCTCCTCTATAACAAGTTTTCCTTTCCCTCAATCCCCAAAGAACTACAAAATTGTTCTGCCATCTATGTAATACATTATTAAAACATCTATAGAGTACCGGGCTTTGGGTTGTCCCTTTTGTTTCTTACCAAGCCTATTTTCCCTGCTGGTCCAACACGTAAGCAAGCCATTGTCCATGGGAGAAAGAGGAGGAAATGAAGCCTGTTTCCTCCCAAAGTAGGAGGCCATGCTGTGTCCTCCCCCAATGAACCACTCCCTCTGGCTTCCTCCTGGAGTTTGTTTTCTCTCTGCAGGTTCACGATGTTGTACTTCCATCTTTGCACATCTCCATGCAGCACACCCTTACAGTTTAAAACTTATGCCTGGAGACTGATTTCTGCCCAAGGTCTTAGGAGGAGAATTGATATGCAGTTAGCAGCAAAATAGGTGTCTAGATAAGCTTAAAACGAAATGAGAGGGTTAAGTCCCCTAGAGAGGAATGCGTGTGGTTTCATCTGGATCCCAGGAGGAGGAGCACTCCATCAATCTCCTGTTCGCCCACCGCTGAACTTGTATTCTAGGCCTAAGGGGTGATAAAAGTAGAGGGCGGATATGTGGTTGTGTTTTTAGTGGTTTGGGAACGAACAAACATGCAGATCCTCCTTAAAGTAATATGCAATTAAAATCACAGCTTGCAGCAAACATGTGAGTCAGTTTATACTAAACAGAAGAAAGTTAAACGGTGCAAAATCGCATTTTTCACTTGTGTACCAAAACGCCCAAGCGCTGGACTGTAACCAGCATTGAAACAAGGTTATGGACATGGTGTAGATCAATAGTTTAAGGAGGTCCGATATCAGCCTGTGAATTTCCCATTCCTTTTCAGGACACCCCTGAGGAAATGTCAGCAGATAGCGTAAAATCACTACTTGTTTGTTACTAATGTGGCCACTGTAAAGCACACAGTGTCTGATATCAGGGGAGTCACAGGTAATTCTGCACCGTGCAACTCCCACATGCTATAGTCATCTCACTCCGGCTCATTTGCATGGCTACGGAGAGTCTTTGCATGGAAGGACCGTATTTCCTGGCAAATTTACCGCTCTGTGCTGGCCACCATTTGACTATTCAAAACACCCATTTGCTCAACAGGAAATGAATGACAAAAGTGAAAAGAGAAAAGACAAGAGACGCAATCTTTGACATTGTGTTTTGTTAGGGCTATTTTCTTAGCTGAGCTTAGAGCTGTTTTGCATTTCATTTTAATGTTGAAGGTTTAGATAAGAGTGGATGGTCCTTAGATAAAAAGAAATCTGCTCCATATCTTTGATTTAATGTAGAGTGAATGTTGGGTTTTGACTTGTAAACAGGTCTATGTAATGTACTATATTATTATTTATCAATTTAACAATATATATCCATACATAGTAAAAGAGAATTAGTGATGAAACATTTGAAAATGCAATGATCATTAAATGGCCCCCCAGGTGTCAAATATAATGGGTTACTCAGTGGTTCAGTTCAGCGCCAGCGGCAGATCGCTTTACTCAGACATGGTTTTCTGGCATACAGATTTACACTTCATTTGGAGTTTTCTCCATCATATAGGCAATTATGAAATCTCCTTGTCTCTTATTTGTGATTTATAGCTGTCTTAAGTTTAGACTATGGAATTTGCTTGTAGTTTACAATCCAAACTTGACAAAACAGTCTATGCTTTTAAGCCTCACCTTAAAAAGGCACTTCCATATTTTGCGTGTAGGCTACTATGCAAATACCATTGTGTATGATGAATATGACAGCCATTGACTACATTTGGTGTCAAAGTACCATGAAATTAGCATATAATACCAAGGCACAGCAACAGTGATTTCTGTGTACAAATAAAGGGATAACACAAGTTTTTTTAATAGTCCACTTTAGACATTCTACTATCAGTAAGTAACTTTGCAACAACATGTTAAAGGGATAGTTCACCAACATATGAAAATTTGATGTTTGTCTGCTTACACCCAGGCGAACCGTTTCAGTCTGTCAGTCATATAATGCAAGCCAATGCCAACCAAAGGTTCCAAAGCTCTGAGAGTTAAAAAAAAAAACATTGCAAACAAAGTAAAATTAAACCGAACGGCTCATGATGATACACTGAGACACGAAACGATTGGTCTGTGCAAAAAAACGAACAATATTTATACTTTTTTTTTTTTAGCTCTTATGCAGCATGATCACCATGTCACATAGAAATACAATTGGAAAAAAAAAAAGTTTTAAAACATTTGTTCGCCAGTAATAATTTAGTGTTTTTCGTTTATTTAAAATGTATTTGAAATGCATATTAAGCAACTTTTAAAAAAATGGCTTAAAGAAAATGCTACAGGTGTGCATCTTAACATAGAACAATGACACTGACATGTTTTAAGATATGTCAGAGCAAGATATTTTCATCTGAGACAGCTCAAACATGCAATTTAGTCTTGGACTAGCTTAAGCCTTGTCTGTGAAACTGGGGGAATAAGTTCTAACACTTTATTTTGATGAGTTCATAACATAAAACAAAGTATATGGCAACTTATTCTACTATATCTATACCTAGAGTTAGCAGACAAGTAGTTGCAAATAAACCATTAATGGCAATAGTTTCATCATGCCTGGACATGTTAGCTTTAATTGGTCAGTTCAAAAAGACAATGTAATTAAGATAAGAACAAAAGCAAACTTTTGTTTTATGTCGGGGTGTGCCCAGATTGTTTCTTCAGTTATCCAGGGCAGTTTGGTTTACCCACAGCACCACAGTTTCCACCAAAATACTATAGTTAACATTGATTGTTAGCACAATATAATTGTGCAAACATTCATTTATTATGAAGTAGTAAATCTGGAATTTTACTGGAACGATGCTTGCTTGTGCAAAAAATAGTCATGTTGTGGCTTTAATGCTAGGCTGTACTAGGTGAAATATTCTTGAAAATTGCAATGTTAATAAACAACATAATTAGGCCCTGTTTTTGATTAAGCATGTCCTTTCTAAATGACTACATTTAGCTGAGGGATGTTCACTCGCTGTAGCACATAGACACGAACACTGTACACAAGGCCTTAATTCCACAGCTGGCACACATTTTGGTTTTGAAACGTGGTGTTTAACGCCGTGCTGTGAGTAAATCGGTATGTAATTAATCCCATTTGGATTATATTCTTTTCAGACCAACCATGGTTTTCAATTGGTTTCTTTGGAAGAATGGAGATTTTGTACGCTAATACAAATCAAAGAAGCTTAACTCCTCCATGAAAAGAGCAGAAACGAGTGGAACGAGGTGTCAGACTCGCATGTGCTTGGATTGACTGTAATGTAGGACGGTGTGAACGTTAGGCGTGGGTGGAGTGCGCATTGCGAATTTGGAGAAGGTGGAGCAGTGCGTGCATGTGCTAGGCGTAAGAACGGAGGTTTTGTGTGTTGTGTGTTTCCAAGCCGGTTTGCTGCAGAAAGTTAAATGGGTGGGTTACCACAGTGGGTAAACACATGATCTCAGAGTGAGGAGAGAAGTCTGGTTCCAGTCACACTGGCAGAAAATAATTTATGTGTGTTTTTTTTAAAAAAATGTTTAGCACTTTGTTGTTGCCTTTAACAAAAGAAAGGAAAAAAACTAAATTAGCATTAGCAGGATTTTATTTTGCAAGCAGCGAGGCATAAAATAGTAATTATTCAGTACCATAGCATATACACTTTTAAGACGAGTAGACTTTAACACTGTTTTTATGGAAATAATATACTTAAGTGAAAGAGTTAAATTTTTCCGGACAGTTAATTACATATTAACATCAAATGTGTAATTTATATTAGATGCAATGATGATTTTCTCGTTCAGAAGTGCTTAAAGGGTTAGGACACCCCAAAAAGATTTATAGTCTGTCCTCATAAAATCTAGTTTATCTTTGAAACACAAATTAAGATACTTTTAATGAAGCTTTTTGATCCTGATTAGACAGCAACGTGACTACCATGCTTTTAAAACTGTAATTTTACGAAGCTACTAGTATATTTTGTGTGCAAAGAAAACAAGAGTGATGACTTTATTCAAAAATGTATTTTCTTTTGTGTCAGTCTTCATAAAATTATGCATGGTGCATAGAGTATTTTAATGATGTCCTTACTACCTTTCTGGGCCTTGAATGTATCAGTTGTGTTGGTGTCAATGCAGGGTCAGAAAGCTCTCAGATGATCAAAAATATCTCAATTTATGTTCCAAAGATCTTACAGGTTTGAAACGACAAGAGGGTGAATGATTATTGACAGAAATTTCATTTTTGGGTGAACTATCCCTTTAAATATATCTCTATATGTACAGTAATTTCATATTTACTTCTGTTGTCTTTAAAATGCGGTATAAATGTACTGCTGATTGTATTAACTATGTATTTATTGTAAACTAAAATATAGTTTAGTGTTATTCCTATTTGGGCATTAAAAATTTTTAATTTACAATCTAGTTTGCCTACATTTATATAAGGCTATATAAATATACAGTATTTAATTTAAATATAACTGAATAACAAATACAGTCAAGTGCTTGTGGTATGTTTGTCAACGCGTTATGACCAAAGACTATAAAAAGCATAAAATAATAATGGTTACAATTTATTTTTTGATAAATTGTTCACTTTATACATTCTACTAACTACATGTCAGCTAATTTTCATTAATTTGCAACTATGTGTCTACTAACTCCCAGAGTAAACTGGGAGTTAAATAGAATAGAATATATAATGATATATAATATAGAATAGAAAATAAATAAAATTGTAAAATTATTAAATTCTCATCCCTGCTTACTTTTTTTTTTTTTTTTTTTTTTGTGTTTTTGTGTTCAAAGTAATAAAGTACTGAATTGTGGGGGCTCTAGGGATTAACGTGGCATTCCTATTGGCTTACCTGATTCATCATCCTGACGCCCGGGCCACAAAAGCCCATTTCAGCACAGTGGAGAACAAACTCTTTTTAGTCCCCTGGCTGAGTCCCCTCCGCCCTCTTCTCCCCTTCGCTTGCCAGCCTTGCCTCTCATGTTACTGTTCGCTTGAATAAAAAAAGGCTGCTTTGTTTTCCGAGCCCTTGACTCAGCCCCCGGGCAGCTCACAGAGGTTTGTGGGCTTAATGAAATCACTGTGTGTGTGTGTCTGCAGTGTGTGTGATTTTTGCATCTAAACCAACATGTTGAGTTCAGAAGGTGGACGGCTCAAGTCGGTGTTGTTGCTGTGGAGTTCAAAAGTCTTGCCTCAAATTTACTTTTTTTCAGTGTTAAAACCAGCAAAATTGGTGAGACTACTTAATATACAATGTCTGCTGACAGTATTTGTTGTGCTGTTGGTTATGACAGAAAATAATTTTGACTTGTCTCTCACTTACAAAAGCAAAACTTGTTAAAGGGGTCATACGGTGGTGCACTTTTTCAAGCTGTTTGGACTGAAATGTGTGTTAGGAGTGTGTGTACACAACCACCCTACAATGATAAAGATCCACAGGTAGTTTTCTTTTGATTTAATAAAAATAAGTTG
>JAUMHP010000068.1:4364430-4387993 GCA_032361065.1 Enteromius trimaculatus
GCCACACCCACAATAGTTGATTGACAGCAGCGTGTCACACAGACTGAACTGGTGTCTTACCTCAGACCCGCCCTGAGCGAGCCATCATCAGAACGAGACACAGAGACAAGCAAGACTCCTAAGAGATTGAGGTGCTTTGTTGTTGAATGTATTAATGAACATAGCAGTAATGATTTACTCCCAACATCTGAGAGACTGAAGGCCCCCTTGATCAACCGGAATACGTTTATGTTTGTGAGAATCATTCATGGTCCAGCCTCACCTGCAGAAGCAGTCAGTATAATGTCTTTTAATGAATCTTTCGCCTTTAATGAATCGCCTTTCCTAATAATGTGCTAATTAGCAAGTTTCATGAATAGGCTAAAAAAAAAAGATCCTCTGAGAGCATCTGGAAAAGAGGGGCGGAGTCAGCGGAGTTCGTGAAGATTTAAGGATTTTTAAAACTATCTTTGAAAAATAAAATATATATATATATATATTACAAACTGTCCATTAAGACCCTAAATAATCATATTAGCTAGTGGAAAACTGGGTTTGTATGACCCCTTTAATAGTAACACTGAAAAAAATTATTATGAAAAAAAAAGACTATATGCACAAAATGAAAAAAAAAAAAGGTCTCAGTTTTCACTCAAAAATCTAGTAAATTTCACAAATATTTATAAAGAATAAGCAAGTAAAATATTTAATTTAATGTGAAATTTGGGTAAGAAAAGAAAAAGAAAAAATATATATATATATAGAAATAGAAATAGTATGTTCTTGTAAAACAATTTCCAATCATTTTTTATTATTGTTTTCGTTAAGGAGCTTATATTAATTATTCTATGCAAAATGTGTTATATTTTATCTGAATTGTCTTTCTGCTTATCTAGACATTTCTGGTTATGCATTCGCAGCATAATTCCTGTAACTGGAATTTGTTCCATGGAAAGTGCTGCAGGGATCATTAAAACTAGCTATGTCTGTAGCTATGTCTTGAAATCCTATCACACATTTCACAAAAAGTACCGGGTGCACTGGTTTAAATACCCATTAGATATTTTTAATTTTTTTGACATAACTCTGTGGACTGGGTTTGTAAGCAACTCTATCGTGCTCAGTTTAGCATGCATAACCTATATAATAATTGTTTATTTCAACACTTTCCCAGTTTACAATTCCCACTCAGACATCCATAGTAATTGCTTTGTCAACAGTTTTGGTAGGTTTTTATAAATCGAGACGAGTATGCCACAGATGCTAACGTTATAGTTTAATTTAACCTGGTGTAGAGTTCAATTTGGTCTACAGTCTGGTTTATTTGAGTTGCTCTGCTCAGGTGAAAGAAAATGTACTTGCAACTTGTTTTATTTCAATTACATCGAAATTTTAACTTTGTTACTGTGTCAATGATTTTGTTAAGAGACAGCGCTGTTAGTATGAAAGTATCACTGGTATTTGCACTAGTCCTGCAGGCTGTCATGCTCTACGTAAGGGCTTTAGCCATGTGTGGAATGTAAATTTGGCTTTTAAACCCTTTTCCATGACACAGATTACCTTTGTTATATCTGTTTTATCTACTCGTGACTACAGGGAAAGTTGTCTTACACCACATATACAATATGATTGCATGGGGCTGACGCAAGAACATTAAACAAAGACAATAGTAGACTTAGCACCTCTACAGACATTCCCTCCTTGCCCCCTTGAACTTGTGAGAACACAAACAGGAAGTCAGGCTCTTAACCCTGATATTCAACATAAACATCAGAAGTTTACAGACTTACTGACCCATGGCATGTTGTAGCTTTAGTTTCTCTTCACTTGAGTTCTTATGAATGACAATGTGATGACATGGTTTGACGAACACAATTTTATCTCCTGATATATTTCCTTTTAAAGTAATTTGGGGTGGCACTTTTTGTTTTGTTTGAGTAGCTAATAGCCTTTAGCTCACAGCTCATCAAAAACATTACTTGCTACATGCTATTGCTAGTCCTTTGCCGTTTGGAGAGATTTTAAAGAATTATTTTACATTCTAAAGAACATATTATCAGACAAGTAGCCTAATTTTACATTTGTAAGTCATATGTTTTACATATATCTCCTAGAAGTCTGTTTTACCTTGTTTATTTTTTTGTTAGCATATAGCTAACAAATTGCTAGTAATGCTAAATAGGCTTATATATAAATGACCGGCGTATATATTAGCCATTTATTTGTGCTAATTAAGCATATATTAATGCCTTATTCTACATGACCCTATTCTACATCCCTTATCCTACCAATACCTTAACAACTTTGATAAGCAGCAATTGAATGATTTATTGAGGGGAAAAGGCGTAGTTTATAGTTAAGAGGTGTTCTAAAGTGTTACTTCTCTTCTCTTACTGGCAATTGCTTGAAAATGCACTATGTAGTTTTTTTTACCACTGTTAGCTGTAGCTTAGCATAGATCATTGTATCTGATTAGACCGTTAGCATCACGCTCAAAAATTTTCAAAGAGTTTCAATATTTAAAACCTGACTCTTCCATAGTTATATTGTGTATTGGTAAAATTAAACGTTGTAGGCTGATTTAACTAGGAAATATACATTCATTCTGTAATACTTTGCTGCCGTACTACAGCCACCGCAGGCGCCTGGAATAGCTGGGAACTATTTTTATGCACTGTGTAATTTTAACTTTTTGTTTTACGTCAACCTTAGTGAAAAGTCTAATGAACATAATTTGTTTTCAAGCCAAACTGTTAATACGATATTATTACAAAGTGCAGTTTATTTAAAAGTGTGGGCTACTTAAAGCCTGAAAGCGTACTGTGTGGCTGTTTAATTTGATTAACATTATATCCTATGCACACACAGTTTTTCACATTTTAGGTTTGTTTTATTATACTTGTAAGTTTTAAAGTACACTACAAGTGCACATTCAATACTGTTAGGCAACATTCCCTTTTCACAAAGCACCACCTGAACCTAGCTGTTCAGATTTGCATAGAAAAGAACTGTTTTAGCATATGCTATAGGGGACTATCTGTTGCACAAGTAGAACAGGGTGGAGGAACAGAAGAAAAGAGTATGCAATTGTGCTCCGCCTGACCTCAGTGTCGTGTTTGTTGTTGTGAATCAGCTGCTGACATCACTGGTTTATTGCGTCATTTCTTGCGACGGGGAATTCTCATTCATTCTTGTCACTCGGGTTGTTAAGCCATACCTCTGCACAAAAAAAGTTGGCATTTGTGATATGTTTCTCAGCTTGCAGGTCCTATGACATCAAACGGCCTAAAAATAACCTACTAGCTAAAAGCATTTGTTCCATAACGCACAAACACAATGGCCGGTGAAATTCCCGCGCTGAGCCAAGCAGTTGTAGGCCGCTAATGAGTGTAGCGCGTTGACGTCTTTACACCACAATTGCCGTGGCACCGTTTCATTTAACGTCAATATCTGTCAAAAAATTTTCTTTTGGCCCTTTTGGCTGGTAACAGGAGACTATTTCAAATGTGATGACGGTGAAAGGCTTAAGAAGTTGTAGCCAAGGGTGTTGTCTCTTAAACATTATTATGTTGCATTACGTTATTTGCATTGTTATTTTAAAGAGGAGGGTTTTTTTTTTTTACTATGTCTCAAACGAGTGCTGTTTGCAACATTTGCATGACCTTAAGTTCCTATAAACATTTCCTCACGGTCCAGTTTCTGTCATTCATTTAACTTCATAATGTCACAGCGAAATAAATGCTTATGATAGAACGGGTTTTGAAAGGGCTATCTTTGTGAAATGGTAAGTGTATAAACTGTGTGTATACACAATAATAGAACTTATTGTAGAAAAACTTGTATATCACACATATGTGTTTATGTATGTATATGTATCTATATCTGTTGAATTGCATTTGAGCTCTTAATGGCATGTTAATTGTTATCTTATATTATATTAGATTATCATATAATGTAATTAATTATGAGTAATGGCATCAAAAAAAGTATTTGTTTATGTTATATAATGTGAATATTTATTACACACACGTGTATATATATATATATATATATATATATATATATACACACACACAAACACATTCATTTATATGTTTAAGGAAAATATGTTGTGTAATATTAAATATATTTTTATATAAAAAATATAAGAATATCAATACATAAATGGATGTTACACAGTGCTCATATGTTAGGAAAAACATTTATTTTGGATGCGATTTATTGTGGTTAATCGTTTGACAGCACAAATTATATTACATTATATCGCCAAAGATGATTGACCATTAGCATATAGTTTGGATCGTGGGTATGGTTCTGTTCCAAGCAGCCTACCATAGTTGAGAGCAGTGATAACCCCCCAGGGTAAACAGAACAGATCCAATGAACGGAAAGTTCAATCATTTTAGCACACCTCTTATAATTAGTCTGATTCAAGGAGAATCAAAAGGCTGGATCCTGACTGACAGGAGGAGTTGGGGATGGAGGAGGGTAATTAGTGAGCAATTCGAAAACTGCTGATAATACTGAAGGACCATAAGGATAGTTAGATAGGCACTGTATTACTTTAGGTAGACTGGGATCAGCTAAGAGTCAGCCGATGGGACTTGCCAGAACTCTAGCTACGCTTTAGAATTACATTTATTGACTTTATTGGTTGTGTATTGCCAAATTCACTGACAAGCATTTACAATCAACTAAAACATACCAAAATATCATATTTACTGATACATGCATTTAATTTATTTAAATTTATATTTTAATGACAATTCTGTAATTATATTGCCATTCACTACGTTTAATATTAACTTTAAATGTAAATTACGGGTAAATGATTTTGACAGGTCACTTCTAAGCGTGACACACAAAAAGAGATTTTTTTGGTGTTCCAAATTTCTGTGCATAATGCTATGTGCTATGCTATGTGCCTTTCAAGTAGAGTTGCAAATGTTGTAATTAAGAGCACATACATGACAGAGCAAAGTCTTGAGGATGCTCTATAGTTTGGTAGTTCGGTAACACTTTCTATGAAGCCTGTATTTCTGATACATTATAAGGGTATTCTTAAGGCTTTATAATAAATGCATTAAGCATTATAAATAACTTTACAACATGTATCATCTCATAAATATACATAAGACCAGTTTTAATTTGTTATTTTATCTACTTTTTTGTGGTTGTAGCTTTTAAGTGTATGATCATTTATAACACGCAACACATGGACACAATTTATCCACTCAAGTTACAATGGATTACATTTCTCATAGTTATAATACATTATAGGTATCATATCTTGCCACTTTACTGATGTTACTTTACTTAAAGCAGACAAATACCACTTATAAGTAATAATAATGACAATACTTTTTTTCCTCAAATGGGCGTAAGATTAGATATCAGATCAGCTGAATGTAACACATTTGCTTTGAACATTTTTTTATGAAATCAGTTTGATTAATTCGAAGGTACCCTTAAGACCGCTGCCGATAAGTAACTCTGCAACTACATGTCAGTGAGCCTTCGTTAGAGTATTAGAAGTGTGTCTTCTAAATATATATTAGCAACTTATTTTGATGGTTCCTCAACAGAAACTGAGAATAGGACACTTTGCAAGTTCTGTATGTGAACATTCTACCCTCCCGAACGGAGTCTACTAATACTATGTTTATATAATAAACAGTGCGCTTCTTTTTAGTTGAAAGTACTCGCCTGACAGGAAACACTCAAATAACACTCAGCACCTAACCACACACAAGATGTAGTAAGGTACTGTGCAGAACTTAAATAGAAACAATGTAGAGATATGATACAGTCCATTATAAATGAAGTGGATTTAATATGGTGTTCATGTGTTATAAGTACTCTTAAACGTTATAATCACAATATGTATAATATAAATGATTATTTATGAGATGTTATAACACATACGTTTTTTATAGTGCTTTATTCATTTATTATAATGCCCTAAGGATACCCTTGTATGTACAGTAGGCCTATTATAAATACAGGCTTCGTAGAAAATCTTACCATTTACTGTATAGTTTCTGAAACTGTGGAAACATCGATCTATAAAATACATAATAAGATAATAAGCCTATATACATTATGTATTTATGTTCAAAACATGCATAAAGATAAGCAAGATATTTAAATTTTACATGCTATATTTTAATCCTTTTAAATGTGTGATGTTTAGAACAGCTAACTTTCAGGACTTGTTTATTATAACACAAATATGTACTTGTAATATTATCTATTCATAAGTAATTATTATTATTATTATTTTCCGTTTACAGTATGATTCTTTTGTCGCATTTAAGCTACTGTACGCCTGTGTTATGTTTCCGACTGGAATGCGTGACATGTCGAATAACAGATGCCATGAGTGAATCTCAGGTCAACTTGAGGACAGATTTTTTGTTTTGTTTTACAAAATTCTCTGTCAGTGAAGATAAGCTGATAAATTTCACATACTTTTAGACCCACCTCAGAATATCACAAAAACTGGGCAAGTAATTATGATGTCATCTACCTTGCTTGTTTATTGGCTTTATATTGTTTGACTGCAGTTATAAATACTGTCCAACTAGTATCTTTAGCAATTATAGATATTTAATTATAGATCTTCATTGCCATCTGAGTAGTTCATAATCGCTCACAGCTTGTGGCATGATTCAGCGGTTGAGTCTGTTACAACTGATCAATGACGTCTGGGTAACAGCATATTCAGACCTTAGACTGAGTTAGACTGAAAGACAGTATTGAAAATAAGATTGTTTTAACATCTCATAACAGATTTAATAACTTCAGTTTAATCTGATTGTGGCATTTGAAGCTGCTTCTTTAAAGAACAGTTATCTATGTCCTCTAGATGAATTTGAGCTGCATCATCTGAAGGGAAAATCTTACTTTATTGACTGTAATGCCTCAGAAAACTTGATAAATTCTTCATTCAGTGCTGTTTTTAGGGCTGTGTGAAGTCATTTTTAAATAAAGCAGCAGAGCTGGGCATGAAAAACCACATAAAGTTGTCTGTGTCTATTGAAAATAGATATGAATAGATATTCTCTAGATATGAAAGGAAATGGTGGTGATGATGAAAAGCGGAACTTATCAGTTCATGTTTCGCTCTTCTCTGTTGCTGTATTAGACTCAGAATCTCGTGCTGTCACAGTGTCTCTCAGTTTGCCGACATTACTTTTATTTATTGTCATAACAATCTCACTGAATTCAATCCATTCTATCGGTGGCCTTAAGCAAGTACACCAAATTGCATTTTTGTTTTAGATTTATTACTTATAGCCCAAATAAAAATTCAAAAAAATAAATAAATATATATTTAGAAAATATTTACACGTATTTGCATGTTTATTTGTTTTATTAATTTAAAATAACATGTTTATATTTATATTATCAATAAATATATTCAATATATAAACGAAACCATCCTGATCTCACGGCAATTCGTACATATTTTACGAGGTGGCTAAATCGTACGAATTTGTACGACCTCACTCGTACGAATTCATACGATTTATTATAAATCGTGCGTATTTTACGAGATTCCAATTCGTATGAATTTGCATGAATGACCAAAACTTAACCCCGCCCCTAAACCTACCCATCACGTGGTTTTAGACAAAAATCGTACCAGTGAGGTCGTACGAATTAATACGAATTGGCACAAATTTGGCACCTCGTACGAATATCTACAGTGTAAATTTGAGATGGGTTCCAGAATACAACCATCAGACAAACTAGATCAGACAAATCAGTATCTGTGCTATTGTGAATAATTCTCAACACAAAAGCGTAAGATGCCAAAATAGTCTATTCCTATGTTGCCATGGTACTCCTGAGAGTCTCTCTGGTTTCACGCTGTCTCTAAACACTACAAAGCAGGTCTTAGAGTTCTGTATTGGAGCATTGGGCATTTCCATTACAATTAGTTGATGTTTGGATAGCACACAAAGGGGAAAAAGTGAGTTCTTGTTCCATTATTAAGGAGTTTGTTTGATAAGAACTAGGCCTTGACGTGTGGGAATAATCACAGACTAAAGTGGGTCATGGCATTGCAACCATTCATTCTTATATTGCTGTGGCCAAACTGTGTTCACATTCTCAAACCATGTGACCATGATCACAGCACAGAATGAAGCCACAAGGTGGTTTACTGGGGTGTGTAAATGAATGTGATGTATGTACATATGAGTGTGTGGCCATATTTATAGACAAAGAGATGAATAATAATGTCTATTAATTTATAAATGTTATATTTATAAAACTTAAAAGTGTTCGACTATATGCGAAATATTGAAAATCAAATAATTTTATATATATATAAATGATCCACATAAAAAATGTATATAGAGCTATTTTTTATTGTAATTAATTTAGATTTTTATCTAAGACAAAAACAATGTAAGCATCAGTATGTGTTTTACAGTTTGAGCTGCTAAAAAAAAGCGCATTGGGAGACCAGCTGTACAGTTTATTTGATACTACATTTTTATTAGAAGAAGCTGTTGCCAGATCAGTCCAAATCCCTGGAGCGCACTGGGGATCACCCTTTATTGGCACTTGATAGGTAACACGAGGAGGGAAAATACATACTTGGAAGTACAAATAAATGTCACTCATCTTTATTGCTTTCTGTCAGTCCAGAGATTTCCAATATTACATGTAAAGCAGGGCAATGGCTATTTTTAGCATGTGGGTTTTTTTTTATGTCAGCAAACTCATGTCTGATGAGACAAGACGGGGTTAAAGTCCTGACGGATGTTGTGAGAGATGTTTGTGTAGACTGCCACTGTGTTGTCGAAGAGAAGAGAAGAGAAGAGAAGAGAAGAGAAGAGAAGAGAAGAGAAGAGAAGAGAAGAGAAGAGAAGAGGGGCGATGGTTTCCATAATTCATCAGAGTCATAATGGGCACGGGCGCAGCCGCCTGAGACCATGCAAGAAACTCGATCCCAGTCAACACAAAGCACCCTTAGAAACACTGAGCTGTCTCCAAGCAAAGCCCAGGGAATGGCAGATATGATTGCACCAGCGTCTATTGTTTGTGCCACTGTGCAAACATACATAGGAACAATTGAGGATACATATGTAGCCGAGTGAGTTTGGTCTAACTAGCAAGTGCTTGTTGTAGCTAGTTTTGGTAACACTTTATTTCAGCGGTCCACTTTGCAGTCATTACCTTATTAATAGACTAGATCTGTCTTCTAACACTTTATTTTGATGGGTCCACAACATGCAAAAAGTATATGTTAACCTATTCTACTAACACCATCAGTCTACTCTGAAAGTTAGCAGACATGCAATTACAAATTAATGAAGATTAGTTGACTTGTAGTTAATATGTAGATGCAATGTTTGCAGAACGGCTGAAGTGGACTATCAAAATAAACCCTATTTTTAATATGCTGGTAATGGCATGACTCATATTTGAGTGTTCTGTTTTAGACCAGCAAAGTGCGTACTTCAGTTACAGTACATTTGTGACATGGTTTTCAAATGAGCATAGTTTTTGTTTATACTGTATGACATGGCGGTTAAATACAGTTTATACTGTATTTAACATGCCGCTTACCATTTGTAAGATTATTTGTTAGGACATTTAATGGTTTTGCTCTCATTTTGGTCCGTTTTCATTTAAATGTTAAATGCAGTCATCCTGTGGCTGCTCTTTTTATTTAATGATTCCAGGGTACTCAATATTTTGTTGACAATGTACCTAAAATCCGTTCAAGGAAAGGACATGACTTGTGGCCAGGTATGGTTTCCCATACTAGGAATTTAACACACACAGCAGTGAACAACCACACAGAAGTGAACAACCACACATACACACACCGTGAACACACACCCAGTTGGGGGAACTTGCTCAAGGGTCTCACCTCAGTCGTGGTATGGAAGGTGGAGAGAGTGCTGGTTATTCACTAAACCCACCCACAATCCCTGCTGGACCTGGGACTCGAACCCACAACCTTTGGGTTACAAGTCCAACTTCCTATCCATTAGGCCACGACTGCCAACTAGTGATGTGTATAAATTATAGATGAAAATACCAAAAGCTACCACTAAGCTACGAAATATACATCATTTAGGTACTAATATGTAATTCATGTAGACCTTTTAGTTGCTAAATAAGGTAACTTATCTTGTATACAGATAGTAACAGCTTTTGTTCAGAGAGTGTAATAGATATTAGTTATTCAACAAATATAACCCTGAAAATGATCAATTTAGTATACTTTACTTTCTATCAAGTGCCTAAAACAATACTTGTAAGTATCTTTTTAGTATTTAACTCATGTTTGTATAAAGGTGGTCTTTGAACAATCAGAGACTGAGTAACAGCTTTATACTACAGTTATATAACAGATGAGAAAAAGCAGTTTGACTCACAAGCCGCTAAAGCAGCTCCATTAATTGCAAACAGATTCTGAACAGACTTTGCCCGGTTTAGCAAGCGCCTGAAGCCACTGTGTGACTGTTTTCACCCTAGGCCGCCTGCTGCTGTCAAACATGTTTAGAGGATGGTTAGAAGTTGCGGTAGCTGTCCGGGTGTGGACTATAATCTTTGGCAGCAGCTCAAGCCTCTGGAAATAGACAAGATGGAGGGTTGTTGACTTTCTTGTGGAAGCTTCAGGGAGAGGGAGGGAGGATTTCGAGCGGAAGGCCACAGACCAGGGTCCGCTTCTTCCTTTGAATGAGGTGGAGGTTAGCCACATGTGCTCTGAAAGGAACACATGGGAATCCTTAGGTGGTGGGAAAAACAGGAACTGGGTGGAAAGGTGTTGTTTTTGGTATGGAGTGTAGTAATTCTCTATATTCTTTCTCTTTCCTTTTGTCTCAGTTTGTCTCTTCCTGTTGTCTCTCAGATGTCGTGTCTGGGTTTTGTGTTCTCACACTCCTTGCTGTTGCGCTATAAATGGTTTTCCATGCTTGTGTCACAGCTTCAGCATGATCCTTCATTAAAGTCCCCATGTACTCAATTTGGTGCTCCGGTCAAGTAAAAT
This sequence comes from Enteromius trimaculatus, assembly GCA_032361065.1. NCBI lineage: Eukaryota > Metazoa > Chordata > Actinopteri > Cypriniformes > Cyprinidae > Enteromius > Enteromius trimaculatus. The sequence goes on from JAUMHP010000068.1 coordinate 4,375,427, forward strand.
CACATTTCTTTAAAACAGCTGATTACAGAGCCGGCTTTATACTGACAAGATGTGCACGACTATCACATTTTATTGCTCAGCCCTTCTATTATGTACTTCTAACTTAACCACCATGGCCCCAAAATTAAAAGGTGTTTTCCAGAAAGTGAGCAAGCCGTTTCAAACTACCAAAATCATCTGCAAACAGACTTTGTTCTTAACATCGTTCTTTGTTCTTGAGTCGACCGCGTGTGAAGATGGGATATACAGAGAATGGTCAAAGTGATGCAAATACACTTACATATAGTATGGACCAGTTGTAGTTAGAATAGTTACCGTGAACTTTTTATCAAGCTGTTTGAACTCTAGAAACAAACTCTAAAAAGGGCTCTCCGACCCTGCTTCTGTAGATCTGCCATGATCTGCAGATTCCAGCTTCAACCCCAATCAAATGACTAGGAACCAGATAAGCAAGGTGTTCACAGGTACCTGATAATTACAGGCAGATGCGTTGAAACTAGATGATGAGAGCTATCTAGGAGCAGGATTGGAGATCCCTTCTCTCAAACTCTAGTCCTGGAGAGCCACTGTCTTGCAGAGTTTGGCTCCAGCCAGGTCCTAACTTCTTGATTGCTTTGGTTCAGGTGTGTTTAATTAGTGTTATATCCTTCCAGGAACTGAATTTGTCAGCCCTGTTCTAAACGAAATGTTTACTTTGTTCTAAATCACTCCATATCAGTTTGTTCTTTGGAAAATCCCACCAAACTCCACCATGGCTGGGATGCGAGACCCACCTTAAAACCTGGTTTTACTTATTTACAGGATTCTTCGCGCATGATTGATTTTTCAGTGTGCTATGTGTGCGCCGATATCAGCCACGATTCCATGTTCCGCAGTGGAAAATCCCAACTGACTTTCTCCAGCGCCGCTCGAGCACAAACACTGACACAAGACGAGGGGGAAGAGTCAGGTTCGGTATGCTGGTTGTGATGGCTTCCAGCTCACTGAGTTGTATGACATGCGTTGAATGGCACATTATAAAGTATTCAAGAGATCTGCTTCACTGCCCCTATGCATTTGACTGACATTATCAAGCCTACGTCCCACACTCCTTTGACCTGGGATATGGGGCGTCTATATCTTTTTTCATCCTTGTTGTTCTGTCATCCATTATATGTAACACTGCACCTTTGTCAAGCTATTGACTGCGTCCAGCTTTCTCATTGCAAACTCACTCCAAGTTGGCTTGTTCAGGTAGCTGATCTTCTCATGCCAGGTAGTTGTTCGGTGCCAAGTGGGATTTCGGTCTACAATGATTGGCAGACGACGGCTGTAATGCAGAAGTGCTCGGGTATCACACCCGACTGGCTCTCAGTCTTATATCACAGCACGGTCACAGCTGTCAGCTCGAAATGAAAAGCAACCAAGCAAATCCACCACACCAGATCTCATGCTAATTAGCTCAAATAGGTTCTGCGCGACACTGCGTCGGAATCCCCCTGTAAGATCTTCATCAAAGAGCTGCTCCCCTGCGTCTTCGGCTGCTCTGCATGCCTGGAGATTAAAAGGCGTTGGATGTTAATTATTTGTGCCGGTTTATAAGATTGCCATTTGGTTTTAAAAATGCACCAGGCTTTAAAGGGATCACAGCGTATTTTTTTTTTTATACTTTTATACTTTTAGTTCTCTTGAGGGCCAGTGCTAATGTTTATCAATGTTTTATTGCATTAAAAACAGTGATAATGGAATATTACATGGGCCATAGGATAAAACAGGCTGGGGTTTTTTTTGTACAGTCTCAAAGTAAACTTCGTCTTTGAAAGTAAAATGATATGGGGAGTTTTACACATGGACTATGGGTTTTCTGTTGGATTTACTCAAGTTTGTACACTGCAGAATTTTTTTTCTTACTTAGTATTTTTTGTCTTGTTTTGCATTATGACTAATATCTAAACTTTCTTAAATCAAGATAAATTTACTTATATAAAATATTATTAAGTATAAAATATTAAGTCTTGTTTCTTGAAATATTTATCAATTTTGATAGTTTTTGTATAAAATAATAAGAAAAGAAATCTAAAGAAAAATAATCTAAATTTAAAAAGAAAAGAAGTAAATTTCTCTTCCCCCACTGACAGATATTTTTCCTTTTTTTAAGCAAAAAATGACAACATTTTCATATTTTTTTAGAAGACATATATTTTCAAGCTAATTGATCTTGATATAAGAATATTTACATATTTGTAATAAAAACCAGACAAAAAAAAATACTTTGCAGTGTAGAAAACCTTTATTCAATATCAGCTTCAAAGTCAAAACACACTGTAGTATAAAATAACATTTTAAAGCATGGGAAAATGCAAAAAAAAGAAGCACCCCCCTGAGTAGACATCATTGACGTTAAAGGTTGCTGTCGTATGCAATAATCTGTCATCAAAAATTCATAGCTAATCATTTTCCCCCACATTATTTCAGTAAATGGTTGTTTTGGGGCGTAAGAAAAGTTTCTGGTAATAAAACCTACGACATGTTTACGTATTGTTTTGAACTTTATCTCAAAAATTCCAGGAACATTTGATCTCCTAAAACAACACAAACAACATAAAACTTCTAGAAACCGCTCAGAAGTGTTACGGCAGCAGAGCTACATGAATTAAAAGCTCTTCTCTGCAACAACAGGAAATCTTCAAAATGCAGCTGGCAGAAGCAAAGAACACCCCCGCCCCATCTTGACGTGCAGCACTTGCACAAATACGAGTGGAGATCCCTGGTGGGTACACCTGCAAAAGTGCCACCATCGGGGACCCTTGCAGATGGCTCTTCATTAACATGTTGGCCGCTGATTTTAGTAGCTCATCTCAAAATTGGATTCTCCATGTTTGTCCATGAGCCGAAAATCTATGAAGGATGTTGTGGTTGTTATGAGCTGTTGTAATGTGGTGAAGGCTGTTCACAACAGCAAAAGAGAAATCTTAGTAGTGGATATGTATAGATGGATTAGAAAAGAGGCTAATCAATGTTTCTTTCTCTCTTTGTTTTGTCCAGTTTCCTGAATGTGGCTTTTATGGAATCTATGACAAGATTCTCCTCTTCAAGCATGACACCAGCAGCAGTAACATCCTGCAGCTGGTCAAAGCTGTGTCGGACATCCAGGAGGGCGACCTGGTGGAAGTTGTTTTGTCCGGTAAGTCGATTGGTATTAATTAACCACTCACACAAAAGGCATTCAAGCATGCAGTAACAAATCTACAAGTCATTTATAATGAGGATATGATGATTTTTGGTGACATGACATTAATTGCAGCGACCACTGAACTGTGGAGAACATTTTTCACATCATGGCAATTCACTCAATCTCATGATCATACATGTTTGAATTAATTTTCATTTATACTGTTTTAAAAAAAATATGAATACATTGCAGTACATGTTATACAGTCTTTAAAATATAAAGTGTAGTTAATAATTATAATAATGTCTACAGTATTGACTCACATTACAGTAGATATAGAGAATACAGGGGGAAGAACTTTATACATATACATATATTAAACATTTTAAAATAAAAAGCTAAAATGACAAAAACACAAAATAAAATGGATAAATGAAAATATAAAAATAAAAGATATTTAAAAATTTTAATAAATGCTATAGGATATAAATAATACTAAAATATCACCATGGCAACAAATATTGCTCCATAATGCAATTTACTAATTTATGTAATTTAGATTTTGTTTTTTAATGAAATGACCAGAATAACATATAAACAGATTATTATTATTATTATTTTTTTTTTTTTTTTGGAGATATACCCATAATACAGATACTGTATCTGTCCAACACACTGATCTTCAAATGCTACAAATACTGCAAATTAAATAATAAGGATCCATAACTGAAAATATTGTTAAGAATGTACAGTTAAAGTTTAGTAGTAGAAAGTTTACAGAAAAAAGTGAACAGAGCCATTTAAGCTTTAAGCATTTTTGTTCTTCTTTTTTGTTGTTGTTTGTTAAATAAATAAACAAATAACAGAGATATGATCAACTGTATTTTTTATTTATTTTTTTGCAAATACAAGTCTTTCTCAATTTAGCGAACTTAATTAAATTATCACTCAGTTTGGTCATAAAAAGTCTAATCTACCTTCATAAAGCCTGCAGAAATCCTAAATGACATTTGACTAGCACTGATGTCTCCTGTTTGTGATTTTGTTTTGTGCTCTGCAGCTGCTGCTACATCTGAGGACTTTCAGATTCGTCCTCACGCGTTAAACGTGCACTCGTATCGTGCTCCGGCATTCTGCGATCACTGCGGCGAGATGCTTTTCGGCCTGGTGCGTCAAGGACTCAAATGCGATGGTGGGGACTCTACCTTTCACTATTTGCTTTCTTCATACTGCACTTGTTTTCATTCAATCATAGCTAGACTGATTGTGAGCTGTCATGCAACTGCGTATTTTCCATGTCCTGGGTATCTTCATCTATGTCCGAGAGTGTTTGGACATAAATGTGACAAATGTCCACAGTGTCCAACTTGTTGCCCTCTCACTGTCTCCCCCTGCAGGTTGTGGATTGAATTACCACAAGAGGTGTGCTTTTAGCATTCCCAATAACTGCAGTGGGGCGAGGAAGCGGCGGCTGTCCACCACGTCCCTCACCAGCAGTCAGTCTCTGCGTCTGTCCACCGCAGAGTCCCTCAGTAGTCTCAACAGCAGCGTGACATCTGAAGAAGCCAGTCTCATCCGATCACACACCCAGATGGTGCAGCATTAATATTTGAATTAACTAACATACGATATGTTCCTCAGTAGAAATAACCACTTTTGAGGGGACAGTTAAAATATGAAATGTGCGAAATGAATACATGTAAAAATTTTACGTCTTCATTTTAAGTGTAATTTAAGTGTTAGTTTTTTAGAATTATATTTTTATATATATGTGTTAACATTTAAATAATTTTAGTGCTGTCAAACGATTTTTTCTTCTACATAATCTGTGTTTGTACGGTGTATGTTTATTATGTATATATAAATGCACACACATGTAGTATATATTTAGAAAATATTTACATGTATTTCATGTCATTACAATATATTTAATTTTAACATAAGATATTTTTCTTAAATATATTCATGCATATGTGTGTATTTATATACACATAATAAATCTACACAGTACAAATACATATATTATGGAAAAGATTTGAATGTGAATTTTTTTTTATGATTTATATAATAAATTTATATCTCATCATATCGTCATATATAATATGTACATATATAGTTATTAAAAAAAAAACAAATACAAATAAAAATAGTTACCTAACACAATGAAACACAATAAAAACATGCCATAATAAAAAAACTGATTTTTGAAAATAAAAAAGTATGTATATATATATATATATATATATATATATAAAGCATTTTAATTGCAAATCAACTGCAACATTTACTAAAGACATTAGTAAAATCAAAAGTTTCTCTGTTAATATTGATTAATTGACTTCAGCTAACATGAACTAACAATGAACAGTTGTGTGTTTTTTTTTTTATTAATTACTGTTAACAAAAATTACTAAATACTGCAACAACTGTAGGCTCATATTTAGTTAATATTAGTCAATGCATTGAACCTTAATGTATGTAGAATTTTCAGTTAACTTTAGTTTTAGGGATATTGATGTTTAATTTAATAGTATCAAATTATGTAAATAACATGTTGATCTGTCTCCAGCCCCGCACCCCCAGTGAAGCAAGGCGCTTTTACACGGGACGGCCAGTCCACCTGGACAAGATCCTCATGACTAAAGTGAAGGTCCCACACACGTTCGCCGTTCACTCATACACGCGTCCCACCGTGTGTCAGTACTGCAAAAGACTGCTTAGAGGACTCTTTCGACAGGGACTCCAGTGCAAAGGTCTGACAATCTCGCTCAATAATCCACCCTGAATAACAAATCAGTGCTAAAAGAGCTAGGAAATGGATTTCATTCATGTTGTATTAGTCACTTCCACATAGACCTGCATAATGACCTACAGTGTATACTGGAATGCAATGACAAGGTGATCGGATTGAGTTTGCGGTAATGATTAGATGACTAGACATGAAATATTGATCTGTGTTGAAATTAAATATTGATTTTATGTGTAATTATGTAGTTATCATGCTCGAAGATTATCTTAATAACACTGAAAGTACACTTAAATATGTACACTTTCGCCCCAAAAACAAATTCTGTCATTAATAACTCACCCTCATGTCGTTCCAAACCCATAAGACCTTTGTTTATCTTCGAAACACAAATTAAGATATTTTTCATGATATCAGAGAGCCATCTGACCCTCCATAGACAGCAATACAATTGACATGATCCCAGATCCAGAAAAGTAGAAAAAAAAAAACGGTAAAACAGTCCAAGTGACATCAGTGGCTCAACTTCAGTTTTGTGATGCTGCGACAATACCTGCTGGGATCATTTCAATTGTACTGATGTCTGTGGAGGATCAGATGGCTCTCAGATTTCATCAAAAATATCATAATTTGTCTTATGGGTTTGGAACGACATAAGGGTAAGTAATTCATGACAGAATTTTCATTTTGAGGTGAACCCTTTAAGCTTTTCAAAGATGATGGTAATATTTAATAATGTTTTGATGATATGGAGAACAGCAACAGCAAATCAGCAGGAATAAATAACAATATAAAACATACAGTATACAAATAGAAAGGAGATTTTTACTTATAATTATATTTCTGTTTATAATTTTATTGTTTTGCTGGATTTTTTATCAAGTAATTGCAGCTTTGATAAACATAAGATACCTTTAAGAGCATAAATGACCTAAAAGAAGCATTCAGAAAAATCGTACTGATCACGAGCTTTTGACAGTAATTAAGTTTGTAATAGGGAAAAATATTCTAGCAACAAGACAAGTAGTCAAGTGGACTTATTTACTGTATTAATTACGTTTAAAAGATTTATAATACATTAAACCATTAATTTGTAATATTTATATTTGATATCATTTTAATATTTGATTTTTGTCTTCTTTTTTAAGACTGCAAGTTCAACTGCCACAAGCGATGTGCATACAAGGTCCCAAATGACTGCTTAGGGGAGACTCTCGGTAATGAGTGTGAGAGAAGCATTGTTGACATGATGGACATTAACACATTTTGAATATTTGCACTGTGTTTTCTACTTCTGCAAACATGTAATTATTGTTTGTGACTTCACTGTGCTTGTGTGTGAATCTTTGGATTTTATTTCCCATCTGTCTGTCTCTCAGACATATTAAGTCCAAGCACAGACACGGAGGTGCCGATGGACTACAGTAATGAGTATTCTGACACTGATAAGTCATCTCTGATGGACGACTCAGACGAGGCCTGCAGTATCCCTGGGTCTTTCTCTCCAGACAGCAACCAGGGTGGCGCCAGTGGAGACCAGAGGTAGTAAGACAGATTTCAGACACAGAGATAAAAGGCCTAAAAAACTGTAAGTTTTATCCGACTCAGGCTCACTGGAAATATGTGACTGCCTACATTACTGCAAAAATGTACCTATATATACATTTCACTAGAGTTTCTGAAATAAACACAAGTGACAATAAAATAACAACTACTTTAATTCCTTTTTACACAAATTATGAAAACATTTTTACAAAAGTTTTGGATTTGTAATCTAATGCATTTTCTTGTTTACATAACATAACCAGCTCTATATAAATAGCTTTTCTAACATAGTAAACTTGCTCGATAGCTTACCCGGTAGAGCACTGCACTTGCGATACGAAGCTCTCTGGTACAAATCTGTTTTGAAAAAGAGACATAAAAGAGCTTAAACCTGACCTAAGGAAGCTAAAATGGCATGGTTGTGTTTTTATCTCACATTTGCTTTTGTAAATACTATTAGTTAAGTTAAATATATATTTCACTGCACTTTTCAGATATGAAATAACAATCTCAGGTTTTGAAGTTGTGAGTCATGTATTTCAAATGAGTCTGAGATGGTTTTATGGCTTATCATATACAATAGTGTACAAGCCCTTCACATAAAGTGTGAAAATTCGATTTGCAACTGTGCATTCTCATATTGGATTCTCTTATAAGATCTAATGATTTATGTGCTATGATGTTTTCCCAGCGCTAATATTCCTCTGATGAGAGTAGTGCAGTCGATCAGGCAGACCACACGCCGTTCTAGCACAGCCATCAAGGAAGGCTGGATGGTGCACTACAGCAACAAGGACACACTGGTACATCCTCTGACTGCTGCCGGACCTGAAAGGGATCATTTACCCAAAATGAATATTTAGGCCTCATTTGCTCATTCTTACATCGTTACAAACCTGTGTGGCTTTTCTTTAGAACTGAAAAGAGGACCGTTTGAAGACCATCTTACATCTACCAGTAAATTGCCCAAATGGTTTTAGAATACTTAGATTACTTCAGAAGACTAACACTTTAAAGCAGTATTTGATTTATTGTCTTTATGATGACCCACATATTTATTATAGTAATATAGAGCAGTAGTTGTATAGACCACATTATTATCTATTCATTTAAATGTTTTGAGTATTAAACTCCATTGTTCAATAGTAGTTTCAATAGTGACAAGGATTTTCAAGGCGTTTTGGATGATATAATGATGAGTAAATGAAGTGCATGAACTTTTAACACCGCTAGAGTGTTCTATCTAGTCTACATACTATCCTTACTTCACTTTCCAACACTCTATTGATATTTCTGCATCAATCTGCACACTTCCGCTATAATATCAGTAAATCTTCAGCTTTTATATACAGGCTATTCTGAGCGTCCCCTGCAGGAGAGGCTATTGATTTGTAGGAATGAATAGCAGTAAATGTCACTCATAGTGTTTGGTGCTTCTAGACAAGCATTTTCAGAAAGAATGGGGGAAAATTGGCTGAGGCATTTTCTCAACATTGATATATTGACCTGTTCTTGGCCTCCTGCGAAACTTCTGAATTTCTGTGTAGCATTTTTATTCCACTTTTTCTTTCTAACTTTCGTCCTGGTTTTTCTCTTGCATCCTCCTCTTCTCTTCAGCTCTGTTTACTCTTCGCTTTCTTCCTCCTGTCTGCTGGGGTGAAGCTGACCCCAGCACCAACTCCTTGTTGAGTTATGATCTCTGACCTCTCACCCCACCCTCCAACAGAGGAAGAAACACTACTGGCGCCTGGACTGCAAGTGCATCATCCTATTTCAAAACGACACCACCAACAAATACTACAAGGTAGAATCTCACTTTCTTTAACGGTCTAATGATTTTTTATAATGAAAGCCTGTTTTACCCATGGTATGAAAAAATCTGTAAATTTTTTATCTCACAATTCTGACTTTTATTTTCACACTTACGAGTTTATAACTCACATATTTAGTTTATATAACTCTTTTTCTTGAAATTTTGAGAATTGCGATGTATATATTCAGAATTGTGAGATGTAAAACGTAAAACATTTTTTATTTTGTATCGAGAAAAAAGCAATTGTGAGGATGTAAACTAGGAATTGCAAAAACAATATTTAGAATTTTCAAAATTGTAATTATGAGTTTGCTTTGAAATTCTTAAAAATTCTTCTTCTTTTTTTTTGCAATTTTGAGAAAATAAAAATCTGAACTGAGGTATATCAAACTCAAAATTGTGAGATAAAGTCACAATTAACTTGTAAATTTAGTTTTCCATTTCCAATTTAAAGAACAAAAGTTATCGTTTATAGAATTAGTGTTGTATGTTTTGCTGTTTTGAGATTATATCTGTCAATGAGTGAACTGTATCAAACCAGGGCAAAACAAGTGCGTCCAAAATACAAGGCAGGGGTCGGTAACCAAGAAAACACAGAATAACAGAAACAGGAAACACACTTTACTCAAGGAAACCTCAATGCTTAACAGAGACCGGAACACAAACAAATACACATGATAATGAGAGAATGAGATGATAAGGGAGGAGGAGTTAATCAAAAACTAAAGTGACAAACAAGGGGGCGGAGACACAAGGGAACAGACAATTTCAAAATAAGAGTCCAAGATCGCAACAGGGAAACACAGACACATACAACATGGGAGTCCACAAATGACTAGACAGGGGAACACTGACTGAAAATATACCAATATCTTCCAATTACGGCTTTTTTTTTCAACTCAGAATTTCAAAAGTTAAAAAAAAAAAAAATGGAGATATAAGCTCAGTCAGAGCAGTACTGAATTTTTTTCAGAACTGTAAGAAAAAAGTAAAAATCATCAGATTTGAACACAGGATTCAATGTTTTCTTCTCATATTTCTGTTTACATCTTACAGTTCTATTTTTGCAATTTCTGTCACAGAATTAAAAAAACAAAAACAAATAAAAGGTAATTGAGACCTTGCTCTGTACAATGCTGAATTTATATCTTACAATATGAATTGGAAAAATAGAAATTCTGAATAAAAAGGTGGAATCATTTTTTCTTTTTTGTTTTCATGTATGTATTAATGTATGTATGAACAATATTTATTTAATACATTTTTCCATCCATCATGGTGGAAACAAGCTTTCCATCATTGATATTCATCGTGAGAAGGAGTCAATGTGTGTGTGTGGAAATGCCACATTACATTATGCATTATGCATTCCCAGTGACACATGAATATTCTGGGTTCATGAAATAATGCATTATGGATGGTTTTAACAAGCTAGTTGGCCATTAGGGTGACTTCACATGTAGAATTACCTGGTTTGATATGTCATTTCAGTTTATTATCTCAACTCACACTGGCATTAACCCAGACCCTGCTTTTAAATTAACCTTGGCGCATATTGTCTGCATAATTAAGGGTCTAATTAGCCCCTTTGCCTCCCTTCGCAGGAGATCCCGCTCTCAGAAATCCTGGAGGTCCGCCCGGCAGGTGATTTCTCTCTTGTCCCTCCTGGCACAAGCCCCCACTGCTTTGAGATCATGACGGGTACCATGATCTACTTTGTTGGTGAAGACCCCAACACCACCCCGTCCCCGTCATCCAGCGTGTCTGGTCTGCCCATCTCCACCGTCCCCAGCTGTGTTGCGCCCAATAGTGGGGTGGGACGAGAGTTTGCCAAAGGATGGGAGACTGCTATACGTCAAGCCCTCATGCCAGTCATCTTCCAGGACAACCCTCCAGCAGAAGGTCATACTCCTCATCGTAAGTGAATTCTGGAAGCAAGGTGTGATTCTGCATACATAACCATAATAATAGGGGTAATGTCACTGTTATGAAACCTAAACAAGTCATTCAGTTCTATCTATCTATCTATCTCTGATTTTAGGGATTACTCATTGCGAACGCTAGGTGTAGAGATATGGTCAAGACTAAATTTTTTTGGAATAAAATGTTGCTCCTGGGTAAACAAAATATGTTGACATAGGAACATATCTAACTCAGGGATCAGGACATGCTGTTTTGATTGCTGGTTCTGTCCATATTTTACCCATCATTTTTAATGTATATGAAATGAGACTAATATGGTTATTAATTGTATTGATTTTCAGGGCAGGCATCAGTCAGCATCTCAGTATCTAACAGTCAGATTCAGGAGAACGTGGTGAGTAAACACGACCTTTAAAGATGCAATATATCACATCAGTCTGATGGTGATAAAGGTGATTATGATAATGAATAATTGAATAATTGATTAATTATGATGATGCAACCCACAGGACATTGGAATGGTCTACCAGATCTTTGCTGATGAGGTTCTGGGTTCTGGACAATTTGGTGTGGTGTATGGAGGTATGTCTATGACTGAAACCCAGATTTTTTACATTTCTAAACATTCGGTGGGCATTGCCATGCGGTTGCTAGGCTGTGCTTGGTGGTTTCCAGGCTATCCTGGTTGGTTGTTTTCTTACTGGACCATGTGAATAGAGCACATGCACACTTAAGGCATTATGGTATTCTTCACTGTCCAATTTGAGACAAGTTATGCTTATAAAAGCTTCTTACTGACATTGATGGTTCCATAAAAACCTTTAACATCCATGAAATCTTTAAGCAAAATGGTGTTTTTTCACAGCAAGATGCACAATATTATCAGAATGACATCGGAATCTGCCAATAATGTCTAGAAATGTGAATATCATCCAGCCAGTATGATAAATTATGCTGATATACCTTGCCTAAAAGATTAATAACTCACGCGTGTTAATTAGATTCACTGGTGTTTATTTACTTAGGGATTGCTGTTGGCATATTTGTAATAAAATGAAAATAAAATACACAAAGATTTATATATATATATATATATATATATATATAAATGGGTGTGTATTATTATTATTATTTTTTTACAAGTGCCATGTTTTTCTTTCTTTTTTTTTCTTTACAACCCCTTTACTTGCTTTTTAATCTTCAAATAATTTAATGTTTCCACTTCTGAGAAGTGCAGTTATAGATTTACAGATGACTTATAGTTTTTATTCCAGCTCTTAGTGTTCTGTTATTGTACACTAACTTATATATACAATAAGTATTTGATCACCCTGTGATTTTGCAAGTTCTCTTATTTAGAAATCATGGAGGGGTCTACAATTTTCAGCA
>JAUMHP010000068.1:4388093-4407234 GCA_032361065.1 Enteromius trimaculatus
AAGACACCTGTGCACCCCACAATCAGCCAAAGTCTAAGTAGCAACATGGGCAAAACCAAAGAGCTGTCAAAAAACACAAGAGACAGAATTGTAGACCTTCACAAAGCTGGAAAGGGCTACGGGGTAATTGCCAAGCAGCTTGGTGAAAAAAGGAGCAATAGTCAGAAAATGGAAGAGGCTAATGATGATTGTCAATGTCCCTCGGACTGGGACCCCACGGAAGATCTCTTGTTGTGGGGTGTCAGTGATGCTAAGAATGTTGAAGAATCAGCCCAGAACTACACGAGAGGAGCTGGTCAATGCCGTGAAGAGAGCTGGGACCATCGTTTTCAAGGATACTATCAGTAATACACTAAGACGTTATGGTTTATAATCTTCCCCTGCTTAAGTCAGCCCATGTCCAGGACCGTCTGAAGTTTGCCAGGGACCATCTGGATGATCCAGAGGAGTAATGGGAGAAAGTCCTGTGGTCATATGAGACCAAAGTAGAACTTTTTGGTCTTAACTCCATTCGCTGTGTTTGGAGGAAGAAGAATGATGAGTATCATCCCAATAATACCATACCTACAGTGAAGCATGGCGCTGGAAGCATCAGCTCTGGGGGTGTGTTTCTGCACAGGGGACAGGTGACTGCACTGTATTAAGGAGAGGATGAACCATGTATTGTGACATATTAGGCAAAAACCTCCTTCCCTCAGTGAGAGCATTAAAGATGGGTCATGACTGGGTCTCCCAACATGACAATGACCCAAAGCACACAGCCCGGAAAACCATGGAGTGGCTCCTTAAGAAGCATATCAAGGTTCTGGAGTGGCCTAGCCACTAATTCAATTGAAAATCTTTGGAGGGAGCTGAAACTCCCCAAAACCTGACAGATCTGGAGAAGAGGGCCAAAGAGAACTTGCAAAACCACAGGGTGATCAAATACTTATTGACCTCACTGTATGTATATATATATATATATATATATATATATATATAATAAAATTTTGTTGGCATCAGCTGTAGACAAAAATGGGTTGAAAAAAAAAAAGTTTCAATATATTCAAATATTAGATATCAGCAAAATCCTATATTGTTCATCACTTTTTGATTATTAAAATAACCAAAAATGGTTGTTCCCTGGCATTTCTGCAGAAATTATTTTTTTCAAGTTTAAACCCCGAAAATGGAATTCTTATTCATAACCATTGTCATACGTATGTATATGTGTATATACACCACTAATGAAATGCAAGAATTGACATTTGAAAAAGATCTCACATATACAACACATAATCATTTCCTCAACACAGGAAAACACAGGAAGTCTGGCCGGGATGTAGCCGTAAAGGTGATCGATAAGCTCCGGTTTCCCACCAAGCAGGAGAGCCAGCTGAGGAATGAAGTAGCCATATTGCAGGTGACCAGCAGGGGGCGAAAAAGATTCAATGATTCAGCACACGTAGAACTGTGTTGCTAATGAGTGCCATTGTATTGACTGAATGATAATGAACACATATAACACAATTAAACCTGCTGTGTGTCTGCTGATTGTGAGGACACCTAACATAAGGTCATGAATGCAAATAAGCAGCAACGTGACTCACTCAACTGCATCTCTTTATCTTGTCCTTTCATGCTCTCTCAGAGCCTGAGACACTTGGGTATAGTGAATCTCGAATGCATGTTTGAGACGCCGGAGAAGGTGTTTGTGGTGATGGAGAAGCTTCATGGTGACATGCTTGAGATGATCCTGTCTAGTGAGAAAGGACGACTTCCAGAGAGAATCACCAAGTTCCTCATCACGCAGGTCAGCGCTGTGCTTAGAGCTTAAAACAGTCATTCTAAAGGTCTGTTCACACCAATAGGCAAAGCTGTAATCTTTATTAACTACAACCATAATGGTAACTATATTAGTGTCCTGTTTAGTATAAGTGCATACAGCATTTGTCTCGTCTGCTGCTTTAAAGTGGTCATGAACTTCCTTTTTATTAATTTGTAATGCTCTCTATGTTCGACAGTTTCACAGCCGGGTTAGGTGTACAAATTCATATCAATTGCCAATTTGTAAAATATGTACGATTTAGCAAAATTCATATGCATTCGTATGAATGAGGTCATACAAAATTCGTATAAATTAGCCACCTCGTAAAATATGTCTGAACTGCTGTGAGATCCTTCAGCCAAAGATGGATGCTGCTGTGATTTAGGTCAAAAACGCATAAGCGAAATACTAGTCCGAGACAAGTCCGAGTCCAAAATGGGCCGAGTCGAAACTCAAGGCCGGGTCCCAAAAAGGTAGAGTCCGAGTCCAGTGAAACAATACCATTTGTCAGTATTTTAAACTTGTTTAAATCTTTACAACTAAAAAAGGCAATAAAAAAAAACAAACAAACAAAAAAAAGCAATTTTGATGCTCTCGCCACCGGCAATGTGAACGTCCAGTTTTTTTTTTTTTTTTTTTTTAATTTTTTATTATGTTTACACAACAATAACAAATAGAATATCACATAACAGATATAAAACCCCCCACCCACCCCAACCCACCCACCCCTTGCGGTCATACAGGATAGGGTATCTGACAACTAAACGACGACAAACAAACAAACAAAAATTAGCAAATACATAGGTAGCATTTGTGTGTACAAAAAAAAGAATAATAATAGATAAACAAAAACAAAAAATAAATAAATAAATAAATAAATAAATAAATAAATAAATAAAATGAACAGTACTAGGTCATTTTGTTTTGGCCCGCCAGGTGATTTTTTCTGCTGCTGTAGACCAATTTTTAAGTGTTGGTATCTGTGCTGCGTTGACCCGTTTCGTGGATAGCTCAAGCAATGTAATGTCGCGAAATTGTACCAACCACAAAAACATGTCCAGGTTATGAGGAGGATTCCAACGTTGTGCTAGAAGTTTTTTTGCAGTGAATGTACAGTTATGATGTAGTCGGCGCCAATAGGTTTACGGTGCTTTCGCTTTGAGTGAACATGTTCAGTGAGTGCGTGCGTGCGTGAGTGTGTACATAAACCCACCGCTTTCAAATACTGCACAAGAATTGAAAACACAAGCAAATACTGATTATCTTGATAAAGTATCGAATCAGTGACATTTCCTTAAACACTCCCTGGACTCGGTTGGACTCGGAATGCTTGAGTTCGAGTCAAGTCCGAGTAAAAATGCATCTGAGTTCGTGAAAAAGTCTGAGTCTTTTAAAAACTGTCCGAGTCCAAGTACCCCAACTCTACTTAATACTCAACCTAGTACTTAGTACACAATAAATTATCTGAGATAACATACAAAGTAATAGTGGCCACGTCATAAAAAATTACTTGCACTTTTGTGTTACAGCATCACAGAACAGCATCTTTATCATTTGATTTCAGCGTTAACCTGGGTTTTCTTCTCTCGGTATTAACTCTATATCGGTGAGCGGGGCTAAACTGGTAGAGATGCAATGAAGTTTACAATGAATTTATATTTAGTTTTCCTCTCAGTAGTTCCACAGAAACAGTTGTGGTTGTAACAAAGAGGTTTCAAAGCAACACACAAAGTAAACAAGGTATCGGTTTGTAGTGTAAATTACAACAGCTTTGAACGCTGCTCAACCAATCAGAACCAAGGACCAGAAATATAAGTACATTTGAGCTTAGATTAATGAGAAAGTTTTGAGTTCTAAAACGTACAAGACCTCGTATAGCACATATGACCACTTATATATCAAAAGATCAAGGGAACTTTGATTACTCGGTTTATGACCCCTTTAAATGCTCTTTCGTGTTAGATTCTAACTGACTTTTGATGTTTTTGTCATTCATCAAAAAAAAAAAAAACATGATTCTGAATGTGATAAGTTGTTATAGTTATAGTTGTGGTGTGGACTTCACTGTTCTCCCATTCAATCCTGTTAATCTGAACCAATAATGAGTTAAGGGATGTAGGAACTAGCCTTGTGTGAAAACCGGCCACCTAAACTACATGTTAATGCATGCCTGTTTACTGATATAGCGATTAACACTTTGGGGTCAAATTTCTCACATTAACTCATGTTGTACGGTTAGTTCTTAGTACATGACTTAAGTCATCATTACTTCATATGCAATATGTCATTTAAGCAGTAGTATATGAGTAAAACTGTAAAACTGTGTTGCAGATAACTATAACGATAAGTGTCGTGTTCAGTTTATTATCAGCGCACAATCAAAAATGCCGCATGCGCTGTATTTTTGTCCTCTGCTGCTTTAAATGCTCAATCTCTTTAAAGCCTGGTAGATTTTGATCTGTCAGTCAAATTTTTTATTGTGTAATTATCATTAAAGTAATCGTTCTTGTTGTGAATGGGCCATTAACAACGTCATCTTTAACGTGTCTATTTACACTAAGTGCAATCAGCCCACTTTAAACCAGTATTTTCTCTTTCACTTCCTCTCTAGATTTTGGCTGCTCTGAGGCACCTTCACTTCAAGAACATAGTGCACTGTGACCTCAAGCCTGAGAATGTGCTGTTAGCGTCAGCAGATCCTTTCCCACAGGTCAGAAATACACTAAACGCAATTTTAACACATTTTGACATTGAAGCATGGGGAAGTAAACTTAACACTTGTTCCCACCCACGTGGGATAATTATAGGTGAAGCTTTGTGACTTTGGTTTCGCTCGCATCATCGGAGAGAAGTCTTTCCGCCGTTCAGTCGTTGGCACGCCAGCTTATTTGGCCCCCGAGGTCCTGCTGAACCAGGGTTACAATCGCTCCCTGGACATGTGGTCTGTAGGTGTGATTATGTATGTCAGCCTGAGTGGAACTTTCCCCTTCAACGAGGATGAAGACATCAACGATCAGATCCACAATGCCGCCTTCATGTACCCACCCAACCCATGGAAACAGATCTCTCCTGAAGGTACAATCACTGTAAATTTACACCGAATTACATACAAGTTCCTGGTGCACAGTAGCATGTCAGATCAGACTGACAATAGAATAGTATATGAAAAGTTAAAAGAGCTGGATAGAAAGCACTTTGCGTGGCTCTTCCTGGAAATTTACTTCATAATAACAAAAAGAAATTTGATGCATTAAAAGCAGGCTGATCGTTGAGTCGCTCCATTTGCCTTTGATTTTCTGTCCGCTGCTGTAAATCATTTAGCTTCAATCAATGCAGATTTTGTTTGTGCGATCTCTCTGTTTCTCCATAGCTATCGACCTCATCAATAACCTGCTCCAAGTGAAGATGAGAAAACGCTACAGTGTGGACAAGAGTCTCAGTCATTCCTATCTACAGGTAATGCCAATATTAGGCTCATGCTATTAATGGCTCTTTCCATGATTAGGGTAGCTCACATGGCATATAGTTGTGCATGAAAATTACACCACTCGCTTCTTAATGCATTGTGTGGCCTTTTTGAGCATCAGTACATTTTTACAAAACCATTGTTCTTAGCGTGAAAAGATGCTGGAAAACCAAAAAAATGTGCAGAAGTTTGGGAAATTTTGTACTCATTAACAACTACAACAAAATCTAAAAACAGTTGTAGATCCTTCAGGAAATTACACATAGTATTAAGATTCAAGGGTATGTAAACTTTTGAACGGGTGATTTTTATTAGTTATTATTTCATTTTGTTGAGAATAAGTAAAAATCTGTTATGTGAAATAGCTTATTTATGATAGTGCTAAATAAAAAATAACATGCGATTTTCATTTAGTTTTTGTTTATTTTGTTTCAATTATTAACATTTTTCACATTCCGCAAGGGTTATGCAAACTCATGAGCACAACTGTATGTGTGTGTGTAGACCTATATATATGTTAAATGTATTGTGTATGTGTGTTATCGGAAGTGTGCATTTTATCATATTCTTTTATTACTATTAAAAAGACATTTTTTAAAAATCAAATGAGACGGAAGCAAGAAGAATAATACAGATAAATATAAGGCTATTATATTCATATTAAAAACATGGAAATAGGTCTGTAATTACATTAAAAGCTCTGAGTGAAAGAAGGAAAAATGTGAAAAACAACCCCCTGAGATGACAAAATCCAACTATGGATTTGCAGCAAAAGAGATTTTTTTGGTTTGACAAGCAAATTACATTAAGAGCAAATAAGCTCCTTAAGTAAAGCGCTTTTAGACACCGCAAACAAAATGAATCATCATTAGCTGTGGTGTCTTTCTGTCTTTATCATCTCCTTATTTGCTCTCTTCCCCACCCCTGTCTGCTCTTTCAGGATTACCAGGCCTGGTTGGACCTCCGAGAGCTGGAGTCAAAGCTCGGGGAGCGTTACATAACCCACGAGAGCGATGACAGCCGCTGGCAGCAGTACGCTCGAGACCACACATTGCCCTACCCTGCTCACTTGGTGCCACCTCCACCTGCGTCCGACGACGACGAGCTGGAGGGTGCTGAGGACGCAGACATGCAGGGGCTGACAGAGCGTGTTAGCATCCTCTGAAGAAGAAACTGAGGAGAATGAGAGGAATGAAGAGTACCTGCCTGAACTCTAGCGATTTTTAGTGCACCACGAGCCTTCATGGATTGAGATAGTTCTCTGTAAGAAAGCATAGCTTTGGGTGAACTTTGGCAGGCCATCTAAACTCTGACCTCCTTCAGCCAGGACTGCTGCAGATTTGTTTCTGGGATGCAGATATTAAGGCCAGGAAAGAACTGTTTGTTGTAGTTATGTGCACAACAAAACATTTTCAAAGTGGGCTGGTTTTGGGTTGCACCCTCCCCAACTAGACGTCTTTCTTAAGGTACGGTCACAATTACCAGTATTCTACTTATTTTTTCAGGGGAAACCCAGCCAATGGAAAATGGAAATACACACAAGCGTTAATTTCGTTTAAGATGAAAGATTTCATCATGTGGATTTAGCAAATGGTTCAAGTTATTCACGTAATCACCACTTTTACAAAAAGAAAGCTGCTTGGTTTGAAAGTGAATTCTGTGCAAATGGAGCTTCATAAATTGCTTGACCATTGACAATAGACAATACACTTTTTCCAAACAAAATTTTGCTAATGTGATCGTATCTTCAGGGGACAAATGATATTGAGACATTGTTTTAAAAACTTGGAATATTGCAGCATTTTAAAAGCTTGCAGGACATTAAAAAAGAGAGCAAAATGTGACACAATGGCCATAGACAGTCTTCTGAATGTGTTTTTCATGACAGTGATGCTTTGAAAGCGATGAATAAACTATGTTTTAAGAGTTTTAATGGTCAAAACTGTCTAAAGGTATGGTCACATTTAACGGTGCTCCTTTAAAATTTTGTGGCCGAAATCCAGTCATTTCAATATGAATCTGTGTAATCAGGAGTTGTTCCTTGAACAGATTGCATTCATGTTCGTGTGAATTTGCTGCAATGACCAAAAGAACGCTTTATGCATGGACAATAGATTTGCCCACAAAACTTCACCCAAATTTTGTCAGTGTGACCTAAACCGCTGTTTAATTAACATGCAAATTAAAGTACCTGAAAATCATTCAAAAAAGTTAGTCAATAAATCTCTCTAACTGACTAATCGACCAGCATGACGCATCCCTAGTTTGTTCACAGCAGATTGATGTCAAGCTGATAATCTTCAGGTCACAAGAAATGGATTAGTAATGATACAAATGAAAAGAAAAAAAAAAAAGTATCTATTAATCTGGACTTTTTTTAATTTTTCCATTTTGTGCTCTGTGGTGACGCCACCTTTAGTTTCAGATCCACTTTTGTTACATTTTACTGAGAAGCTTTCTGCAAAATAACCTGGTACAAGTCCGAGAGTCTGGTGTTTTCCAGTATCGTCATGGGTTTGCCCGACAGGAGCAGACGACTTCACCTCTGAGAACGGACGTTATCTTACGAGGACTGATAAACAGGCTGCCCCTCTGCCTTATCAGCATACAGAACGAGTGCACAAAGACTACCTAGAATGTTTTCAGATCAGCTGCTGTTAGCAAGCGGCTGATCTTTGCTAGTACTAGCTGTACTGGATGTGTATTCTAATTTCGAACTGACCCTAGACCTGAGCATTAGGCTGCATGTCACTGAGAATTAGGTTTGCTTGAAACTTATTGCTATGAAGGACTGTTTTGTACACATGTAACCTTAGAAATTCTGATGTAGTTTGTGGAAGGTAATGTCGGAGCATTTCCAGCAGGTATAATAAACATGGTGATGCATAAATCTGTTGAAATGAATCTTCTTGAGTCATGAGGTTTGAGTCAAGTGGATTTTTTTATATTTTTTTTATTCTCTTTTCCTGATTGATTCTCGGTAGATCAGAATCTAGCAGAAAGAGTGACAGAATGAAAAACAGAAATAATGCAAAGAGAACTGTGTTGTTCCAGGTACAACACGGCTTAAGCTTTACTGGCAGCCTCTGTGGGCACAGAAAATCATTTTAGTTTGTTCCTCAGTTTGTAAAAAAAAACATAAGCAAAAGTGTTGAGTATGAGTAATGCACATACTGTACAATAGACCTCTATGGAGAATAGGCATTGTAGAGGGTTAAATATATTCATTCTTATACCAGTATAATCGTTTACCTCTATTTGAGCTATAAGTCTTGCTTTTAATGGTGAAACTGCGACATACGTCGGGAAAGATGTTGTGATAAGTAACCTATTTAGAGGACGATGATGTTTTTATTCAATGCATTATTAAGGGAAATCAAAGGAAGCCTTGGCTAATTTAGTTTTCATAGGACAATGTAAAATGGAAAACCATCTCTATACTGTATATTGTACTTGAGCTTACAAACAAGAGCGAAAGCTCGCCACTGCTCTAATCTGATGTCAGGAAAATATGCCAAAAAAAGTGCCATTAATATAAAATTTATAAATAACAGATTACCATTTAAAGGGAATAATTATGTAAATGATGTGCAGGGTTTTATTTTTAAAACGCTTATAAGTCTAAATAATACACTAATGGCCAAAGATATTGGCACCCTTGGTAAACATGATCAAAGAAGGCTGTGGAAATTAATTCAAATTGTTAATCCTTTTGATCTTTTGTTTACAAAAATATAACCTTTTATTGAATAATAAGAATTTAAAATGGGGGGGAAGATATCATTATGAAATAAATGTTTTGTTTGTTTGTTTTTCTCCTTCAAATACACGTTGGACACATTTTTTGGCACCCTTAGAAATTCTTGTGAGTAAAATATATTTCCATTCATATTCACGATTTTGAGCACTCAAGGGTGGTTATGGACATGAAATGATCAAGTTCAAGTTTTAAAAAGGAAAATAGGAAAACTATCAAAACTATTCGGTCATTTTTAAACGAGATGCAACGATCTATGCTAAAAGTGATATCGCCAGACCCTGAGATGAGCTGAGTGGATTCAAAAGGTCAAGGTACCCCTTTTTAGTCACTTTTTGATGTGAAGGGTCCTCTATTGTTTTAAATAGGAAACATTTAGCATCAACATGCCGATGCAATATAAAAAATTTTATCATCATAGTTAAAAGATATAACAATGGCCTTATTGCGTATATGTAGGGCTGTGAGTTCAATGTAAACAGTCAAAACAGTTTTATTTAAATTATATTATTTACACATTTATGAGCATGTAACTCAGCACCGGCCGAAACCTACCATCTGTCAATAAAACACAGTCAACCACCATCATCATTTATTTGAAAGATATTAATATTCCAAGTCTTCTGAGGCAAAACGATTGAGTTGTGAGAGGAATAGTCGCTGTCTCCGTCTTCCATGTGCTTCCTATGCACTGATGCAGTCTGTGCGCGATTTTGAAAAAGGCCGCTACAAGAATCCTTATGTCAACATTGGTTGTGAAATGTCATGGGCTCTTGTGTGTCTCGTTGCAGATTGCGTCATGCTACGGGACAGGAGTATGTTTTCTGAATGAGACGTGAGCGCATTAACAGAGCAGGATCATTTTTTAGTGATTAAAACCTTGTGTTTTTCTCTCTTCTTGCCATAAAGACATCATATGGCTTCAGAAGACTTGGAATGTGTTTAGTTTGTGCAATAAATACCTGTACAGTAACTGCATTTGCCTGTGTGTGTTTATATTGTTCAGAAATGGGTAGGTTTAGGGTAGTGGTGGGGTTTGGTGCTCCAATAAAAGTAAAAGATTATATAATACATTTATATATGCATGCAAACTATTACATAAAACAACTGAAAGCAATGGAGGAACCTTCACATTGAAAAGTGACTAAAAAGGAGTACCTTGAGTTGCAAAAGGGGCTTGACCAAGCGTCAAAAGTGTCGAGTTGGAGAATGAGCTATTTTCAAAAAGAAAGTGGAGTGTTCCTTAAAAAAAAAAGGGTTAGAGCAGTAAAAATGTCCATTTCCACCATAAGGGCAATAAGAATTTCCAATCAACATAAAATGTTATGGAACTGCCAAGAAGAGGACTTGTGTATCATCCTAATGCATAGTGAGAAAGAGAGATTGAGTGGCTAGAGACTCTCCAAAACCACAGCTGGAGAATTGCAGGAAATAGGGAGGGTTTCAAGAAAAAATCTCCTAACTCAAAGACAAAATCCAGCATATTCAGTTATCAGACACGACTGGAACTTCGAATGGTACTGGCTTCTATGGTTAGATGAAACTAAAAAAATGAGCCTTTGAGCAGCGAACACTCAAGATGGGTTTGGTGAACACAGGGATAAAAAGTAGCCCATGTATAAAATGAAATATACTGCTGTATTTTTGACATATTTTTGGGCCTATATTTCTGCTGGAGGTCCTATCAAATACCAACAGAAAACAAATAATTAATAAAAGGATTGGCTTTAATTGTGGCCAATGTGTATTAAAGAAAAACAATTATTTAATAATAATATTTCCCTCCCTAAATAAAAGATTATATTTTTGTAATAAAAAAAAAGATCAAAAGGTTTAACAATGCAGATTAATTTACACACCCTTCTTTGATCATTTACCAAAGGTGCCGATTTTTTGGCCGTGACTATATGTTGGAATTTTATTAACTTATGTCATGTTGACATTTTATTTCGAAATTATATAAAAATCTATTTCAAATAAATTATGTTCTTCTGAACCTTCTATTTCTTGAAGAATCCTGAAATAGTACCACTGTTGTCATAAAAATATTCAAAAATCAGCCATATTAGCATATTGGACTGATTTCTGAATGGTCATGAGACATTGAAGACTGGAGTAATGATCCTGAGAATCACAAACAAGATCAAGTCGAAACGTTGAATCATGTTGTCAATATAAAGATTCACTCTGTTACCTGATATAAACTATAGCAACAATGAGGAAAGCTGTCATGTATGTCATATGTCCTTTTTAAAGTTAAAAAGAGACAGATTCGAAATGTTTGAGTTATTGAGGATATGGTTGATTTCTCAGTAATTAGCTGCTCCCTTCAGCCATTACAAGGCCCTTAGTTTATCTGATATGTGCCTGTGTCTTTGGCCTCTCCTGTTTCTTCATCTGTTTTGCCTCTGTGCCCTTCTACCAAGCAACCTTACTCCTCTTCTTTCTCTCGGCTATTGACCCTGATTGTTTTCTGGGTGTTCATCCATTGATGCAATTTGTAACTCTTGTGTTGTCCTCTATGCGTGAAAGTCAAGATTCACTTGCACAATTCATAGCAAATTTACACAATGTCTAATAGGACAATGGGACAGACAAATGTCCATAATCAGCTGTATGAATATACAGAAGCAATCACAATTTGTTCAAAAGAATGAGAAACGTCTTTTACGCTGCATAGGTGACTATGATGTGGTGGTTAAACATTTCTGTTCTCAAATTCACCAAAGCAACTGGGAAAAAGGGTAAGAAACCATTAACATAATTCTGACTCAATAAACTCAATATTATCAGTTGTGTAGGTATCAAGGTGCAGTGTGTAATATTTAGGAGAATTTATTGGCAGAAATGCAATGTAACTCACAAAACTATGTTTTCAGAGGTGTATAAAAACCTCACATAATAAGCCGGTATGATTTAACCTTAGAACGAGCAATTTATATCTACATACATCTCGGGTCCCCTTACATCCAAGTCGCCATTTAGTGCCGCTATGCTTCTATAGTAGCCCTAAATGGACCAACTTCTACAGAATGTGTTTTGTGAAAGCCACCCTGAAGTTCGCTTCTTTTCCTTGTCAGTGTTGAAAAATATAGATTTTGTATGCACGATCGCATTTCACTTTTACTTTTCATGATGATGTTTCACTGTAGACTGTTTTCACTGCATCCCAAAGCCTTGTTCGGAAAGAAAGTTTTGTTTCAAAAGCAATAAGCATTAGATGGAACAATACATTTATATTTCACTACTTTCTCGCAGTTATATCGTTTAGTAATTATACAGTATATAAATTGCGGGCATCAGGGGGGGGGGGCGCTAGTAATGTGCATGGCATTAAATTTCGTACTCACGATCGCATTTCACTTTCCCTTTTCATCATGATGTTTCACTGTAGACTTTGTCCGATGCCAATTTGGTAGACGTCGCCCGACCCTACTAACTGTCATACAAAAAATCTAACTAAAGTCAGCGAATAAACCTGAGACAATGATCAATGAGTGACAATAATATTCGCTATAACATATTGGACTACTGAATAATATAAATATAATATAATTATAAATATAATTATTTGACTTACCTTTGTATAGAAACCTCATCGCTTGATTGGCTACTGTCAGGTGCAACATTTTTGTCCTGTGTCAGCTTCCGTAGCTTCTATATATGTGTTTCAAAAGGCCGGGGTGAGCAGAAGACTTGAAATTCGAATCCTAACCGCTAGATGCTGCTAAAAAATACACACTGCACCTTAAATTTAAATTTAGTTATTGTGTAGGATTAGAGGTGTAGATTTATGGTCGTGCAAATTATGCTTTAAATACAAATAAACAGCCAGCATGTTAAAGCAACTATTTAATAGTGAGAGTTTGTCCCTATACTAAAGGGTTAGTTTAGGGGCTAACTCTTACTAACAAGCTCGTTTCCATGCTGGCATAATGGCCATTTATTATGAATAGTTTATTCTGCATGACCATATTTTTGATCCCTTAATCCTACCTTATACTGTACCTAAATTCAGCAACTACCTTACATAAGCAGCAAATTAGGAGTTTGTTGAAGCAACATTTTGCAATTAATAGTTAGTTAATAAGGGACACGCCGAACTCAGCAAAATCAGGTTCTGCGGTTGGTTCTGTCTTGTGTTCCCCTCTGTCAAGCTTAAAAGAAGCCATCACCCTCTCTCTTACGCTGATTATTGTTTAGCCTAACCCTTGTTTTCCAGTTTCCATGTTTTCCTTGTTTCATTGTGTTTTGACCTTGGACTGTTGTCTGGCTTTTGAGCGTTTGCTGCCTGCCCTGATCCTTGCTTTGTCATCAGATAAACTCTTCAGCCCGAATTGCTCTGTTTTGCTGGTGTTTGACCCTGCCTGTTTGATTACGTTTGTTAATAAAGCCTTGGCACTTGGATCCCCACTCAGTCCTCAGAATAATCAGCCATTCCCGGATCCAGTGGCTTCTTCAACTCAGCTCAACCATGTACCCAGTTGACCAGCTTTTGCATCTTCGGCAAGGAGGCGTTCTATTGAGGATTATGTACATCAGTTTTGTGAGTGTCATTTCAAGTACCGCTTTACGATGAGTTGCCTGGAGGGAAAGTTAGAGGGACCTCATGGACTATAAACTGTTGTTATGTGGCTCGTTCACTGTGGGTGAAGCAGAGGACCTTGAATCTCCTAAGAAGTTTTTTTTTGAGGAGGGCCAACATCATCAAGCGCCGATGGCAGCGGAGCTCGACCCATCATGGCCACCAGCAGGTCCTGTGATTATGATCACAACGCCAGGATTTTCTGTACCACAATGTTCTGTGATCGAGAGTTCGGAGTCCCAAGATGGCTGCCAAATCAGAGTCTTTTTATAATATGGCCGCCACACCAGAACCAATTTACAAGATGGCTGCCAACCCAGAGCCTCATCACAAGATGGCCGTCTGTTCAGAGTCTCGTCCCAAGAGGTCTGCCAACCCAGAGCCACTGCACAAGATGGCCGCTAACCCAGAGCCACAGCTCTCAGTTACAAATAGAACAAGATACTTTTCCAATACCTTGTTTTATCGCAACTGAATTACCGTGAACAAATTTTAAGATTTTTTAAAAAGTATTAATTTTTTATAAAACTATTTGGTGTCGACAATATGCCACAGAAACTTTCACATTAATTGAAACCATAACAGCTGTAAGCTTAAACTCTAACAAATATCCCCTGATTGAAACATTTTGTTGTTTCAGATCTATAAAAAAATCTGTTTCTTTAAAGTTAAAAACATTAGGGAATGGAAAGTATCATATTTGACTGTTTTGGGGAAATCCCACATGTAAGACTTCAGAAACTGCTCTATACTCTAGAAATTAGTCAGTTAGTAGCCTAAATGAAAATGCAAACCAGAAAAAAAAAAAAAATACAGTAATGAACCCCAAGCAACAGGCAACCACAAAACAATGTGTACAACATGAATTATTTAACAATATGTTTTAGTCCTGTTTCTTCCCTGTGTCATTATAGTCAATAATTTGTGAAATTCGCTGAAAGGTCAAAACACCTTTTGGTGAACTTGAGTTTTTTTATCAGACATATAGGTAAAGTGCTTCATATTTTCACATGGAATGAACCTTTAATTAATCAATTAAGAGGACATTACGTTGATGTAATTTAACTAAATTACTGAATTTCTCAGAAGTCTCTTCCTTTACCAAAGCATTTTAGACAGAGAAACAGTGGGTGGTTTGGCATTAGAGATGGAAAAAAAAACCTTTGATTCAGCTTTGATTTACCTGTTTCATTTGGTATTACTGACAGTTATGTCTTAAAGTGCTCATAATGCAAATGATGGCTTTATTCCATTACATCCATTAAGACAGGCACAAAGAACATGTTTTAAAACAAGTCTGTGGTTTCTCTCACATTAAACAGGAAGTTGTGGCATTGTGTCAAACGTCTGAGGCAGATTGTACGATCACTGGAAGTTTGTCATCTTCTGTTGTTCATCACGTGTCTGGAAAAAAGGCTTTTACTCACTGCGGTTCACTCTAACGCTATCACATGCAGCTCAAAGGCAAAAAAAGCCCCAGCCTAACATCTTCCTGTAGACATACATGTGCGAGACGGATTTTATCTCTCCTCCCCTTTCTCTCTTTCAATTCATCTCCTCTCCATCCACTCTGTGCGAAGTGCATCGACCGAACATGCTCTCACAGGGTCACTTTTGATCTTCTCTGGCCAGGAAGCATTATTAAAGTGCATGACACCCTCTTCTCGTCTGAGGAACTCAGCTGTGCCTCTTTTCTCAGAGGCCACGCGCGACTGGAGCTAGACTCTAGGCGGTTCTGGCTTGGAAAGTTACACTGTTGGGATTGGGTGGAGGACACCCTTCTCTGGTTGGAGCTGGTGGAGAACAATTTATAATTGGTTGTGTTGATTTGCAGGTGAGGTTATTTAATTTTTTGGGGGGGCTGGTTTTGGTAGAAGAACTACAAGAATTATATTAAACAGTGTGTGTGTGTAAGTAAGATAAAATCAGAGGGTGGACATGCTTGTTTGTTTCCTGTGCTATAGATAGTAACACTACTAATGCAGTTGCCAGACACTTGATCCTAATATTTTAAAATGTTTACAGTCCTGGGATGCATACATGGGGCATCTGGCTGACAGGTCTTGTATATGAGAGAGTTTTGAAAGTACGTGTTTGTAACATTTTAATCAGACTAATAATATGTTTTGAAGTTAGCAAAATTGCATTGTGCATAATCAGGCAAATTAATACATTTTGGGAGATAATTATACCTTTGAAAAGTAACAGTTGATAATTAATTTTATTTAATATTGTGATATTGTAAAATTATGAGGTGGGTCTTAGAATTTATTTAATTTATGCACTGACAGTCATATAGCGTGCAGAAAAAGATGGGACTTTCACTTGTCTTTGAAGGTTTTGTGTGTGTGTGTTTTCCCTTTGAATAATGAGGTAATTATAACGGTTTTAATAATTAGTCATTAATGGAGTAAAAGGGGACAAAATTTGATGGCAACAGAGATGATGCAGTTCCTGGAAATTTCCAAAAAAAGTGCAACACTGTTTTTTTAACACTGTTACCATCATATTTTACCCTATAAAGCAATTAATTAATTCATAAATAAGTTCAAACTGTAAAAAAAAAAGAAAAGAAAAAGAAATTATTGTCACAACAGGAAAGTCTCAGTGATTTATTTATTTGTTCGTTCGCATCACATATGTAGAATGAATAAATACAAAAATGAATGCAGAATAATGCCTAAATAATAAAAAAAAAAGTATTGTGGAATTTTGTTTTTAATATTTATTCAGTTGTATTAGTAGTACTGTCAAACGATTAATCGCATAAGTGTGCACTGTGCATATTTAGTATGTATACACTGTATATAAATAAACACACATGCATGTGTATATATATATATATATATATATATAAGAAAAAAAATTAATACAGTAAATGTATGTAAATACATCTAAATGCTTATATATAAACAATAAATACACACACACATATAACTTTTTTTTTGAATGCGATCACAAATCAATCTTTTGACAGCACTAACTATTAGTCTACATTTACACATAGTAAAGCTGTCTTAAATTATTTTTCACATATACTATAAATGACAGACTCAAATGGCATCTGTTTTGCAAAATGACCCCTTTAAACCTGAAGCGCGCCATTCGTTCTCTCATCCCCCAATAAGTTTTGAAATATGTAAAGTGCTTTACTCTGTAAAAAAAGATGCAGACTAGTCATATTTTCTGTCACACATTGCGTGACCCAAGGCGTTTTAGGATCATACGTCTCTTAGCTGACTTATCAGAATTTATAACCGTGAAATCAAGTTAGTTTTGTTCACTTTCCTGCAGCCTGAGTATGTGCTTGCCTCAGGATGGGAGTTGGTTAGGGAGCCATTATGCCATTCAGTGGGGCTGACAGGAGGTGCAGCCCACCACTCTTCTTTCCAGACCACTAGCCTGTGTCTCAACAGCTCTCAGGGGTGCTCATTAAACCTTTAATTACAATAGCAAAACAAGAATAAAGCAGTGTAAACACATTACGTAGGCTAAGGGTAAGGAAACGGAAAGTAGATGTGTTTATCAATACTGTACAGTAACTGCTGACTGAAGAGTCCCACATTATCTCTGACATCCTTTCTGGACAAACACTGAAAATAACTAATAACCCAGATTTTTAATAATACTATCACTAAAACAGTTGTCAGACCATCTCTAACATCAAGAGATTTGTGTAATGGCTTCATTGAACCCCAAATATGCAGTTTGATAATAAAAAGATGCTGTGAAAACAACAACAGCTGTTCTTTTAAAGGAAGTCCAAATTATAACTGTTTTTTTATGTTTTCAGCAGCTGTAAAATAGTGCTTGTGAAATAATTTACTTAATTGTATTGTAGTGAAGTTCAAATCTTAAAAAGTATATTTTCAAAACAAATAATTGAATGTGAATAAAAAGGGAAGGTCTTTTTATCATGGAAACCGGAGCCTGATAAAAATGCTCATTTGAAAGGAACAAAGTATCGAATTTAAAGGTTTGGGCATCTTGAAGTTTTTGTTTTTTATTTACAAATTAATAATATATTTATGAAATGCGATTTATGTTATCAGAAAGCATTACATTACCTTTGCACTTTAGTTAATATTTTAAAATGTTATATTTATGAAATATGCTTTTAAAAGTATGCTAAAGAGCGCTTCATTTTCACAAAGGAGTGACTGGAACAAAACAAAACCATGTGATTCATTGCTCACTTGGTCTGTGTTGGGATTTTCACGTCAAACATTCTGAAAAATGTTTACCTGTGTGATTTCCTGTCTGTTACAGCGCCTTTTGTGGTTTGGAACATGTGATTGCAGGCTAAATTTATTTCTTGGCCTGTGTCCATGTTTCTAATCTCTCTTGTTTGAGTGGCAGCATTCATGTGCAAAAACATTATGCAATATTTGACATTTAAAATCATTAGAGAATCAGAGATATATGGCACGTGGCCATAAAAGTGAATATTACACTCAATGTCAACAGTACACAACGTGCAGTTTCTATTTTGTGACACGTGAACACAACCCTGTTGTTACAAAAAATGTTACAAAAAAACCCCAAAACACATTTGCAGGAAAGCAGCACGGCATATTTTGAGATGACGGTATCATCAGCATAGCAACTTCACAGCAAGTGAATCACAGCATATCTTTATCATCGCTTATCTATAAATACCCGTCAGGACTTAAAGAATAATTATTCGGTACTATCGTCATTCACAGCAGAGATGAAGGGGAGGCTGTTTATGATACCGTTTTCAATTTTTAATATGTTGTATGGGAGACTGTTGTGCATTTGCTGGTTCAATCTGATTCTACATCTCAAAGTAATCTTTGAAGCTTTAAGAGTGTGTGCTCAGGTTACCCAGCTATTGATTTTTCCTCTGTTTTGCACGGGTAGGGTGAATTGCACACATTGCTTAAAAAAAAATGTTGCTCAGTTAGACCTGAATTGAATTTTAGTGTGACGTACTGCTGCTAGGACAATCAAGTCTAGCAGCTAATGCTGTTAGTACACCTGAGTTTGATATTGTGAGCAGATTAAGAAGAGAGGTCTGCATATACATCACATTTTTATATTTTAAAGAAATTTGATGCTTAAATGATATACTTGTCTTTGATTGCAGCCACTTATTGTGCAGATAATATAATATTAATTAAATAAAAGGCACTTAAAGAGAGTGCTCGCCCAAAAATAAAGTCACCATTTAACTCAAGCTGTTCCGAACCTGTATGAGCGTCTGTCTTCAGTTGAACACAAAAGAAGATATTTTAAAGGTTGTTTGTTAAAAAAAAAAGAAACAATGGCTAACCAACAGTTAGTGTTGTGAAGTAACCAGCCCGATCTCACAACAATTTGTATAGATTTTACCCAACACAGTCATACGACCAATTCGTACAAGGTGGCAAATTCATGCTAAATTGCACAAACTCGTATGACCTCAGTGTATGATTTGTTAGGTGTAGGTCAAGTCAAGTCAAGTCACTTTTATTTATATAGCGCTTTTAACAATACAGATTGTAGCAAAGCACTGAACATTAT
>JAUMHP010000068.1:4415626-4430705 GCA_032361065.1 Enteromius trimaculatus
CACCAGTCCTGATCCAATCAGCATAACCGATCAAAGACTAGAGCAAAAGGCACCAACAGCTGTTACAAACCAAAGGTAACAAAAAGTCTCAGTAATCAACCTCATTTGACTTACAATAGAGCACGGGAACTGGCAGGACAGGAACTACACCTCTGGCTGCAAACTGTCAATGTTAACACCTTTACTTTAAACCCTAAATACAATGTGCTTCTTATATGATATTATTTCAGAATGTAGCATCAGCAGATCTAAGACAGATTCTTAAATTTGTTAACCTTCCTTCCCTTATATCTACAAGTAAGTACTGAGGAGGTACTCTATAAATTCTGTGTAAATATGCGGCACATTGCGGGTTTAATTTTCATTTTTGGGTGAACTATTCCTTTAATGCCTTATTCTACATTCAAAATCCTACATAATACCTAAACTTAACAACTACCTCACTAATTATTAATAAGCAGCAAATTAAGAATTTTATTTATTGAGGGAAAAGTCGTAGTTAGATAACAAGTCTTACCTATTCAAATATATTTAGTTACTGATCATTTTCTTTGCAGCAGCTAGCTCTCAATTTCTGTAAGATTCTCAGTATTGGTTCCAAATAGTTTTCTTTTTTTTTGGAAATGGGATGATATGAAACATAAGCTATCAAAACAAAAACGAATAAAAATAAAACCACTTGAATTGATCAAATTAGCCTTTTATTCATCACGTTGACTGACATTCTGACAGCCCCTCTGACTATTATTCATGTGGCATCACCACAGAACTTGGAATGACCTTTTGGACCGAGAACCTCACAGGGATGTCTCAGACCACACCGAGTGAAAGTTATGGATTCAAAATAAGAAAAGGGGTTGTCAGGGTGGCTTCAGTTGGGATCATACATCTCATTATTATTCTCTCAACAGGTCAACCTCTTTGTCATTACAGCTCCTGGTGAGACAAAGGGATTTATGAATCAATTAGTTACTCTAAATGAGAGACCAGGAGATCATATTTGAAATTAGTAACACAAGAACATAATGTTGCATTAAAAAAATAAATAAATAAAAAGATTTCTGGGAACTTTATAATCCATTAGCCACTTGCTTATTTCTGTGATCATGCTTCTAAATAAAATAATATCTAAAACAGGAGTTCTGGGCTGTGCACTCCACGAGTCAAAATAAAATAATAATAATAATAAAAAATATATAATAACATTCATAATGGAATCTGATAAACAAAAGAATGCATTTTACTGATTCTTTTGTCCCTGCAAATATTGGTTCTAGGAGCATAAAGAAAGGGGTTGCACTAGGGCGGGGCGATAAAACGATAACGATATATACCACAATAGACAAATCGATATCAATAAAAAATGTGTTTGATAAAACGTTTCATATTTTTTATTCTTGTTGGAAGAAAACAGAGTTTTGAAGTTAGTTTGGTTGCATTAACAAAGGCACTCACTCTCTGGTAATCTAGCATATGGAGTAATACGCTAACAGCCAGTCATGTAACAGTATCACATTTGGTTGCGCCATATCGTTGTCTCACGCTGGCCTGCTGGATTCCTCTTCATAAGCAGAAAATGAGAGCCACAGCGAGCGAGGAAATTGTAAATAAAAGAGGAAAAGTCAGCTCGCCAGTAAAGCAGTTTTTTGGATATTATAAGTCTGACCATAGTCAGACCAATGTCGTCTGCAAATTATGCAAGACCATCGTCCCAGCTAAGATTATAATACCACAAACTTGATGTACCACCTTAGCTGCGCTCACCCTTTGGAGCACAGCCGTATTCAACCAACAACATCTGTAGCTGCAGCACCGCGCAAGCAGCAGACCGCCGTGGAGAGGTTCTCTGCATCAGTGCCTTATGACAAAGAATCTAAACGGTACAACGGAGGCAGTAGCATTATGTTTACATTTTAATTATTTGAGTTTTCCATGGTTGTTGACATTTCAGCTGAGGGGAAGTTTAACATAAAAATGTAATATATTTTTCTCCTGTTCCTTATTTTAAATGGGTCATAAAAAATATCAATTATTATCGATATCGACCGATATGAAACACTGATATCGTAATACAGTTTTCAGCCATATCGCCCAGCCCTAGGTTGTCCCCAATTCGCTTCAAACCTCTTTGATTTTCTCTCTACCACAAAACACAAAAGGAAACGAGAGAATGCACTGCTTGCTCTTTTCTTTTCAAAGTACATATATCACATACAGGAGCTTTGTGATAGAGACCAACATATATATCATTGACTGAAAGAAAAAAAATAATCATCAAAAGCTCACTCACACTAAAAAAAATTCAAATATTGTGACAGCTTCAATGACCAAGATTCACTGAGGATCAAACTTGTCATGAATGAGACACCTTCATAAAATCTGATAGACATACAGTCTACCTACAGAAGATGCAGCGGCTTACAAAAACCCCTAGGGCAAACCAGCATATCTTGCTTCCTTCTAAAATAATCTCTAGGACACAACAAGTGTCGACACAAGACTTTTCCATTCCATTCCAGCTTATCCAGAGGAATCTTTCCACTGTTGTAAATGGTAATAAATGACCCCGTGACACCTATTTCTGGCAGCTTGAAGAAAAAACAGACATGTAATGTGAGGCATGTACTGTACACCCAGCCTCAAAGGGAGCAAACTGTTCCCATCTAACGAATCAGTTTCATATGAGATGCCTGTCTTATGATGAAAAATGTCACAGATGCACCACATATGGAAATCTTCACACTATTAAAGTGACAGCTCATCCAAAAATGACAATTCTGTCATCATAATATTGTTTCAAACCTGTACGCATCTTGGACCCCACTGACTTTCATTGAATGATCAAAAAACAGTTCGAAATATCTTCTTTTATGTTTCAAGATGCAAGAAAGTCATTCAGAGTGGTGATTAATGTAAAACGATGACAGAATTTTCCTTATCGGGGGACTGTCTCTTTAAAGATAACTAATTGTTTTTTTTAATTTTGTTCTAACAAGTAAAATAGCTATTGCTCGTGGCAGGCAGTGATTATCATGTATTTATTTGTACAGTATGGCTAAGACAGCCTTTTAAATGCGAGATCTCTATGTACTGCATTCAAAAATTCACTTGGGTTAAGGTTGCTGCGTGTGACGGATATGTTTTTATTCAAAGTGTATTTGAATGTGAACAAAATGAGATACCAAAACAGAGAGGCTTATTTATGAGCAAGACCTCTATTCATCTTTCCTCCTCAGAGCATTATTGATTAAGCTTTTTTCTTGTCCTTACTTATTTATTGAACATACAGACCACACAGAATGCTAAGAGCTCCCGATCCTTTCAAAATATGTCCAGACGGCGAAGCCTCATAATCATCTCTCAGATAATTACTTGATAATAATGCAATTTTATATCACACACCAGGAAAATTAAAGTGGCTCACATGTATAAACCTACAGCTGTACAGCTGAAGCTGTAATTTTTAGAAAACAAAAACTGCATACAGATCAGCAGCTGATAGCTATTCCAGTTTCGGCAATTTTGTTTTTAAAGCTGTGCAAATACAGCTTGCTTGTATTTCAGTGGCTGGCGCATTTTGTCATTTGTCTCACTCATTGTGTTTCCTCTTCTGAACGGCCTATGCAAATTTATGCAAATCCCTGCATGGTTTACCTTGGGAAATATGGGGCAAACACTTGAAGTTTCTGTAAAATAAATGCATCATAACTAGCTGACTACCCTGATTGCGTTTCACGTTAAGGCTAAGAGGGCTCACAGCACAGCGGCAATAGACAAAATTGAAATGGCAATGAAACCAATGGAACATTTTTTACACGTGCGAGAGGTAATAAAATGTTTTCTTTTTGATGCCATTTCAAATACATTTCTGTCTGATCTTGTTGTTATTACTGTTGTTATGGTGGCTGCCAAAAGAATTTGTACTTTGTGCCGTTCCCCAGAGGAATAAAGTGAAAGGAAGAAGGCTACAGCGGAGCGCTGCCAAATGGGAACAATATAAATGAATATTACTTGAGTGGCAACTTAAAAATGGTTGCTATGGTTTCCCTGAAGCCCCATTTCACCCCTGCAATGTTCACTTACACTTCAGCTGTTCGAATCGTGTTGTCAATATTGGGCCAGGAGTAGGATTTCATGGTAAAGAAGAGTGAGATTTTAAGTGCAATTTTCTTTTGGCTCACAATGAATGCATGAGAGATTGAATTTATAAATGAAAGGATGACTTACTTTTTGGCTGGATCCACAATTCTTTTGCGCTTTTGTGCAGTTTGTAAAGATTTTAGGATGCTAGATTCAAATGCATTCATGCAAGTGTTTTATTTTTAATAGTTGTGAAATGAATTGGCATAATGCTAAAAATACGCTTTCCAGTTTAATGTTAAGACAACTGTACGTAAGCTATTTCTTGGTTGATGGCATACGAGACAAATTGCAGACAGCTGCCAACTTTGGTTCAACTAGTGATGCAAATTTGGGGTGGGGCTTATTTGCTTGTCCTGCCAATGAAAGGTTGACTTTTTTATGGTATGGCACTTAATCAACAGAAAAACCATTGGCGTATACAGTCCTTGTAGAACCCATAATTACTTTAATAACTTAAAAAAAAAAAACTATGCCAAATTGTAGCACCAGACTGCTGTAATATCATGCAAAACCAGTGGCTTTAGCAGTACAATGCAGTCTAGCAGTTACTTTAAAATTGTATAACTAACATCAGAGTCGAGAAACCCCGCTATAGACAGCTTTGCTGAAAATATGAAAATATTTTAAAACACTTAGTGAAATATTTGAATCTATTTTTATCATGTGACAAATCAAATTAATTTCTATCCATTTCACAAATCCTAATTGCCTTTTGCAACAGATTGCCTTTTACCTCCTCCGCAGAATTAATGCATTCAAAAGCCTCATGCTGCCTTTCATTTATACAAAGAGTGGTGCATGTTCCTTCCAATGATTTGCAATAAATGAGCTCGTTAATGAGTTAAATTTTCAGAAAAAGACACAATTCCTGACCTGCACACAAAGGCTGAGATCTTTTGATATCTGGGCTTAAATTTACTTTGCTTTCCTTCATCTTGAGGTTTTGCTGAAAAAAGCTTGTTTGTGTGTTTGAGAACCACTTCAAGGTCCTTGTTAAGTCCAGAGGTGGTCAGAGAATACCAACCTTGCAAATTTTTTGACTTCAAATTTCACAGATTTCACAATCCCGTTCTCCCCCCCTAGCCAACTGAATCTTAAGCAGCCAGATGTGTTTGACATTGGAACCAATAACAACAGATGCTCTTGATGAAACTTTCTGGTGCAGGCATTGAGGATGCATTTGTTTCCACCGCTTCATAATGTCTGCATCTTCGAATCTGCAGCATTCTTCTTTTACCTATGCCTTTGCATAGCTGCTCTAAGCATAATGACATCATTAGACCCAAACTCTCACTTCACTGATTTTCCTAATATGTTCTGGCAGCAAAGTAAAATCTCTTTTTGCTGGATAAAAGGGTTGGCCAATGATGTTGAAGTACCTCCTGCTATGTTTAGCAGATATTAGAATGTCGTGTCTGAGTACTGGAATAGAAAGAAACAGTCATAAATGACATACTTTTAAAATCACACTTGTTTCTTTGAGTCAACAATGAGATTATATGGAGAGCAGATGGAAAATCTCCTCTAGACGTTTCAGAAGAAATCTTACCGATGTCACAAACGTTGCTCAGATTTTCCAAAGACATCCAAGTGTGAAATGTTAGCTGTGACTATGTGCTTACTCATGATGCTCAACATGGGGTAACAAACTGTTGCTGCCTCTCACAGTTTCAACAAAGTCCTGGGGTCTATTTGTCATCTATTATGAATCATGCCTATTAGCATCACTGCTACCACGCTCCCAATGCAAAGGGACCCATTGTATGAAATTAGGTGGTCCAGACATGTTGACTGCAGGGAATACACAAGTACTTATTATTAGGGAGCCTTTGGGGAACAGTGGCTGCATCCATTTATTCCCTACTTGCATTGGCCATCTTGCTTGCCCTGTGCTGGCTAGCAATCAGTGTTGGTGGCTAGATTTGATAATTAGCATGCAGAAACATTCGCAGGCGTAACTCGCCTGACATAATTGTACCAACCAGCTTCATCCTCTACCCACTGTGACAGTGTTTGTAATGCGTTCATGTGAGAAACAGATTGTTTGTTGATTCATGTGACTTTTGTTACTTGCTTGCAACAGTGTGCAATGTCTTTCAGTGTGTGTTGTTATGCATATGATCCGCTTTCTATTAAACGACAAGACTCTTTCAAATACTGGGAAAGTGTTGCATTTTACTGAAACATTTACAAGGTAACACAATTGCGAAAGGTTGTCCATAATGACAGCACATGTTATCTATGTGATTCTATTCACACGGGTTATAACCACATTGTTGTAGCATGGAATCAGCCAGAAAACTACAAGACTGTATGCATTGTAGGTGGGTGGGTGTTTGGAGGGGGGGTGTCTTGCAATTCTTGTCTAAAGCTGAGTGCACACTGTGTGGCCATAAATTTACTGTTCTTGTTGATCACTGGCAGTTTGAAATTTTGCTTCCTGCAGCCATTGCTGCAATTTAGGTAGTCTAATGAAGAACAAATTAGGGAACAGCCCCTGATGGCAGATGCTTTCGAGTCAGAACAAATACTAATACTATTAATAATAATAAATATTTTCAATGCAAAATTAATGTAAAGTTACTTATTTAATATTACTTTTCCATGCATAACCTGTAATGAGCAGTTCATGATCTCTCTACCCAGGCACACCTCACAAAACATTTCCAAGTTAGTGCAAGGAGATGCTTGGGATCGTTCAGTTTAACTTCAATTTCACACACAAATGAAGAACTGACAAGGACAAGGACTGAATAAATTTAACATTGCATAGTCTGCTTTGGATTTCAGTTTTAAAATCTCCCAGGGGTCACATCATACAATTTGAAAAGCAACTATTATAAAGCATATGAAAAATTGTGCACAGTGTGCACCCAGTTTAGGGTGAAGAAAAAGAAAACCATTAATAGTATGACTTTGTTTCTGTCACACAAACACTGAATCTAACATTAATTTCCATAAATCTTTTGGGTCATATACTCTTGTTTATTCATCTGAGAAATGGTTGACTTGATGAGTAATGTAGTGTAGTGTGAATGCATTTTGGATCATCTAATTAAGTCTATCTCACACCTCCAGAGAGCTGTCAAAATGAGACATCAGTTCTTACAGCCCTCCTAGGAAAACGACAAAACCACATAATAGCAAAACAACTGGCACTTGCTCCTGTGAAATTATCATTGCTTTAGCTCTTGCCACTTATAAAAGGTCAGTCTCACTCTCTTCAACATTTTATGGAAGTATGTCTAGCTTCAGAAATGTAGAAGTGTTCCATTGCAAGCTCGCTCGTATGTGTCTTAAAGCAGAGCATACAGTCCATTACCAGAGGCGAAAGGCTGTCATTTGATTGAACTCGGATTGCCCGAGCCCTCTTGAGAGTGTCTGGACTTGAGAGTGAGAGGCTCTGAGGGCAAGATACAGAGTAGTGATCTATATCAGATGTGTAGTGATCCTTAGAGGACTATGAGTTCGATAGGATCTATAAGACATTCTGTATCATTTGTTTTCTGGATGGGTGAGCACTAAAGCAACATTGTTAATTGCTTATCATATATATGAAGATACAGCAGGGTCAGAAGTGATAAGAAAGAGGTAAATCAGCCAAAACACCTGATATTTCCCTGGCTATGTGCTAATAGCAGGAGAAAGTGGAAAATAGCTGTCCCTCAGCAATGATGGGTTCAAGGACAGGGTATTCACAGAAAGATTCTTCCAAGCTTCCAGTAAAAGCTGCTCTGTATATTTGTGTTTAGTATCAGGGGTTTTCATTCAAGGTCAAGGGGATGTATGAAGGAATCTTGAACCTGGATCACTAATGTCCACAGAAACATCAAAACAAAGCTGAGAGCCTGAGTATTCTCTTTAGTCCTCATGAAAGAAAAGCCTACAACCAAAAAAAATACCCCTTTCGTTCTCATGTAATAACATTGAATATTGGATGGAATACCACTCCAGTGCTGCGAAACCCCCTTAATGTCTGAGTGCTCCTTCTGATTAATCTGTGCTGATGTGCCGCGGATCTTCAGAGGCAGCTGTCCGGGATGGTGCTTTCAGGTGATTGGCTCTCCTTCACAGCTACCTCAGAGACGAGTGTCAAGCAGGTGGCAGGGTTGCGGGAGGCGCAGCGAGACAGTAGCTCCTGGCCACTACGTCTGCAAGGGCAGAGGTAACCCCGCAGGTGCATGCGGACCTTGCTGTGCAGCGAAGCATAGATGAAGGGGTTGTAGCAGGCTGAGCTCATGGCTATCAGATGGCAACAGACCTGCATCACGTTGACGTAGCGCTTGTCCACGATCTGGAAGTCCGAGTCCAGATCCAGGAGGAGATTGAGGACTTGCAGCGGGAGCCAACAAAGTGCAAAGGCAAGGACGGAGGCCACCAGAAGGGAGAAAGTCTTGCGTCGCTGCTTGCTCCATCGCTGCTGGCTATGGGACGGCTCTCCAGGCAATGTGTGTTTGCGGAGGTGCACACTGATGGCACAGTAGGAGATGCTTACAGAGAGCAGGGGGATCATATAGGATGCCAGCAAGAAGAAGCAGGAGTAGAGTAGGCGCTGTCGTTCGGCTCCCAGCCAAAATTCTTCGCATACCACCAGCTCCATGCCACTGGGTCGCAGGTCCACGTAGCGTGTGTGGAGGGAAGGAGGAGCAGCGAGGGCCAACGAAACTGCCCAGACACCCAATGCCACTGCGCCACAGCCCCACACTGAGATACGCCTCCTCACCGGGTATGCCACCACAACGTAACGGTCCATGGCGATGGCAGTAAGGGATAATACCGAGGCGAAGACAGTTGCACCTTGCAGCAGAGGAATTAGGTGGCACATCGGACGTCCGAATGCCCAGCCTCCTGCATCAAAAGCATATGATGCCGTCAATGGCACACAGCTCAGGCACATCAGCAAGTCTCCAGCTGCCAGGTTGCCGATGAAGAAATTTGTGGCATTGTGGAGCTTCTTGTCTGCCAGAATGCAGGCAAGAAGGAAACTGTTCCCGACACCAGCAACAACAACGACCAAGGCGTAGAGTGGAATAAACAGAGGTTTGAAGCGCAAAAGCAGCTGGGTTCCTGAAAATTTATCCAGGGGGTCTGTCCGATTAGTCGTTCCGAGGGTTGCATTGAAGCCCGCCAAAACTTGTTCCAGAAGAGGATCCATTTCAACCTGTGACAAAAACATTCATGAACAACAAAGACGACCATCACACACACACAGGTACTCACTCACTCACTCAGACATTAGAGATAAACTCAGTATGAGATTGGCACATGGAAACGCTGTTGCCAAGCTCCTGATGGAACCCCTTTTAAAGAGTCTTTCTCTTTCTGCCTTGATGAGACTTGAGCACCCTTTAAGCGCAAAACAGAAAAGCTGCATTTTACGGATCCAATTAATTGCTGACGCAGACTTTTTTTTTTTCTCAAGGTGAGTCATAAAGTCTAATTTCAATGTTATTATTTAGTATTATCTAGAAGAAACTCCTAAGGTATTTACCTTTATTTAAAGACACATTATCCATCAGAGGTAATTTACAAAGATCTACTGGTTATCAGGCTTTATAAATGAAAAAAAAAGAGCATTTGATGACAATTATTCCTGAATACATATCAAACTCCATTACACGACATGTGATTACATTAAACTATTATTACAGTCCCAATCATACCATATGCTTAGCAAATATGAGTGGAAAAGGCCAGAAAGTAATATTTATTATATTTGACATCACATGTACATCCAATTAACAACTTATATCTAATAACAGTAGTTTTTGCATAAATTAAGATGTGCACTAATGTCCTAGCATTTTGATTAGAGATAGAGATCAAGTATAAATTAATGCCAAATTAGATATGATATCTTGTGGTGCCATCAGCTGCCAGGAAAGCTGTGAGATGCGAAAAAAAGGATGAAATTGAAATTTTCATCAGTTTAGATTAAAGCAACTGACTGCAAACTTGACAAATCTGAATTAAAAATTAATATAGGCTATATATATATTTTTTTAAATAAAACAATGCAGCACTGAATCAACAATGTGAAATATACATGGAAAAGTGTTTTAAAAGCAATTCCAATCACAACACAGTGTTTAAAAAGGCACATGCAATTTAAATAAGTAAGTGCGTATTTGTCAGAAAAAATGCAAAAGACACACAGAAAGAGTACCTGCTGCTCAAAAGCTTGATGTTTAGCAAGGTGTGATTTTTGGTGTCCCTTCAGTGTTCTTCCACAGTTGAGATATTGTTAATCTCCAAATGTCCACATCCATAAATAATCCTCTGTGCCCAGTTTTCCATGCAGTGGTGTGTATCTGATGTAATTTGCCACTGTCTCACAGGAGGAGAGTGGCTAGTGAGGTGCAGACCACCAACCCAATGTGGTGGAGAGGGTGCTGGGGGGCTGAGAGGGAATGAGTGAGCCAGAGAGAGAGAGAGAGAGAGAGAGAGAGAGAAGGGGGAGTGACTCCGTCTTCTGTCACAACTGCAGTAAGAAACCTGAAAAGAGACACAGTTCTCCTACTGAGACCAACCTCCCTTTTTAATTCATTCTCTCTTAGATTAAAATGCACACTAGCATATATTTCAGACATATTCTATTTACAAAAACTCTTTAATCTCTCTTTGAGATCTTTTTTTTCTTTTGCAGCTTGGCATCTGTGAGCAGCTGATAATCCTGGAAAGATCAGTTTGGTGATGCACGTGGTTGGAACACTAATGCATACCACAAAGAATAAACATACATACTGTATAGATATGAACACACACACACGCACACACACCGACTGGTGGTTGTAGAATTCAGTGCTGCAGTTGAATGTTTCTTCATATGGGCTTTTAGAAAATAAACACTTTTTTTGTTGTGGTGTGGTTGTAGTGAAAATCATTATACAACATAAGGCAATAATTATATATAAAAATGTATGATGAATGCACTCACTGCACTCTCCCATCTGTTTAAGTGTCAATGCCTACTTAAGTATGAGAGGGAATGAGTATGACCAAAAATGAAAATGGTCTGCACCCTATTTTTTTTTTTTTTAAGTTATTTTGTTTCTCAGTGATTATATAGAAAAGTGACAAACATCAGGTGATCATAATCAATCAATCCACAGACTGCAGTTAATAATATGACACAAATTTATGAGAAACACTTTAGAGAAAGAGAGATGACAATGTCTTTAAATAAAACAAAAACCCCTCCCCTTGTTAGATTTCCCCCCCAGACCAATATCAATTTCTTCACCTCAGCGCAAAGTAATCACTCTTTCAATATTTGTACTTTAAAGCTGTTCAATATCGTGATTATAATCAATACAGTGTTTAGCAATTAGAGACCACTCATTCTGATTCTCAATGATCTTGATGTGCATGGATATTATAGTAATTATAGCACACTTTTAGTAGAATATGTTATACATGAATTGATGTAATACACCTTTATGTGTGACAAAAAAGGTCACACTTTCACATTG
The DNA here is from genome assembly GCA_032361065.1 of Enteromius trimaculatus. Classification (NCBI taxonomy): domain Eukaryota; kingdom Metazoa; phylum Chordata; class Actinopteri; order Cypriniformes; family Cyprinidae; genus Enteromius; species Enteromius trimaculatus. The sequence goes on from JAUMHP010000068.1 coordinate 4,427,242, forward strand.
CAGACAAACACGATGTACATTTTTGCATTGACCAAAAGCTTCTTTAATTTTTTTTTTTTTTTTTTACATTTAAACATGTTTGCTACGTTTTTAGGTTATTTGTAATAGAACATTGGAGGATTAAAAAAAACAAACAAACAAAAAAAGATTACTGAAAAATAGAAATAAAATATAAAAATATATATATATATTTTAAATATATATATATATATTTAAAAAATATATATTTTGAGACAAATCAACAGCCGATGTTTGGGCTATCTGTCTTCATCAGTGTAATAATTCGACCAAACAACCAATCAATCCAGACTGAAGCAAATTGATATGAACAATAATACATCAATTAGATAGATAAAAAAAAAAAAAATCTCATTTAACCCAAAGATGACATTGTCTATAACATCCAAAATGCCTCGCTTTGTATGCCTCTCTGTCCACATCAGCAGAAAGTGATCACTCTTTCAACACTCATACATTAAACATGTTCAATATCGTAATTACAATCAATATAATGTCTGCAATTAGAGACCATTCATTTTGATTCTCAATGATCATGATGTTTCCCCCATATTAATGAGATATATATAGTAGAATGTATCATACAAGATTTGATATAATACATCTTTTTTGTGGAAAAAAAACAAGATGTTTTTAGATTGTAGTAGTATCATTTATTTATGCATTTTGTTTGTGCAATTCTTGGATTTGTGTAAAGTTTTGAAAAAGACACAAAATTTAAAAAATGTGTACAAAAAATGTGACCAAGTTAAAACAGAGGCAACAACAACAAGAGCACTTGCTGGATGTTTCAGCTATCTTCCTTCATCACTGTAATAATTTTCTCATTGAGTTCTTCTCAAGAGATTCTCACTGATTACAGCCACGCCACACATCAGGTGATCAATCAACTCCAGTTCAACATCTGAAACAAACAGATAGGAGCAGTAGAGACCGAAAACATAGATTTCTCATTTAAAACCAAAGATTATTTTTTATTTTTTTAAACAAAACATACAAAACACCTCTCTATTTTTAATCAATATCTCCACATGGGTTTAAAGCAATCACTCTTTTAATCAATAAACATTTAAGTTATTCAATAGATGTGATTAGAATCAGTGTATTCAGGGGCGCCGTGAGGGCTATTTCAGGTCTTCACTATAATTCACAGACATTTAGATTTTGATTGGCTAATCATAATTCCAATGTTTTAAATCATTTTTATTTTTATAATAAATTCTAATGCTAAATTAAGTCTTGCTAACACAAGCTAAAACAACATAACATAAAACACCTAAAGCTTAAACAGTTTAAATCTGTTAGTTTTAATAAAAACAACTCCTGGGGCAAAAAAAAAAAAGAAGCAAAAAATAAATAAATAAATTCAAAGCAACCAGCTGTTCAGCAAAATGTCACCAAACTGTAATATCCTTCCATTCTGAACCTGACATATAGCAGTAAGGTTAAAGCTATAGATTATTCCTCATGTCTGTCAGTAGTACATTTATTGCCACTGTCACTGAATTACTAGTTCACCCAAAAATGAAAATTCTGTCATCATTTACTCATCCTCAAGTAATTCCAGATGTTTACGAATTTCTTTCTTCTGCTGAACACAAAGATTTGAAAAACATAGTATTTTTTTCTTACCATGAAATTAAAACAAATTTGGAATTACTCGAGTGAGTAAACAATGACAAAACTTTCATTTTTGGGTGAACTTTAATTTAGGAAATATCATAAAGTTCCTCTCTCATATTTATAAATCTTTTTTTAAATCATTTTAATATTTATTAAATTTAAACAGCCCTCCTGCATTTTCCCAGCATGAAGACATGCTACTTACTAAATGTCCTTGCACCCAGCAAAAAAGAAAACTGAATGTCAGACAAGTAATTCCTTCTATAAGCATCACTTCCAATAGTTCATCACCATTCGCTTTGCTATTTGCACCACAATGAGTAGGCAATCATTTGTATGACTCTGAATGAGAGCCATTCAGTTTTGAATAGTTTGTAGTAAGTGATTGGAACAGAGGAAACTTCTTATGACATAATGTGATTAAATAGTCAGGAAAAAACAATGACAGTAAAAATGAAGATCTATGAGCACCTGCAACGTCAAATGCACTGATAACAATACACTGAATTACTAACCTGATCTCACGGCAATTCGAACATATTTTACAAGGTAGCTAATTCGTACAAATTTGTACGACCTCACTCATACTAATTCATATGATTTATTCTAAATCAAACGTATTCTACGAGATGCCAATTCGTATGAATTTGTACGAATTACCTAAACATAACCCCCGCCCCCAAACCTACCCATCACATGTATTTAGACAAATCGGACAAAATTGTATGAGTGAGGTCGTACGAATTAGTACGAATTGGCACAAATTGGCACAAATTTGGCACCTCGTACGAATATGTATGCATTGCTCGTGAGACTGTGTTGGAATTACACAGATGAAAAGTGATGTTTGAGTCGGTTCTTGGAAGTTAAGTTTCTATAATCAACAATCATTGTTTGATGCAAAGACATTTAATTTACGGTAAATGCCTCTTCTCTCCCAAAGGACAGCTGACATGGGCGTTTTCAATTTGGACAGTCAAACTGACACAGAGTGGATGTGTTTGGGGCTGGCATGAGGCTAAACACAATCAATTACCATCTTGTTGATGCCCTGAGAAGGGTGAACTAAAAATGGCCAAAAAAATAGGGCAAATAGAGTGAATTTAAAAGGTTAATTGCAGTTGTGCCTGTCTAAGTAAATGTCTTGGCATAGCTAGTGTTTTGAATCTGACCTCAGGCAAAGCCTTTAGTGTAAGACAATCAACACTAATAATTTTACCCCTCGTGTCATGACGATTTTGACCTCTTCAGTCACCCGACCCTTGTTCGACCCCAGAGACCGCTCTCATATGCGAACATAGTGTCATGTGCGAGCTGAAGCTTTTGCTTGGCGAGGGGACAAAATAATAGGATAAAAGAGAGCAAAATGAGAAGATATAGATTCGCTGGACATGATATGGGTTGGTGTTAGAACTCATTTAATGGCACTGACTCAGAATCTGTTTTCTACACTCAGACGTTGACCTTTTTTGAAAGTGCAAACCCATTTCCAGGTCAGTTCCATACACTCTAAAAAATGTTATTTTTTCAACCCAACCGCTGGGTTGAGACTGTTATGACGGAGCTTTAGTGCCACCAAAAAAAAAATAAAATAAATAAAACTACGAGAATAAAATCGTAATGTTACGAGATTAAAGTCGAAACTACGAGAATAATGTCATAATGTTACGAGATTAAAGTTGAAACTACGAGAATAAAGTCGAAATATAATATTTAGTATAGTGCACTTGTAAATGACCCGGATTAAGAGAAGGACACCAGATATAAGCACGTTTGAATATTGTTGCGTCCGAGCGGCTGCTTGATGTTACTGAGATGAGATC
>JAUMHP010000068.1:4440914-4456423 GCA_032361065.1 Enteromius trimaculatus
ACTTTAATCTCGTAACATTACGACTTTATTCTCGTAGTTTCGACTTTAATCTCGTAACATTACGACTTTATTCTCGTTGTTTTAGATTTATTTTTATTTATTTTTTTTGTGTCACTAAAGCTCCGTCGTAGTATACAGCATGCTGGAAATTAGATTTTTTTTAACAGTTCCCAAAACTGCACATAAATGACAAATTACCTTTTTTTTCATTCACTTTTTTTTTCTACAATGCATTGCGATCACAAACAGTTGAAATCTTAAATAATCTAACGTCATAATGCGTCAGGTTCCATCATTGTTACTGCAGATGCTCCACGAGTTTGGACAACAAAACAGACTGTAAAAGTCTCTTCGTGTCTTAAAATGTTTCATTTGGCATGAAAGCGCATTCTTGGGGCATATACAAAGAACGTAAACATTAGACGCATAGAAAACCCGTATTGCATAACATAGCATGTGATATTATGCAGGCTAGTAAAGTGTGCGTGCGAGTGTAAACGTGCTATGAATAATACATGATTATTCTGACCTCTTGTGGTGAAGTTACTCAACTGACAAAGTTTGAATCGGCTAGATGGTTTTTAATTAGCTTGAGCCATGTTTTCTTACATTTTGACATTTTCGACCATAATTTAATCTACTTGCTTCTGAAATTAGGATCAGAGGTCCGTGTTATAAGAATACTGAACTCTAATTAAAAATAAAAAAATGTACCTACTATTTGTCTCTAAGGGCCACAGATCTGCATTATTTTGTTTTTACCCAAACACACCTGCTCCAGCTCATCAAGGTTTTTAGGATCACTAGAAACTTCCAAGCAGGTGTGATTTGGAGCTGGTTGGACTTCAACTGTGCAGAGCAGTGGCCCTCCAGGAATTGAGTTTGAGACCATTGATTTATACCAAAATATGAGTAGCTCTGCATGGGAACACTTATGTTACTAACTGTATAAAGTCACACGCTATCATACTGTTAATCTGCGTGACCAATATGACAGTTCAAACACCAATACAAACTATAATAGCATCTGTGTTGTATAGCCTATTTCCTCTAAAAGTTAAATTTCACTTGAAAGGACATTCTTGTACCACAGAACAGGGTTTTCCAAAACTGCATGTGAATGAAAAGTGCTAAAGTTACAAGTTTAGAAGCGCCATTATTGGTGTAATATTGTAATGCATTAATTTATGATGACTTAAGAATAGAAATATTCTTAAATAAGTCTGTATAAAGTTTGAGCTTCTGCTGCTAGATGATTTTTCTCCCTCCAGTGTTGTTGTAACGACATGACAGTACTGTTACATCTCAGAAAGCAGATCCCTGGTTTACGTCCTGGAATAGTTTAGCAATTTTGCAAGTTTTTATTTGATTATTTGTAATGAAGACATTGCAACATTCATAACAATAACAGAGTAAAAGTGTCATAATGGCATTCATCTTATGGTAGTAAAGTATCAAAGAACATTGTTTACATTGAGTATTACTTAATTATGTTTTTATTCGTACATTTTAACATTTTAAAATGCAAATAAGTACATATATCAGTCTGTATTAAAACCACATTAACAAAGGAAAGAGTTAGTCCATTCTTTCATCAACTGTCATATAAGAGATGAATCAGAATTTCACCTTCTTTCTGTTTTATTTAGATTTCTTTAGTAGTGTTAAAGTAACAGTAAACTGTTTTATCAGCTTAAGTGAAACATCAGAACAGACATGGAACTAATAAAGCTGATGCAGGACATTATCACTCTTTAATTTGAAAGGCCTCCCTCAAGCTTTGTAGAGCCTCCCTCTGGGTGATATTTCCCCACGCTTCAGGTAATTTTGCAGGTGCACACTGATATTTTTTAGCAAATCTACTGTTGTACCTTATAAACACGTATCTCCAGTAGACTGCAGCCCCATTATTCCTAGGATCTTCTGGGTAAATTTTCCAGTCTGGGTAGATGGATTGGTACTCTTTAAAAGGCAGAGACCGGCCCTCTGTATCTCTGTTTTGGAACTGCTTTTGCCCTACAATATCTGCAGAGCAGGTGTTGTAGGACAGAGTGGTAGAGTTGGCATTGGTATAACACACAAGACCTTTGGGGCGATGCACCACCGCTTCGTGCACTTGATGTTCTGCTTCTTCCAGGTCACATGGAGCTTTGCAGAAAGGACAGCGCTTATCGCACCCCTTGACTCTTTCATATAGCATGTCCTGAAGTTTATTGGGGAGGTCATCCGGGACTTCAATGACATCCTCATTCTCCATAAATTCCTGAGCAATTGATGAGGATAACTCATAGGCTGATTCCTCTAGGTTTGCAAAGAAATGCTCACGATGCGTACTTATGTCAAACAAAGGTTTCTTTAAGATTTCAGTTGGCATAGTGATTTTTCCTAGACTCTCCAGGCTGACACAAACTTTCTCAAGTAGTTGTCTAACACTGCTCTGTGCCCCACTGCTAGATTCAGATGCCTGAGTAATGCACATCTTCACCCAATCAAAGATTTGGTGCATTCGTTGTTCCCTGCGGTCTTCGATCATAACAGAACCTGACAGATGAACTCTGATAAAGTTCTCGATACTCTTCCGGCAGAAGCTCTCATGGGAATGAAGGTACTCGTGGAAATCCTCAAAGCTGTCCTTTATCAGCATCTCTTTAAGAAGACTGTAGTGGAACTTCTTTGGTGAGCTATAAAGTTGTGCATTTTTGTTCTTGAGCATATCATTAAATATCTGTCTCTCCAAGCTGTTGTAAATGAAGTCTTCGACTGTTGGCCTGAGGCACTGATTGGTGAAAGACTGAGCAGCTTTTTGACACTGGTCCCTTTTTCTGAACTGATATATGAAATTCAACATGTGCCTCTCTCTGGTCTCATTTAGGAATCTCTCTTTTATCTGCCTTTCCCTTATGAACGACTCATGAACCTCTTGAAAGGACTCTGCTGCTTTGCCACAGATGTATCCTTTGACATCCACTTCATATTTGGGACTCATCACGAATGGCTCACCCTTTAAAACTTCTAGACCCTTGTCCACAATCGCAAGCAACTCTCTCATGTAGCTATCTGAGTAGCCCTCTTTGTGGCACACTTTATCTGAGACTCTTCTGTCGCAGTCTTCTAGCAAATTTCTGGTGAATCTTTGTGCAACATCTTTATTGTACTTCAGTGTTTTTTTCATCTTACTACTCAAAGCAAAATGGGCAGTCTTCACTTTGAAGCCATTGAGCTGGTTTGCATCGTGGAGTCTTATGTTTTGCCTTTTCAGACCACGATCACGTAGGTTTTTCTTCAGCTGCTCCACTACCCTTGTAAAGATTTCTTCTGTCTCTAAGGGGGGATCGTTCACGTTGGATGGGATATTTTCCCAAACACTAACAAATTCACGTTGAAGCTCCTTGTCCTCAATCACACAGTTATTGTTCTTGCAGGTCTGCAAGAGCGAACGTAACCTCACCTCCAGGGCTGCTTCAAGTGATGTCAATAAGGCGTGCATCTTAACTGTCATTTCATGACAAATGGTAGCAGACTCAAGTTTCTGTGCAACATCAGATGTCATTTGCTCTTGGATAAGGTCTACTTTTTTGTGAAGGCTTACTTTGTAATTTTCCACAAGGCCAGCATCAATATCCTCCTGCCTAAGGTAGTCCCAGAGACTTGCCTTAATATGGTCTTTCTCTGTATTGATTTGTGCAGCTGCTTCATCTCTCAAAATTCTGAGTATTCTATCTGAATCCATGTGTTCTCCATTTTGGTATGCCGATTCTTTCAGCTCTGTAATGTGATTTTCCAATGATTCAACCCAAAGATCCAGCTGATCATTAAGCTGCTTTTCTCCCTGTACAAGTTTTCTGCAGAGGCCAGTGATGACATCAGCTGTGGCTGTGTCACCAAATTTAATTGCAAGCGTTCCATTTTTCACTAACTCCCACATTCTTAACATATGCTGCATAAATGCACCCAAGCAGGTTGGCTGGCCATTTGTTGCCTTTTCATGGAAGGTAGTCAGCAGTCTTTTCTTTAGCCTGAGAACTGAATCATTTTGAGTAGTCACAGAGCTGCCGCCTATACCTCCTGTTTCACTTGTGGGAATTGTTTCTCCTGTGGTAAGTACATCAACTGCACAACTCATGATTTTTCCATCCATTCCTGCCACCTGTGAAGCAACCTGAAAGGTAGTCTTCCTCTCCAAGTTTCGTGTACAGAGAATAGCGTTGACAGCTATCTGAAGGTTGCGTCTTGTTTCGTTTTGATCCTCATCTGGTAAATTTATTAGTGTGATGTCACTCAGTCCACTGACGAAGGTAGCCAGTTCACTTGCATGCACAAGGCTTCTTTCTGTTTGGGCGTTCAGACCTTCTGTGCTAATCAACAACAGAAATTCACAGTCCATCTCCTTTCTGAAGTTGTCAGGCAGGCTGAGGAGAAGCATGTATGCCCCTTTGATATGCCTTCTACCCAACTTTGGGAAGTTGACACCAAACAAGGCAGATAAGAGCTCTGCGTTCTTGGAGTTGTGGAAACCTAGGACTGTCAGAACTCTCATGCGACTGAACTTTGGCAGCTGGCTGTGTACCTCCAAAAGAACGCTGTATACCCAGTTCAGGGGAAATACTGAGGCATCACCATCATAGACTTCAAGGGGAACTCCATGCAGGAGTAGTTCAGCCCCTATATATGGTAAACGAAACATGTCGTACAAGTCGCTGTTTGGGCCACGGATGTATCTTTCGTAGATCAGTCCCATCTCTCGAAGGAAATGTTCAAGTCCAATGCAATGTTCTTGCGTTTGTTCCTCATTTGCTTCTCTTTGACGGGATAGGATATCCAACTGCATAACTTCAAGTTTTACTCTCATCCAAGAAAGAAAGAAGGCCCGCTTAGTTGTGTCAAATAAACAAAGAGATGAAGTGAAGGCTCTCATGGCTGTTGTTAGTTTATAATCAAGTAGTTGTTTTGTGAGGTTTTCCTTCTCCCCTGTTAAGCTGTGGGATGTTTGCTGCAGGTGACGTGCCTCCTCCTTCTCCAGTTGACACAACTGTTTCCATACTGTACCTTGCAGGGGGAGCTGATTCTCCAAATAGCTAGACACTCCATCTTCGATTCCACTGAGGACTTCTTCAGCTTCACTGAATGCCATTCGACAGAGCTCATCTTCATCAACATTAACGTCAAGGTCGTTGGCCATACCAGCTGCACCTACAAGGTTTGTGGTGTGCAGGTATGGAATAAAGCGATCCAGAACATATCTTAAGTTCTCAGCAATTTCTTCCTCATCACCTTCACAGCCATTAAGCATTGTTCCATCAGGAAGCTCTAAATCCTTCATCAGCCTTTGTTTCAGTTTCTCATTTTGATTCTCTTGTCCATCCTCTACTGATGGTGAGCAGTCAATTATAATCATGTGGCTTGTATTGTTCCTCCATGAGGCAAGCAGGTCTCGTTCCTTGGCACCAAAACTTTCACAGAAAACTATGAGGACCGCAGATGTGTAACACAGGAGACTCATCTGTTTTTTGCAGTTAGCTGCATCTCCACGAAGATTAGCCACTAGCACAGGACGAGAAAAGATGTTGTTTTGATGATCTCCTGAATGCAGGTTCCAACAAACATCCACCAGACCATCAGAGAGAACTCTAGGCAGCTGACCTCCCTCCATACCACAGTTTACAAAGCAGTCATTCAGCTCACCTGGACCCCCGAGAACACGGTTGAGTATTCGAGATTTAGAGACATTGCAGGTACCTAGCCTCAGTGCTGTGAGAAATGGCATCCTGGACTCAGCCATGTTCTTCATGATGGGTCCCTCAGAAGGTGACTTCCACTGACCTAGAACTCCTCTAAATGGACTAAGGAGGATGGTTCCCTTCTTTTCTGGGTGAATAGGTGGAAGATACAGAGGCACAGCAAAGTTGCATTGCAACATCCGCTGGGTAATTTCTTGCTGTAGGAAACTATTTGTTGTCATGTATATGACAGTAACTAGGTCTAAAGGATTGATGGCACATTGTGAATTCTCATCCATGTCCAAACCATAGTTTCCAACTGGTACCTTGCAGCAAGTGCTACGGGCTTGGGGATTACACAGCCAGAGCCGCCGGAGGAATGCATTTGAGAGCTCTGTTGGGTCCTGTGGAAGGTCATCTTCAGTACTTGGAGTGCTTATATATTGCATTGTTGTAAGGTCCAGAGGTGCCACTTTTTCCCTGTGCAGGTCCAGCATGTGCAGCAAAATATGCTTGTCCCTGTCAATTTCAGACACTAGAGGAGAAACATATTTGGTATTAGCATTGGTATTGATATTTGGTACATATTTTACTAATAATTTTGCAATAATTATAAAAAACTTTAATGCAATATGCAATGTTTCCAAAGAGCTTGGAAATAAGTGTTCAATAATGTTATGATAGAAACTGAAATCTGATGCATATGGTAACTCTCACCTATCTCAGTAGTCAGGAGCCCCAGGTCGGGCAGATTCTTCCGATGTAGAGTCATTGTTTTACTTATTTAATCGTCAGCTACAATTCAAAGAATCACATTGACCTGCCATCCAAAAACAACATGATGTTACAGAATGCCCCTATTTTTTCTTTTACAAAATTAATGAATACACAATATATCAACCTAATCTCATGAAATTGCGTATAAATGATGAACCAAATAAAAACAAAAACTTGTGGTACTTGCACGCAAAAATGGACTTTGGGATAAACCATGTTTATGCTATGGAATGTTTAGGGTTGTGGGGTAGATGCGTATTACATTTACGCAACTACTGCATATTATATGCATGCCCAAGTATGTGTGAAGTCAAGTTTTTTTGCATATCAATACCAGAAGTTTTTTTTTATTTTATTTGCCATACTATTTATGCACATTATAAATAGTAATATATACAACAATAGATACAACATGCAAATACAAAATTTGCAAATGCAAATTGTAGCTTGGATTATTCTCATATTTATGCAGCAACAACTTGAGAGTTCATCCAGACATCACCTAATAATAGATTCATAGAACTGATAACAGCTTCATTAATGTGCTTTTACTATTTTTATGCTTGACAGAGGATTTCCTTGCAAATTTTCCTAAACTTCATCCGAGGAACACAATTTAACACAACAGCTGAAGGGGGACAAATTATGGTAATCATACTGGGATAATTACTTTCTGACAATGTTGCGTCATTATTGGTTGCATGTCTAACAGTGTGCTTAAGTCTGTACATCCTGTACATCAAAATCACTGAGCTTTTCTTTTATCACTGTCAACACAACCTGCATTTTGTGTATTTCATATAATATACATTTCGGCAAACTTCATTCAGCTGCTTAACATGCATCTTTCTTCTTTCCCGAGGATTATAAGTATGCTTTTCATAAGCCACACAGATGGAAAGCTAATTTCTCATTAAGACCAATGATTTGCATTCCTCTGCAAGAATTAGGCAGTCACTAGTGAATAATTCATTAAACAGAGAACCAAAACCGTTAAAACCCATTCGGTTCAAAAATATAAAGTCTTCAAAAATATATATTATTATACCTATGCAATTTTTTTAATTAATTAAAATCACTAAAATACAAAAGTTTGATAATAGTTTTATATACAATATGTAGTCATGGATATCATTAACAATGACATGTTAACATATCATCTCACTGGAGTAAAACAAAAAAAGCTTACCTAAAATTTAGGATGCCCTCTTAGGCTGTTCTGTCATGACATGAAACTGACGTTACAATAAGCATTTATATGGGCCTTGAGAGTGATACGGTCTGCTTTTTTGGAATCTGTCCCACCCCATTCATTAGGTATTTACGCACATGCAGTTCTTTATCACGTACACACTCACAAAACAACAACCCCCATGCAGTAGAAAAAGTACCAAATAATCCATGTCCTGTATGGTATTAGGCAGTTTAAAACACTTCTATAATAAATATTGCTTTGTCAGCAAAACTTCCAACCAAGTGTAACTAAAAAAAAAAGAATAATACAAAAAATAAGCATTAATAATTAATATAATTACTTAATAATTACTAATTTTCAAGTAAAACATTTTACAAAAAGCTTGTAAACTTATATTAAATATATATATGCATGTATGATGTTTAGATAAGGATTGTGCTTCTATGGTTTAAAATGTGATTGGCGTCCATGAAGGAGTCATGACTTCATTAATGACATCACACCATCTGCTATCTATTCAGTTGCTGACTGATTGAAGTCTGATTAGTTGAGAAGAGATTCTGAACATTCATGTATTTCGATAACATCTGCTTTACAGGTAGTCCTGTTTAAAAATGTGATTTCTGATGTCCTGGTGGAAATCAAGCCCCCTGATAATAATATAAGAGGAATTGTAAAGCAATATTTTAATGTTTTTGAAAGCAAACAGAAAATGTCCCATAACCTCAATATTTTGCAAATGGCTTTCTTAATGGAATGTAAAGCTTTTGTCAATGCAGAAGAATTTCTTTCTAATTTGTTACAATTTTTTTGCATGGGTATATTTGTAGCCAACAATACACTGTATTGGTCAAAATGATAGATTTTCAAATCAATAGAATATTTAGTAAAGATCAGGTTCCATTAAGATATTTTGTAGTGTTCCTACTGTAAATACATAAAATCTTAATTTTAATTTAGTAATATGCATTTCTAAGAACTTCATTTGGAGACATTTTAAGGGTTATTTTCTCAATATTTGGATTTTTTTTTGCACCCCCAGATTCCAGATTTTAAAATATTATCATATCCTAAGAAGCCATACATCAATGGACAGATTATTTAAGTATAAATACTAATTGCCTTTGATTTATCATTTTGCAATGAGGTTACTAGCGTGTTCTAGGGGATTCCTTACTATTCCCTTGATTCAATTTAAGTGCAATGTCTGGTTCAGGATGAGGTGAAAGCTCTACCCAGAGGGATAAACGCTCATGTGCGCGTAGGAAAAGATTACATGCCTCCTATTTCTGTAACGCAAAGCTCTTTAAATGACTTAGCCCTGTGAGTGTGTCTAGCTGAAGAGAAAGATGCAGCTCTAGATCCTTGACTTCTCTGAGTATAACCACAGTTGACGTGTTCTGAGCGGGAATACCTGAAGAAAAACACAAAGAAAGACAGTGAGCAGATTTTCAAAATGCTGGTGACAATGCTAACAGCCATGTATATGATGGTGAGAGTGGCTGAACAGGTAAGACAACTCATTGGATTATATCTCGTCAACATACCAGCCAAAACCAGTTCATTTGACTGGAATTTTTGTCATAGTTTCATATGTCAGACATTATGAGCTATGGTGACAAAAATGCTAGATAGGCAAAAATGATGAGACAACTGTACTGTAACACAAAGGGCAATATGAACTGTTTATATTTATTTTTTCACTGACTACTTCGAAACGAGAGAGAACTTACATTTTTAGAAATAAAAATGTGAACATTTTTAGAAATATATTCCTTATATAGGAATATATAATTTTTAGGGGTGTTTCTCTCACTAGCCTATTATATAAGTGTCCAGCATTCATGCATCACAGGAGGATTACTATCACTCCCCCAGTTGCTGGCTGAGGTGGAAATGATGTCACAAATGAGAGAAAGCCATGCATTCTGTAAAATAAATAAATAGATAAATAAAATTAATGAATGAGTGAATTAAATAACAAATAAAAAAAAATATATACATTTTGGTTTATGTTCCTTTTAGTTAATTATGATCATGATACGTGATAATATTTTATAAAAAATAAAGTAAAATAATAAAACAATGTGAAAAATATCATTGTAGATTGTTTCAAACAAAGTTATATAAAGTGGCAGGGATGTTCATATAATGAATAAATAAATATTCCCAATAATAAATTATAAATAAATAAATTATCCCAATAACTCCTCAGACACAAAAGTGCATGTAGTTGATGAAATTACCATGTCACGATGTAACATGGTATGTTTCAAAATATGGAACCATGTACCATGATACTTCCATTGTATTGCCACAGCTCAATAATCATAATACCTATTTTCAAAAGGATGTATAAGTCTTTAAGTTTACATTTCCTCTCTGGCTGGTTAATCATACAACATCCTTTCAGTCTCAGTAATAAAGTTATTAGGGTGCATGACATTGTCATTCAGAACCTTAATAATCTTGATAAACAATGGAAATGAGACTGCAGGAACTAGATCACTTAAATTTTAACACGGCTGTTCCGTTTATTCCACAAGAGTTGATTTAATTCACAGGGGACAAGATGGACACTTTCTAATCACAGATTAGCATGCGAGATCATGACACATCATGAGTCCAAGCAAAAAACATGACACCGTCTTAGAAGCTAAACGTTATACACACATCAACAACAACATACTGTGCAACACACACACACACACACTGATTCTGCTGTGTCTGCTCTGCTTCAGATGGGTGTTCGGTGGGTACGTCAGCAGGAGCCTCTTCCGTACGTGGTGTCTCAGCCGCTGCCGTGGCAGGTCCACTATGTCTCCCACAGTCGGAAAGGAAGTCGTTCAGAGGAGGTGAAATTACTCATTATTTCTAAACCATAACACAACTGATTAAACCCCCAAAGAAGTTCAAAAAAAGAAATGTTTTCTTCAAGTATGAATCTCACCAGGAACCACAGATTAATAATAAAAAAAAAAGGTCTGCATTATGCAAATGAAGCCATACATTTAGGATCATTATAACCATGATGTATAATGATAATAATTTAGTCTTTAAAAATGTAACAACAATAATGTGCACATGCCCCTATCTCATTCTCATTAATGCAAATCCTAAAAATAAGCACTATATTTCAATTCTATAAGTATATATTACATGTGAATGTTTGTGTACTGACATCATTTTTTAAACAAAGTGAAATAAATGAATTCATTTGATTATAATTAATAAAAAAAGCTTAGGCAGTCATGATAATAATAATTATTGTTATTATTATTACTATTATTATTTTGGGGGGAAATGCTATAAACAAACAAACTAATCAATAAATAACCAGCAACAACAATAATAAGAAGCCTCTGTCTTAATACTAATAATTTTCTTGATTTTGACTACAGTTCTTTTTCACATTCACCCTTAAAGTTACACAGCAGTAGTCTGGTTATGAAATTCTCCTTTAAAAGACTGTATTACAAAATATCTGGAAAGCATAAAGGTGAGGGTGGAGAGGTCAACGCTGGTGGGTGGACAAAGGGATGAGAATTTATAATGTGGCCCTTACATTACATGGGTGGCCCTTGTTCAAGACTTTGGTCTTATTTTGGGGTTTCTTTCTTGCTGTTAGTTTCCATGTGAACTGAAACTTACATTCCTAGCCGCTGGATCCTGTTATATCATTGAAGTTGCACAATATGACTTACAGTTTTTGCCAGACATTACTAGATGCCGTTCAAGGCCAAAGCACATATATATTACCTCTCAGAATATAGGCTTGGACATCCCTCTGGTTCCTGTAATCCAATGGAGAGGGATTTGTGTCTTAATGCATTACGGTCTATAAAAGAGAAGGCTATACTGCAGTTGTCCCGAGGTTCAGCTTAAACAACAGGCCTGTTTCACACTGCCTCTTGATAGATTTACAAATCTGTACTTAAAGCAAGACAAGAGATATCACTATATTTCCGTGACATAAATAAACTGCTTTGCATTACAAGTATTCTGAAATTTTATGTTCAAATATGCAGCTATTAAAGAGTTACTTCACCCCAAAATGAAAATGTTGTCATTAATCACTTACTCCTCATGTGGTTCCAAACCCGTAAAAGCTTTGTTCATCTTTTGGATAAAAACTGCGGGGCTTGTGAATTTCCCTTTGACTGCCAAGTACTGTCAAGAGAAATTATGAAAGACATTGTCAGCATACTCAATCTGCCATCAATGGTTCAATCTGTATGTTATGAACCGTACGTGATTTTGTATTTTCAAAATATATACTGTGAGTTTGTATTTATATATACATAAATATACACAGAACACACACACTATATATATATATATATATATATATATATAAACCTTTTTTTGTTTGATGAGATTATTTGTTTGACAATACTTATATATATATATATATATATATATATATATCTTGCAACTGAAATGAACAGATGTAAATAAATAAAGTACAATAAAATAACACATTTTAGATGTTTTCTTTTTGCTAGTGATGTTATGAAAGTAAAACAAGTCAAAAAAAGGGGGTACTTGAATTATATATTTTGATTCCTTTTGATATAGTACCTTTTTTGTGTACATTAAATATGCATATTGAATTCTTCACTTTCTTATAAGATAAATAAAGAGTAGAGAGTGTAAAAGAAGTCATTTAGCAGACATTTTTATCCAAAGCATATCAGATTACGAGGGCAATCCTTACTAAAGAGAGCAAAGCCACTTTTTCTTGGCATGTGCTGGGACAGGCAAAACGGTCAGATCAGACTGCTAATATTGTGTTTATTATTATGCCATCAAATATGACATCAAGAAAATGGCTTGGTCTGCAGTTTAAGATCAATCTTTGTACTGTACTCTTATGTAGAGACCACACAGTCCTTTTAAAGATTGATTTACCTACAGTGCCAAGACACTTTCATGCACGTTTCTTATTACATATCGAATTTTTCTGAAATAGACGTGTGCCATAATGACCATGACATGACCCCAGCGGCAGGAACACATTGAGTCGTGCAGTAACCTGCTGCAGAGGCACGTGTGGAATGTCCCAGCAGAGACGTCTCTCACCTGTGCGATCTGTCTGTGCCACCATGTCTCGCACATTCCGGCGGGAAAGACAGAGAGGCGACACGTGTGATAAGACTGTCGTGGCTGATGCTTTTGTGCATTCAAGGACACGAGGATGCACTGGCACTTTTGTGTCCCTCAAATTAGTGACGTAAAAGCAAAGAGTAAAAGCATTTTTGAGATGGTGCGAATTTCTGAATCGTTAAAAGCTTTGTTCAGGCAAAAAAATTAAATTCTCTTACTCACCCACGTTTATTTTTCATAATATTACGCTTCAGTAGTCTTACAGTGAAATGCAATAAAAAGCCAACCATAAATCACTGTGCAATTAAATCATTCCCACCACAACACAGCTCACATACTTTCAAATATGCCATTGTAAGTCAATGACGGCGGGTCAGGGGACAGAAAATAGTGATCAAGAGACAGCATTAATATTTTTTTATATGTTTATTATTTATCTTACAATTAGCGTAGCATTTAGGTTTAAAATCACTTTTCTTCCAGTGCAAAGAATCAAATTAGAGGCGTTTGGTGGCCAGAAAAATAAAATGCCATGGTTTAACCACTACATGCTGGTATGGCGGTTAAATAAATATTACCTACATAATAGAGGTCATAATAGCTTATTTATTTTATTTGTTTTGCTTTAAGACATTATCAAACACTGAATTTTTATAAGTTTAGATTTCTTTAAATGTTGAATTTAAAAAGTGTAATTATACCCACATCCCAGTATTTTTTATGACATTCATGTGTAAGGGAATGTTAAAAAAAAAAAAAAACTCTATTGAGGTCTTTCTCAGCTATCTAACTCCAAATATAGCATAACTGCATATTATCAAAAAATAAACATTAATTATAACGCCTTTCATAAAATACAACAACTGGCCAGATAACCAAGAGGTAAAATAATGCATTAAAATTCCAAAAACTGCTGTCGTTTCCTCAATTTTCTAGCAAATGTGCTTGCGAAGCACTAAGATGAATGGACTTCAATGCTGGAACTATTGGCCGCTCCATGACATGCTTTGCTTCCGCATTCCTGAGTTCCTATGGAAGCCTATGGGAGTGTCGAACTCTGATTCTCAACGGCTCTGTTTACACCCAAACCTTTTCCCATCTACTATTGGTTGAAAAACAGATGACCATGGCCTCACCCACAAACTCATCACCTATTTGTCTGTGCATATTAATATAGGCCATATAAAGTATTAACACATTTTGTTTGTTTGTTTTACAGTTTGAGGGCCAGAGGAGAAACAGCATAGGAGTTTACAGAAAGAGTAAGTATGAACAATTCTGAAATTGTATTCTGAAACAAAAGCTGTAAAATATCCTCGATATTCTTTAATCCTCAAAATGGCTGTAATCATTCTCTTGTTTTCCAGGCTCTTCTTCCAGTAATGGACACACCAAAACTTCTGCAGATAAGGCCGCGGCTACAATTCAGAGCCAGTACAGGAAGTACCAGCAAAAGAAGCACAAAGACCACAAATGAAAGCTTAAGTGTCCATTTCATGCTGACCAAGACCCTGTATTCTCCTCTCTGAATCCTATAACCCCAGCAACCGTCCATGCAAACCTGGTGTCCATCAGTGTTAAAAGACAACACCTGTGAGAGGCACAGTCACGTATTCTGATTTACAGATAGCTGAGACCTGCATGAAAACACAATGACAAGCATTTCAGACCATTTGCTGATAACGGATGCCACACATTTCAGACACATAAACACTCTTAATGATAAATGAGGATGACGTGTACACAAAACATGCAGACTACATAGAAAATAGAACTGCAAAATATCATAGAAATCTACTTTTTTTTTGTCAGTGCCCTCTGATCTTTTGTCAGATCTAACACAATTCGGAGGACAACTGTTTCCTCAAATTTAGTTAAATAAACCCCACACACTCCCTTTCCCCCTATAATTATTTTAGGTTAATTCACAATGAATAGATTCTCATTGTAACATGTATATGTTACTTCGTGGGTATGTGCCTAGGTGAGGAAGTGCAATGTGCCGAGGTATAAAGCAATGCGAAACATACATATCTGTCATTTGAAAGTCTCCAGAAAGCAGTGTGTTTTTTCAACTGATGATGTATGAGTTTTTTATACTCTCACTGCCATGGCAACGTTCAGTCACATTCAATAAAGATTTATTTAAGTCCCACTTTCTTGCTCCAAGATGTAATTGGAATGTAATTCTTCCCTC
Organism: Enteromius trimaculatus; assembly: GCA_032361065.1. Classification (NCBI taxonomy): domain Eukaryota; kingdom Metazoa; phylum Chordata; class Actinopteri; order Cypriniformes; family Cyprinidae; genus Enteromius; species Enteromius trimaculatus. The sequence goes on from JAUMHP010000068.1 coordinate 4,455,907, forward strand.
TGCTGGTGAGTTAGTGCTAGTGAAAGGCTAAAAAATATGTCTATATTAGTAACACTAATACTGTTTAGAGGACATAAAAAAAGAAGAAAAAGTTATGAATGTGTTGCAAGTATAACAAAAAAACACGCTATGATAGTCCCGCCAAATGCGTGTTTATTTTTTTCCAATGCGCAGGCGCATTAGCCCGATTGGTTTGAAAAAATGTCGGGTACTGCATGTTATTTGACCTAAGGAGGCACGTTTGATTTAGACTACTATAATAAATTAATGTTGGAAAGTAGTCTTTGATGGTTTTAGACACCATTTCTTTCATCATTCAGGTAAACAGGAGTTTGCACGAGTGCTGACGTTTGGTGTTACGAATATGACCGCTGAATGAACTCTTTCATACTTTGCCGTTTTATATCCGCGAACCATTAGTAAACATGGATTACTATTAATAGAAACGTCTAGGTTACCTATTGTAACCCCCGTTCCCTGATGGAGGGAACGGAGACGTTATGTCGTGACGACAGAC
>JAUMHP010000068.1:4459732-4477130 GCA_032361065.1 Enteromius trimaculatus
TTTCCAAGTATCAGAGCGAATCAGGGCTCCCAATTGAATGACCCCAGTCTGTCGTCACGACATAACGTCATAGTGACCGACAGACAAGGGAACGGAATTGTCACCAAGATATACTCTGTTTGGAAAATGGATGGATGGATGGATGACTAGAGGATGTTTTCTTTGGCACGGATGAGGTAACCAAACAGGTGGAAATTATAGAGGAACTATAAGTATTACTACATAATATTGCTCTCTCTCTCTCTCTCTCTCTCTTTGCACAGTGGTCAGACTCTCCTATCATCATCAAAGATTAATGCAATTCTGCATGGGAATAAATGTTATTATGACATTGCAAAAGCTTATTGAAATTATGCTACTGTGAATGCATGCTATATAATTAGCTGGATGGATGTATGGAAGAATGGAATATTCATAAAAAAAAAAAGATCAATTAAAAAAATCACACAAGGGACAAGGCACCATTCATAGAAAGATAGCTTTATTGCACAAGGTGTTGGAGTACTCTTTTTCTGTTTTTGTTTTGTTTTCATAGAAAAAAAAAACTGTATATTTAAACACAAGCAATTGCAAATTGAAGCAACTTTTCCATAAAAGTTTAGGAATCCCCTTCGCATTTTTAAACTTTTTTCCCTTTTAGTTATTTGTCTCCTTTTCCTTTTTCTTTTAATAACCAGCAAAATATTCAGAGCATGCAATGCCATTTTTCGTCAAGTTAACCAAAATATAGAAACAAAAGTAAAAACAAACAAAACAACCAACAACATAAATGAGTAAAAACATAAGACAAATTATAAAAAGGAGAAAATAAATCAAACGCCAGACGTCTGGTCTGGGTTTATGTGCCCCATTCAAAACTCAAGGTGTAAAGTATTTTTTGTTAGATTTTATACTTTTTTGTTTTTTAATCCCCTCACATTTAAAGTTATACCTTTAACCAGACTTATAATTGTGCCCTGGTTGCTAATGGAGATGTCGAAAATAGTAATTATTTATACAAAACAGTTTCATATATACAAGAGTCTTTATTTGTAGTTTAGAAATTATGCTGACAGGGAGGTCTTGGGTATAGCAGGAATTTTTATTGGTTGAGGAAAAGGGGCTAATAGGATAATTTGGGCGGGGAAACAGGTGTGTGGGGATGGAGTTCTGTTCCTGACTCCGCCCAAAATCCACACAGCTTCTCCTGTGATTGGTTGGAGCTTGGGGGTCCCTGATTCGACTGGTTAAACAGGCCTGCCCCGTTGCGCAACAACTGCATTTTCTTTTCAACACAAATCATCATAGAACCAAACAAAAACTAAATTGGCTACATCTATTTTCATAAAGTATGCAACCGAGAGAAAAAAAAAAAATCATTTTAAGTCAGCAACTGTCTTTTAAATATGAAATACATGGGACGTGGGGGCTTTCTGGGGTGGTCAAGGGAATATTTTCACAAGATGTTTCACCTGAACAGGCATGAATACTGATATAGATATCGGTCTAATCCTAATGAAACATGTTCATGGCAAAATGCACTGGGCACATCTGCCATCAGACAGACTTAATAACCCAGTCAGTGGGCATTTGAGCAGCAATAAGAGGAACACATACTTCTTTCACTGTTTTTAAAACAAGTCCACATTCTTCGCAACTCTATTTGAAGTTTGGGTTAAATCTGGGTGATCAAATTTATTTACTTACACAACTTTGGGTACACTGTAACACAATCCTAATTTATCAAGCCACCAATAAAACATCTCCTGGCAAGTCAAACATTGACCTGCCAGGAGGTTTTTTTTTTCTTATGCCACAAACAGATTTACTATCGTTCAATCAGCTCAATTCTCGACGCGTCCCTACTCTGTACCTTAGGATTTGTTGTATCAAGTCTTCCTAACATGAGATATGCTCAGGCGGCTGCATAAAACTCAATCCTGTTGTACAAAGAATAAATGCGTGCTATTTCCTGTGCTGAAGTCTACAGGGGTTGTGTGTTCTAACGCACCAATAAATATGCAGTACATAAATGTAGCAATCTTTCCCCTGATATATAAGATCTAAACTCTCAGACAAGCTGAAAGCTTGAATTGTTAATATCACAGGAGCAATCTCATCTTAAAGGAATAGTTCACTCAAAATGAACATTTTGTCATCATTCACTATTCACCAATTATTCCATACAATAAAAGTAAATGGGGTCCAAATTGTGTTCATGTAGATCTGTTGGAGCCATTTCTAGATCTATTTTTCTATTATTTTAGAAACTGCATCATCTTCTTGTTTCCGTTTTATTATGTATGGCAACCAGCATTAAGTTGCAACATGCTATGTTCACTTATCCCCAATTCCAGCATATCGGGACACCGTTACCTTCACTGTATGGAAAATTAATTTTTAACTATCTCCATCTGTGTTCCACAGAAGAACAAGAGTTGTACAGGTTTGGAACAACTTGAGGAAGGTAAGTAATGACCGAATTGTCATTTTTGTGTGAACTGTCTCTTTAAGGACCTGATGGAAAGCTCTCAAAGCACTGTGGGTATTTTAAAATATTCATTGGGCAGTAGAGATGGTGCATGGATTCAGATGGTGCTCACAGATGTCCATCTATGAGCTGGAATTACAGTGTCAAATTTCCATTGTTTCCAAGCAACTGTAGAGAGTGTGTTCGAAAATGTCCATAAATATCTCCTTCATACCATACAGGCGTGTTGCACTATGCAGCCCGGCTGATTATAACGATGACAGGAAGTTAGTTTGGGAACCTCAACGATCTTTCCCCAGAATTCCTAACCGCGGCATGTCGAAACACACCCTCTGCCGCTCTTTTTCAATCTCTCTTAGTTATGTTACCCGTTTATCTCAGCGTTTCGTGATCGACACCTCCTCTCGCTTACTGCTGCACCTCCCACTGAGCGATTGTCTTCAAATCTTTTTTTTAAAATAAAATTTTTCTTTTTCAATTAGATATGGCATTAAATCTCTGCTCTCACCACGTATATATTTACTATATCTTTAGATAGAAATATATATGTATATATTTTGACAACAAACATTGCAATATATTTTCTTTTTTTTTTTTCTTTTTCTTTTGTATTGCAGGAGCCCTGATGTAGTACTTTTTTCCATTGAAATCATTGGGAGAGTTTGTCGATTTTTGGAAGTTTCTCTGTGATGGGGCTTTGCTTTGGAAACTGAGTGAACGAAGGAGGGTTGAGAGGCATTTCGATCCATTTAGGGGCTGAATGAAAACTTCCCCTCCAACATTTCACTCATTCCCTCCTTTATCCACCCCTGCGCTACCTAAAGCTAGAGTCTCTAAGACCTTCGAATAGGAACGACCGCTAGAGTCTTCATTTGGGGAAGGAAAGCAAAGAATAAAGAGAAACAATGAACAAACGCAGAAAAGCTACACAGCGACGGCAGATATCTCTCCCTCTCTGTTAACGGGCCCGTCTGCCTCTAATTCCTCCCTACCTCTCTGCCCTCTTCCCGCCTTTCTGCCTGTGCTCGGTCCATCCAGGAGAGGCTGTTAGGCGTTCACAGTGAGACAGAGGAAGTGGTAACGTTTTTGGGGGAGGTCTGGGTGGGGAAGGAGGGGTAAGTATATGGCATCAAACACAAACAATCGAACAAACAAACAGCAAAACAAGAGCCTTTCTTTCATATCTAAGGGAGTCGAGAGAGAAGAGAAGGGAGATGCAACTACCCTTTACATAATCTCTCCAACTTGGCCCCCCTTTTCAGATGGACTCTAGACCTTGTTGCTCAGTGGGCGGCACTTGGCGTCTCCAAGCCGATCCGAAGCCAAGAGACCAAGCACGCAGGCTTGGTTGAGAGGTCCTTTAAAGGTGTGTGCTGGCCACATGTATACATATATATTTACACATATACATACACATGTACACACACACACCACACATACACAAGCTTGAGAAAGCTCAGTGGATCCACCCGGCCCTCCTTAGTGCTAAAGTAGAAAATAGAAAAACGAACAAAAAAATAAAAGTACAGTAACCATACATCCGCAGTGAAAATGGCTCCAGACATTTTTTTTTCTTGTTTTTTTTTTTTTCTTGTTTGTTTACAAAATAGTCAATAACACTCTATACTGTGTCATTAATTGCATGAAAAAATCCCAAAGACTCGATCCAGGCGGTCGAGACTTTCGTCTTCGAGCTGTTTTTCCAGACCATTGTGGCTCAGGAGGGGCGGAAGGTGGACACCGTGGTGGATTCGTTTATGCATAAGCTTTCCGAGGCAATGCGTTGCAGTATGAGAGACATAAAAAGAGACACTTTTTGACAGCCTAAAAACATCTAGACAGGTTAATGTGAAACAATATATCTTTTTTTCCCTATTTTCTGAAGTCGAGAAATCAAATGAGTGCACATGGAAAGCATTTCGTGCATAAGGTCCAAGGTGTCTTTGACAGAGAGAAGAGAAAGGAGAGAGGGGAAGAAAGCGAGAGAGAAGACAAAACGTAAGACAAGAAAAAAAAAAAAGGGGGAAAGGGTCCTGTGGTTTGGCATATTTAATTCTGGCGAAGGCCAGATAAAAAAGCTTGAGCAGAAGAATAAAAAAGGAAAGCAAAAAAAGGTAACCGGAAAAGAGAGAGAGACCCCTGTCCCGCCATTGTTCATTTCCGCCCCTGCCCAGACTCCAGGAGTGTGTGAACGCACTGTATGTGTATACGTATGTGTGTGAGCTACACCAGAGTGTAGGATTTGGAGTACGCCCCAGCATTCTGCTTTTGTAGTCTGCCCAGGCCAGACGAGCTGCTCTCGAGCAGAGAGTCTCTGGATCCCCCGACCTTGGAACTGCCGGGCGTTGGGCCGCTGCCTCCCGTGGAGCTTGAGCTGGCTCCTGCTCCAGCAGCAACTGCCCCGCTTGGGGCTAAGGAGGTGGAGGAGGTGCTGGGCATGGTGAGAGTCCTCTGGGGCAGGGTGGCTGTGCCTGAGCTGATGCTGGAGCTCCCAGCGGCCCCGCTTGAAGCAGGGCCTGATGTACCAGAGGCCCCTGAGCTGGTTAGGCTGCTCAGGCCGCCGTGGCCCAGCGTCAGGGCCTGCTGCTTGGAGGGGTCTAATGTCATGTGGCGGCCCTGTGTGTGGTAGGCCCGGGCGGCAAGGCTCCGGATGGAGGCCTCGCGAGGCGGGACCACAGGGCAGGGGTCATGCAGCTCTGCCTGTTTCCGGAAGAAAGGGTCCGTCTTCATGTAGAGGGGGAGGTTACAGTACTCACCTATAGGACAAAGCCAAGTATTAGTAAAACAATGTTAAATCACAGCTTCTGCTGTTTGAGACTATACTATAGATAACAGGGTTACTCCACCCCAAAATTAAAATCAAAACCTCAATGTTGTTCCAAACCCATAAAAGCTTCCTTCTTCCTCAGAACAGAAAATATTTTTGATGAAAACTGAAAGGTTTGTGACTGTCCCAAGGTCCAGTAAAGTATGAAAGACATCAGAGGTTAAACTATAACTCTATGAAGCGACAAGTATACTCCAAAATAGTGCTGCGGTTTTGCAATTTGTTGAATAAAGTTATTATTTTGTTTTCTTTCCATACAAAAAGTATTCTTGTCGCTTCATTATGTTACGGTTAAATCCCTGATGGTAGATGGACTATTCAGACAATGTCTTTTTTACTTCTCTGGACCTTGACAGTGTAATTTACTTGGCAGTCAATGGGACAGTCTGCTGGTTTTCATCCAAAATATCTTAAATTGTGTCCCGAAGACAAACGCCTTCATTGAAATTGAAATTTCAGGGTGGAGTAATCCTTTAATATGTGAACCTGGACTACAAAACCAGTTATAATGGGTTTATTTGTAGCAATAGCCAACAATACGTCGTATTCAAAATCAAAATAAATTTTTAATTGTTTTTTTATGGTAAAAATCAAGTTCAAGGTCATGTTCGAGGAAGATATTTAGTAAATTACATACCGTAAATATACTAAAACTTACTTTTTGATTAGTATGTGTCCCTAACGACTTCATTTTGAAACTTTAAACGCGATTTTCACAATATTTAGATTATTCTAGAATCTTTAAATAGTTGTTTCTCTACCAAATATTGTCCTATCCTAACAAACCATGCATTAATGGAAATTTTATTTATTCAGATTGTATTGAAATCTCAATTTAAAAAAAAAAAATACCCTTATGACTGGTTTCATGGTGTATGGGGGAAGTTCTGGAAATTACACAAGCTGAACCTCACAGCTTCAACATTAAAATTTGAACACAAACAAAATGCACAGTCAACTCACTCTTGTTGGCGCGGTGGGGAATGGGTACTGCCACATTTTTGCCGCGGTCGTAATCCTGCGGTTTGGGAGGAGAGGCAGTGAAGCGACAAATGCCCGGTTCAGATGGTGTGCTCATAGAGGTCATGCTGTCTGCGTTATCATTAGTGCCTGTGGTCATCTGATCAGAGGAGCTGTCAGAGATGAAGCACTCAGTGATCTCGAACTTGGCATGCTGCAGGTGCTCCTCCAGCTTAGCGTGTTCGTACGCTCGGGCCAGCTCCTCATATGTGGAAGAAGCACTCTCCGTGGACACCATACTGTTTCGTCCCTTGTCTGAGTATAGGAGAGGATAAATCTGGTTAATGAGACCATAAATATTTATTTATAAGTCTGAAAATGTGTGTATAAGTGTGTGGACCTGTGTCCTGGGACAGGCTGGCACTGTAGCTGTCACTCTCTGTGACCGTAATGCCATGCTGGGACCCCACTGTCCGCCAGTCTGAGGTGAGAGTGCGAGCAGGTGTGGACGCCTGGCATTTAGTCAGAGTCCACTGGCTGGAATAGCGGTTCCTCGTGCTGTGCGCAGACTTTACGCTCTTCCTCGATACTGGATCTGAGAAAGGTAAAATCAGAGAGTGTTAAAACCTTTACTAATTATACAACCTTCCATCTGGTAGGGAATGAGTGGGTGAGCTGTGACATACTGGTGCCCGGTCTGATGTCTGACATGTCAATCAAAGGGCCTGTGTTCTGAATGAGGGCGGGGTGATGTACAGACACGCCTGTACAGAAGCTTTGAGGGTTCACTGATTGGCTGAACTCAGTGTCTGTCACAGGAATGGTGGCCTTGTCTTCACCTGTCGCACACAAACGAGAAACACACACGCCTTGAGGAAAAATTTTAACTCAGAATCCAGCTCATACATATACATATACAGTGTGCAAACACTGACCTATCTGTTTGATTCCCTCTTTGTCTTCGATGAGCAGTTGAACGCGGGGGATATCTATGTGCAGTCGGGGTCCCTGGGGTGGGCCTTTCACAGGAGTGTCAAAACTTCGATTGTTCTTACTGCTCCAGGTACAAAACAACCACAGACAGACACACACAAACACAGAGGGGAAAGAATGTATTGCCACTGCCACTTTTTTATGTCAGGAATTAATTTTAAGTTTAATACGGGAGCTTTCATTCTGGAGTTTAAAGTTCTAAATATATCCTTACCTGATAAGCATCTCAGCCAAGCTCTTAGCATCTACAGATAAAAATGAAAGTAATTTTATTCTGATGATTCTCAAAATAATATGAAAATAAGAAAAATATTAAACTATTATCGTCATGTTCTATTCAAACAACTTTCTACGCATTTTTCTCTTTCTCTATATACAATGTTTCTCACCTCTAAGTCTCTTGAGTCTCTTTTCTTTGCGTTTCTTGCGGATAATGAAGAGTAGAGCCATGCCCAACGTGACAAGGATGACAGGGCATCCGATAGAGAAAAGCTTTTTAACATCATCCCCTTCCCCTCGTGCTGACTTAATAGGCGGAATAGTGCCTGTAGAGGAAAGGAAATAGAGATAAGTACAGAGACCGAGATAAAGCTCACGTCAAGGCCTCTTATCTCTAAAGTTCAGGCCTAAAAACAGCTTAATTAATTGATTTAGCTTCTAATTGTATATGCACTTTTGTGTTGTCCTCTATTACATGCCCTGTCCCTGGTGGAAATATATTTCTACATCAGAACAATTATTGAAGGAAAATTGAGTGACTTGACTAATGGTGGCAGAATTACTGGAAAATTGAACTCTCGCTTGCTTGTAAACTTACTACCGTCATAATCCAATGTGGCAAACTGGGAGCTCTGGTTTCCACACCCTGCGCTGTTGCACGCCTTCATCTTTAGCTCATACCAAGTGGCCTCACGCAACTCGGCAAGGAAGATGTCAGCCGAGGCATTGGTGCGCACACTCTGCCAGGCCCAGGTGCCTTTGGGCCGAAACTCTAGGAGGACAGCAGTGATGGGGCAGCCACCGCTTGTCCAGCCCTGGAGGTTGAGGCGGGCATGGGTGGAGTTGATGTGAGTGAAGAGGGGCTGGTCCTTATTAAACTGTGGCTCTGCAAAACAAGAAAACATTTTACAATGTATTAAGGTATGATGTATAGAGCGCTTGCACATACGTCACCGTTTGGAAATACACGTATGTAAACATCAGCATGGATTGCACAGCATGGATTACTACTGAAGACATTGTCCTACGAACTTATACTGACTAGACCATGGAGAAAAAAAAGTTGCTTTTGGAAGTTTCTTAATCACATAAAGAAGGGCCTAGCAAATAATAAAGGGCATTATATTTTTCTCTAAAGTTAATGAGTGGAAAAGATCTTTACGAGCAGTATTAGCCTAATAATTCTCGTACGTGACAAGCAGTGATGTTGTCAAAATTCATGCCCTGGAAATCCTAGTTGAGGTGAGTTTGCCTTCTTTGCTCAGACAGTTTTTTTTGCACTTTTGTTTACCTTTTTGGCAGTTTATAATATTTTTCCTAGTCCAGCCGATTACTACAGCTTAACTGACAATTTTCAGCAGCAAAATCAGCTAAATTTGCAATTTCCATTTGGTTCAGTGGCATTATTTACATTCAGTGACTCCAGTATGGCTGATTGATAATGTGTTGAGTTATCACCCTATTGATGCAATAGATTAATATCCATCTAATCTATAAATATCTACTTTCACATATCTAAATGTCACATACAACACCCAGTTGGGTTAAAGTTATCTTAGATTTTTCAATTTTTCTTAAATGGGACATTAACTACTGTACAAATATATATGTTTAAAGAAATTATTCAGTACGGACACATTAAGTTGATCAGAAGTTATTATAATGATTTCTGAAGGACCGTGTGACACTGAAGACTGGAATATGAGTGCTGAAAATTCTGCTTTGCCATCACAGTAATGAATTACATTTACATCAATTACATTTTAAAATATATTGCTTGGTGAGCAAGAGAATTCTTTCAAAAACGGTAGTGTTTAAATAAATAGATCTATTTTTATTCATAAACACTACCGTTTTTGAAAGAATCCACTATGAACTTAGATAATATATTTCTAAAAGCTAAAGTTGCTAATTGAGGCTATTTAATTAAAATAAATGAATAGTGAAAGTTGTCTTGAGGAACTAAATGATTACCATTTTTGGTGCAAGAACCTTGATTAAACATGAACTTCAGGGAATAAAACTAACTGCAGCTCCTCACCTCTGCCGTGAGTCTTGGCCTCAATGATCTCGCTGATGCGACCGGCTCCCACACTGTTTTTTGCTGCAAGTTTGACTTTGTACCAGGTACCACAACGTAGATTGTCCAACTTGAAAGAGCGTTCACTGGAGCTAATGAAGACATCCTTCCACTCCTCAGTGTTGTCTACTGAATACTGCAGCACAAAACCTGAAAAAGAACACATATAATTAATATATTATTGATATGGTTTTATTAATGACATTATTATATTGTATTGTATTATCAGTTCATGCAATTCTTGGGGATCAAACTCATCATGTTGGCATAGCAAGCCTAACGAACACTTCCGTACATCACCACCAGATGGCGCATTGACCTTACAGAATAATGTTAGAGAAACGATCTCAGATGAAGTGCTGATCAGATTGCTGTAAACCTCCATTAGTAACCCAGACAGAGAGAGAAATGCTGACTGCACAGTTATGCAAATAGATGCACAATATGGCGTCGCCCATCATTAGGAGCGGCCCGGATTTGGTGTCTCATTTTGGCTTTGGCAGATGGCAAAATAAAGGGTGCCACATCAGAAGGATTTACCCACTGACAGCCTTGTATTCTCCATATTTTCCTCCTACCTTTCCACACACAAACACCATAGACATCTCACTTTTTTACCTAATTTACTGTGAGTTGCAAACAGTTTGACAGTAACATGTGACACTGACACATCGACAGATTAATCACTGAAAGAAAGACAGATCGACAGAAAAAAAAGAAGAGTCTGCAAAATGTATAAGAAACCACAGAGAAAAGAAGATGAAATGACTTTTACTTTATGCTATTTAAAAATTCTGAGGGGACCAGAAAGAAACAGAACAGGTGCGTGTACCTCTGATGGAACTTCCTCCATTGTCTCCAGGGATCCAAGCCAGAGTGATTGAAGAAGTGGATGTGGTGGAAACTGTCAAACGTGGTTGATCTGGAGGCACTATAACATAGGACACACAGAGATCGATGTGAATTTGATTAAATTACTTTTAACTTTCAAACACCAGTCAGTATTTCATTTTTTGGTTTTCTTAGGATGTTTTGATTTTGATTGTCTGAAAGACATCTGTATCCCTATATATTCTCTATCCCAACCTTATGGGTGTGGTCACTTTTCTGAAACCAATAAGTCATCAATAGGAATCTGTGAAATTGAGAATTTTGCTTGAGAGCGAAAGATTTTGCAACAGCTTTAAATTGGTCACTTGAATTATAATTTTATGAGCTTTACACATCGCCATTGACGATAGACCTTTTTTTCCCCCCAAACTGAGCCAGATTCCATGTGACAGCACCTTAAAATCAAACCTTACAATCATTCCATTGTACAAGAGGGCGTGCACTTGCTTACCTTGTACCAGCAGGTTTACGATGATTGTGTCAAACCCCAGTGTGTTGGTGGCCGTGCACGTGTAGTACCCAGAATCCTCGGCTTTCACAGAGCGCAGCACCAGGGTACCGTTTAAAAGAATATTCCGTTGACCATCTGGAGCGACTGGGGTGGCGGTGTCCTCGCTGTAAGGATAAAAATCACAGTCATATTGACCTTCTCATCTTTGAATAAATTAGAAGTAAATGTCTGAGAAGAGTTAGAAGACTGAAAAAAGGTATTTGGGTTTGTAAGGGTGCTTTTACACCTGGCCGGTTGTTTCAGAACCTGGTGCGTTTCTACTGCTAGAATGGTTAGTTTGGGCATATGTGAACAAGGCAATTTCAATCACATCCATGCCAAAACAATCAGTCTGAGATCACCTGAATGAGGTTGTTCGGCTCAATTGAAAACAAACTCTGGAACAGTTTGGTTGTAGTAAGAAAGCAATCTGATCCAACGGACCAGTGAACCAGGATATTTCACAATGTATGATTGGTTATTTCTAAGTTTTAACAATGTTTTCCAGATAAATCCTCAACTTCTGCTCAAAATGATAAATGAATATAACCTCAGCTAAACAAAACATTGTAATAATTTTAACCCTCATTTCGGAACAAAGCAATTGATCTACAGATGTGAAAGCATCCTCAATCAAAACCTTAAAGTTTCTGTATTTCAATGACTTATTGGAAAAACACAGTAATTAAAAGCTGATCCCAGACCTGTCTTTGGTCCATTTGATGGTTGGTATTGGTTCTCCCACTGAGCTGCACGGCAGCCGAACTTCCTTCATCCATGGAGTGGTCACCGTTCCCCCGAAAGACAGGATTTTAGCAGGAGCTGTGTAGAACAAATAAAGATATATGTATTAATATATCTGACTGAATTCGGCTGATTTAGTTTTTTATTTTTTATTTTTTTGTGAAACAGGAAGCAAAATAGAAGGGAAAGAGTGAGGCGGGATCGCGAAAGGTCCACGAGCCGGGACCCCCGAAGCACACCCAGCAGGAACACAGCATCATAAGACATTAATATTTGGTTAAATTTGTGACATTGGGTGACCAAAATTCCATGTAACTTCAACATCTGATGTTAAATTGATGTCCAATTGATCTTTAAATTGATGTGAAATTGATCTTTCGACTTTGCATTTTTTCCCATTCCACTGCACTTTTAAATACAATTTTCTGTGTCAGTCTCATTAAAGTATATTTTCTACAATTTAATATCTACATGTTGTATATGAACAATTAGAATATTCAATAGGCCATCAAGAACCTCTTGCTCTTTAAACTAACTGCGAATTACACACACACACACACACACACACACACACATATTCATAGATTCTCTCCCTGGTTTTCTGACTCAAGAAATATTGATTGGACTGCCCCCTTCATTGTCTGCCATATTGGCCAGGTCATTGTCTGCCATCTCTTTCTCATTTAGATGCTTTTACTCCTCTCCGCATAATAAATGACAGGCTTTACCTCTATCCATCAGGAGAAAATCAAAGAAAAGGAAGAGAAGAGCGCATCAGTGACAGAGAATGACCTGTAACACCCAGTTCTCACTCAGGTCATCTGCCTTATCAGGCAATTGCACAACTTCTACATGATTGCTAATTAAATAAATCTAAATTACTGACAGGAAACCTCAAACATCAATTTCTGTGTGAAAACTGTCAACGTGTCCATTTTGAGATCAAGTACTGACTTTAGTGCATATGTTTAGGTACAGATATGACTTGAGATATAGCACACCAGCATGGCTATTAATAACAATTATTTTCCCATTAAACTACAAGTGGACTCACCTTTCCCAGCAGGCTCCACAGTCACTTTCTCGCTGATATTGCCCCGACCTGCAGTGGTGACAGCGGCTGCCCATATCAAATACTGCTGGCCCCGGGTGAGGTGGGTGATTCTGTATATTAGCAGCTCAGGGTTGGCTTCATATTCACTGGGTGCCTGGAGAATCCATTGCAGAAACACAAAGTTATAAATGTCCCAAGAGCTGATAAAAACAACAACATAAATTGTCCACTTCTATAGTCAGTTTTCTCCTTTATCTACAGTAGTTTAAAAATGTAGGCTGGACTTATACATTCTATTCAGGAAACCTGTTTGAAAACAGTAATTATTCTTTCAGATGGTCATGCTACATAAATCAGTGTGGTTGTGATTTGCACATGAGTGTGAAAAAGTTGCCTACTATGCAAATTCATATTAGCATTTTGGAATTTGTGTGAAGAAATATAATTTATTGATCCCATTTATTCCAATTGAAATGAATTTAACGGTAAATGTGACTGCACCTTTATTCAAAATGTTTTTGGTCTTGCTTTAGGCTCTTATAAAAATGCTTTCTAAAGCTAAAAATGAAAGATGATGACTTGTTTTCATGCAGAATTTATACTGGACTCTTTAAAGGTGAAGATGAATGTGTAACTCTTGGTGTGGCGGCACCTGGAGAAAATGATTATTCAAACACAATTCATTCCTTTACCCTTGACTTAATAGCATTTGCTAAATAACACGCTAAGAGATTTCAGCTGCTTTTCTTTATGTGAGTGAAAAAGGCTGAAATATGTGTCTGTGTGTGTGTGTGTGTGTGTGTGTGAGAGAGACCCAGGGGGCCTTACACAAGTAGATGAGAGGGTAAAAAGACAATACCTTTAGACACACTAGATCAGTCAGCCTCAGATAACACTAACAATAGAGGCCGACTAATGAGAGATATCTGCTGCTCACCTCAGCATGTGTGAGACACACACACACACACTCCACGATGAGTATTTCTATTATTATATCCACCTTTCATTGTAATGCACAACAGAAACATAAAAACGTAGGCTGTACACACACATAAATAACATGATGTTAGGCTGTGCTTCCAGCTCTCTGTAATTGTAGTATGTTTAAGAGAGCCGTGTGTCTGCTGTCCAAACGCGTGCTCATCACAGTCAACGTCTGCTGCCCGGAGACATGCAAACACACACAGTGTCATTCCCACCGATCGCCCTGAATGCTGCCCTGCCATCCTCCATCATACCCCTCAGCCCTGGCGCTAACACACACACACACATAGTGTTGTCTCAATTCATGATGAGATGGCTTTTATGATGGTTTTAGGCTAATGGATTTTGCATAAATATATTTCCATGTTCTGCTCATAATCAGAAATATCGTTCTCTCTTTATAGCAGCTGTCTTCTGAGGGAGCATTTTAACTGAAATGAAACCTCATAAGTGATTGATGTGGGACATGTTACATTTAATTTACACAGTTGATAGCACCAGTATGAAAACAATTAAATAAATAAATGGTATGTAAAAGATGACAGTAAAAGTAGATGCTACAAAAGATTTTTGTACAGTACTTGCTTCCATGCTATGTACTTCCATGCATGTGAATTTGCTAGTACTATATAGTAGGCAAAAAACAGTATGTGTGGCAATTAGTATTCACAACATGCATCTGATGGATACTTCACTGTTGCAGTGACAACATGGCAGTTGTAGTACATTCAAATTATATTTTGACGCTTGGTCAAGACCCTTTTGTGTCGCTTTTTGACGCGAAGGGTCCTCAGTTGTTTGGCTTAATGTAATGGTTTGCGTGAATACATACATTTATTATTGGAGCACCAAACCCCACCCCTACCCTAAACCTACCCACATCTGAACAATATAAACACACACAGGTAAACGCAGTCACAGGTATTTATATATTCAAACTAATCATAAACAAGCAGTATAAATACATTACAAACAAGTCGTGTCACATTCCAAGTCTTTTGAAGCCTTACGTGAAGAAGAGAATAAAACTGAAGGTTTTAATAATTAAAAACGATCCCGCTCCGTTAACGCGCTGTCGTCTCGTTCAGAAAACATCCTCCCGTAGCATGACACAATCGATCATGAGACACGCAAGAGCCAATGGCATTTCACAACCAACGTTGACGTAAGGATTCGTGTAGCCAAATTTTTGAAAATCTGCAGACTTTGAAGACTGTAGCAGTGCACAGGAAGTCCACGGAAGACGGAGATGTCCGCGTCTGCTATATCTTGTGTTTTATTGACAGATGGTAGGTTTAGGGGCAGGGGTTAGGTTACGTGCTCATAAATGTATAATATAATTAAATAAAACAGTTTTGACCGTTTACATTGAAAACTCACACCCCTACATATATGCAAAACGCCATTGTTATATATTTTAACTATGATGATAAAAAAAATTAAATATTTAGTGTTTCCTAGATGCAATAATGCCAATGTTCTACCCGGTATATCTTTTAATTATGACGATAAAATTATTGCATCAGCCTATTTCGGTTTTCTTGTTTCAGGTTTTGTCTTTAATACAACTGAGGGCCCTTCATGTCGAAAAGTGACTAAAAAAGGGGTACCTTGATCGTCAAAATGTGTATTGACCAAGCATCGAAATGTGACGACTTAGGAGTGAGAATGTGTTTTGAATTTTCATTATTCGCAGTTTTAGCTGCTACTCTATAGTATGTGGTTTCGGATAGACCATGTCACGCCATTTCAAAAATGATGTTCATCACCATGCATTCTAAACTAGCCTTCTTTGCAAAAGTTGCGATGCTGGTTTCTGTGCCTGGGGTGCCCACAGAAGCAGTGAAAATGCTAAATGCTGTATAAAGTATATAAAAATGCTAAATAATAATTACAATAGCACATTATAAGAACACCACAATAACAAATATACTACTACAGATTTTTAATAGCATTGGTAGACTACTAATACTACTTTTAAAGGGATAGTACACCCCAAAATGAAAATTCTTTCATTAATTAATTCTGTCCAGCATGTTGTTCCAAACCTGTAAGACCTTTGTTCATCTTCAAAGATATTTTTGATGAAATCTGTGAGCTTTCTGACCTTGCACAGACAGCACAACAACTGAAATGTTCAAGACCCAGAAATGACATCATTAAAATAGTTCATGTCCTTACTACCTTTCTGGGTCTTGAACATGGTGGTTCCAGAAAGTGCTCAAATTCAAAAATATCTTAATTTGTGTCTGAAGATGGAAACTTTCAGCTTTGTAGAGACATGAGGGTGAGTTTTTGGGTGAACTAAATCATTAATAATAATAATAATAATAATAATAATAATAATAATAATTTTAATAATACAAACTTTACGTTTAACTGCCTTTATATTTTAGGACGGTGGTCCCACAAGAAATCCTATTCGTGGGATATCAAAAAGTTTCTTAGAAGGCTGTGTACCTAAAGACACACAGGCTTCTGAACCTTCTCTCCCTATTTCCTTTCAATTCATATTTTCCTCTCTCTCTCTGTGTCTCTCAGCATGAATCAGGTATGGGAGGTGCAGACAGGAGGGGTGGAGCGCTGTAACGGATATTAAAATATTCCTCCGGTGTGGAGATAGCAGTGATCCGGGGAGCGATAGAGGGAGATAATGAAAAGAGGAACAAAAGTACTCCCCGCACGCTGAGTCTGACCCCCCTTCCTCCTCCTCTACCTCCTCCTTCCCCCCCCTCTCCTCTCACACTCATTTACATAGTAATCACCCCGTGCTCTGCGAGAGGCCGGAGAGAGAGAGAGGAGTGATTTGTGAATGAGCGAAAGAAAGGAAGAGAGTGAGCATGTGTACATCTGGACAGGTACATTAATTCAGTGTGAGTGTACACAAATTACGTGTGTGTGTATGTGTGTGTGTGTGTATTTGCCGAGGAGGTGGTTATAAATGTGATCGAGCCTGTGGGATGTGTGTGTTTGTGTGTGTGCTGTCAGCTTGTTTCCTGCCCTCCCTGATGAACAGATGAGGTTGTCTAGGCAACGTGATGAGACGCAGATATGCAAATGAGACGGGAGGGTGAGCTTGCATGCACACACTGCAGTATGAGCCTCTCATTTACACACACACGCACACACACACATCCTGCTGATACTGCAGCACAACCTCACACACGCACAGATTAAAAATACACTCGACACAAATCCAGACGCAAATAGGTAAATATGGCAAAATAAACAATGATGTATACTTTGAATCGGAAGAAAACGGAAAGAATCTAAAATCCACACATACCGTTCACACACCCATACGAGATAAAGCACATAAGTGTAATTAATATGCAAATATTTTAACTTTCGCTCACTTCAACGAACACACAAACGCAAGCATGCCTCGTGCAAAAATACTAAACCAAACGATGCCAAGACTAAAATCAATGTTAAATACAAGTGTCCCCTTTTTGCCTCACCGGTTGGCCTGATCCAGGGCTGGAACAGTAAATAGTGTATTTGCGGATGATACCATTGGGCTTGATAGGGGGAAGCCAGGATACCACCACACTACTGGCAGAGGATGGCACGGCTTTAATGCCCGCTGGAGGACCAGGGTCTGAAAGAAAAAAAAAAAAATGACAAAGGATGGAAAATGAAATTATCATATGAGAGAGGCATTGTGAGATTCAACAGATGACCAA
>JAUMHP010000068.1:4516744-4537626 GCA_032361065.1 Enteromius trimaculatus
GGGGTGGTGTCATACAGTGAGCTGTCAGCTGTCATCATTCTCCAGTGCCACCTGAGACATTCAGCGCCACACCCTGCCCCTCCCCTCACTGTACCCATGGTAACCCCTTAGTGCCAGGATCTGATTGGCTGGTGAGGGAGCCCCGGTGTTGAGTTCCTCAGGGCTCTGTGTGGGTTGCTAGGTCCACTAGCAGTTTTGCTGCATCTCAGCACTTAATTGATTAATTAGTGTAATTATTTGAGGCGAAAGTCACCCCCGTCTTGTCGCCGGTTGGTAGGTAATTCATTCCATCCTCTGAGACTTTAATGTTAAAGCGGGTAAGGTGGAAAAAGTAACATGGGCTGAACTCGGCTGGTTACATTTGAAGAATTGTTCAAGCTGACGTTATTTATAAAGGTGTAAGATCTGCGTTGCTCGATGGGGTTATTTCTGGGAAATTCAGAGTAGGTGAACGCATACGCGCGTGTGTGTGAGATGGGAACTCTAGCTTAGAGGACAGATGGAGACTGGGAGACAGGAGGGACACTGGCACTGCACAGGCTGGCATCAGAGTGAGTGTAGGGAGGTGTATGGATATCCCTCGCTGTTGCCGGGCGGCCAGCCCCACTCACGAGCGGTGACCTTGGCACCGACTGGGAGGGTCAGTCAGCCAACTGTCTGTAGCGCCGTGTGCCCGTCTGTGTACTGCTTTTTAAAGCAGCCAGGTCAACAGGCCGGCCACTGGGACATCCAGGCACTTACATTCTTATTTAGGTTAGCAATATGGCGGCCGCTACTTCTGCTGTTACTGCAGATGTTAAGTTAAGAACTCATGTTCCACCTGTAATGTCACGGGCCACCTCTGCCACAGCACTTGCCTTGACTATGCTGTTTACTAAGTCCAATATGGTCTGTAAAGAGACGCTGACCAAAACTAAAGCCAGTGCAGTCTTTCAGGGTAGAAGTGTGCAGGATCAAACTTTATTTTAAGGTACAGTTCTCACTATTAACAAACCATTTACTGTGACTTTTGCTTCACTAAACTACTTGACTTCTTCTTATTAATAGTTAGTATGGTAATCAATAGGTATTGGGTAGGATTAGGGATATAGAATATGGTCATGCAGAATATGTGCTTTATAAGTACTTAGAAACAGCCAATATGTTATTGATAATAAGTAACTAGTTCATAGTAAGAATTGGCCCCTATACAATAGATAGATCAACACAGTCTCACGAGCAATTCGTACATATTCGTACGAGGTGCCAAATTTGTGCCAATTCGTACTAATTCGATTTCGCACGATTTGTCTAAAATCACGTGCTTAGGTTATGTTTAGGTCATTCGTACAAAATCATACGAATTGCCATCTCGTAAAATACGTGCGATTTACAATAAATAAAAGTATGAATTCGTACGAGTGAGGTCGTACAAATTCGTACAAATAAAACTTAATTTCAATGTAAAAATAACTCTAATATGTTAAGACTGTAAAAGCTTGAAAAACCATTACATTAAAAAATGCTTGAAGACGTAAAAAACACGTTGTGTTGCCTAAAAAAAAAAAATATGACAGTACATTTATTAATATTAAATTCATCTGTTTTATATTTTAAATATATTAGTGTAATTTTATTAATTTTATAACACTTCATTTTACGGTTACACCAATTAGCATGCATATTACTAGAATGTTTGCTATTTATTAGTGCTAATTAAACACATAACAATCCCTTATTCTGCATGACCTTATTCTACATCCCTAACTTAAGTATTTATATTAAACATATTATATATATTTATATATTTAAACTTCCCACATGTAACTAACTAAGAAAACTGACTTAATTGAAAGGTAGATGTTAAGTTTAGTTACTAGGTAGGGTTAAGGGAAGTAAAATATGCTCTTACCGAATAAGGCATTGACATGTGCTTTATAAATACTAACATACAGTCATTATGCTATTAATATGCATATTAATAAGCAACTACTTATTACTAAGAATTAGTCATGACTTGTTCCTTGTAAAACCTGTCCCAGAAAAAAACTTTTACTCACTGCCCTACACCACCATATAACATATAAATACATTAAATACGTAGATGGACAGATGGATGGATGTAGTCATGTCTCACCTGCTTTGACACGGATGCTAGGGCTGCGGATCTTGCCGGCCTGGTTCTCGGCAGTGCAGAAGTAGTCATTATCATGAATGAAGCTGTTGAAGGCAGAGGGGGAGAAGGGATAGAGCTGTAGTGTGCCGTTGGCGTGAACGTGGCGGATGTGTGGCACGTCGTAGATGTCGTCGCCAGTGGCCAGGTACCAGCGGAGGACGGCATGGGGGGCGCCACCCGCAGGACAGGGCAGGGACACCCCCACTGAGCTGGAGAAGGTCACTCTCTGCAGGGAAGCATTCACAAAGTACAGCCGCGTCGAGACCACATCCTCGCTGTGCACTGGAAGAGAAACGGCATTGTCAGTCAGAAAGTGACAAAAGATCTTATTCTTTACATCAGCACCTGAACAGGTAAAGGGGCCAGTGCATACTTGTAGCTTTGGGTTAGCGCACTTTGAAATCATAAAAGTAGCACTGCGTGTCATTCTGGCAAACAGCCACCTCACATTCATGCCATGCTCTGATTGGATTATCGCAGAGACGTTCCCACTGGGTCAGCACAACGCAATTCAAATTTAGAAATCAATCAGTGGATTGAGAAGATGATGTAACCAAATATTGTCCTTTATCTTATTATTTGTATGAGGTTTACCAAGTGCACAATCTATGTGGGGAAGGTGAGGTCAACTTGTCACTACTGTAGCAAGTTAAAACTGTTCCCTAAAGCTGCAGTTATTTCAACACACATGTGTTGTTTGGAACAAGTTGGTTAGGCATGTTAACTTCCCAAATGATGCTTAACTATAGGATTTCATAACTGTTCCCCAGACTTGTTACTTTGTTGCACATCCATTGTTTGGAATAAGCTGGGTCAACATATTCGATGCTGACATCACAACCAATTCTTATTTCATGAGTTGGGGCTTGTCAGCTTGATTTAAGCAAAGCAGGTTTGGCGTGCTTCTAAAAGAGGAGAAACTCAGGGTTAGAAGGGCTACCGAGCCCTAGGGTGAATAGCCCTAAGGGCTCGGGAGAGGGAAGAGGCGGGCAGAGAAGGGAGGAGAAGGGGAGGAGGAGGGATACAAAGATCGAGATGAGGAAGGGAAGTGGACCTGGCTATTTTATAGGGCGAGTTTAGGGATCTGATAGGAAGATAGGACAATCGGGAAATGGAAAGGCAGAGATCGTAAATAGGGAAGAGCCTTAGCCCCCTCCTCCTGAAACGAGTTTTAGAAAACTATGTGGTCAAGTTGGTCTGACATGTTTGATGATGATGTCATGACTGACCTCCCGACTGATGATTAACTACATAGTATGATGCATCGTTGGAGAAATTTCCAAAAAAGTTTCCAAAAGCTGCAATTACTTTGTCGTCCATTGGCTGTTTGGTTTGTTCAACATATATAAACTTTATCACACATCTGTTGTTTGAACAACATTTGTTACAGTTTGCATCACACAGGTGGTAAAAAATAATGCATGCCATTTAATCGGTTTAAGAATAAAATAATAGCTGTATCATTTCAAAGGCTGTGCCCTCTACAGGTTAAATTTGTTGGCTGTACTTGGCTGTTTGTTAGCCAACTATGGTTGAATGCATGAGCACATTTAAACTTTTCAAAAACGATGTCTGTAAGGTGTAGAATTAAGAGTCTGTCCTCTAACAAAAAAAATAAAAAAATAACACAAAAAAATAGGTTGTTTGTGCAAAAAAAGTAATCATATTGCAAATGTTTTCATGAAATGACTTATAACTGTCATTAACAATCAAAATGTGTTTTGTTTAAATGCAGTGTGTAGAGTTTTTACACTTATCTCAAAGTGATTAAAACATATTTTACTAGGTTTCATTTGTACCACACTAACACTAAACCTACCCCTTACAAAAACTGTGCAAAATCCTGATTTATAGGGTTTTACTAGCACATGGGTCCTCAGGGTTCGAAACCACAATCACATGATCACATCTTTTTTTGTAATGCATTGCTCTACAAACTAAACTACACAAACCCTTAATCACATGGCCAGTAAAATAGTACAAAACATTGATATGCAAATGTTATTTTGCCAATAACGGTGCAATTTAAGTATACGCTCTGAGGGGTCGTATTTCACCGCTATTATACAAACAATCTATACGGCGTATTATTTGGAGGACAGCTTGAAACATCATAAACATGCATGTGAAGGACACCACATCTATAATGATATAGGCACAGAGAAACCATATCGTAAAAATCACATTCAGAAAGTTTTTTTTTTTTTTTTCAGCTACTTGAGAATCTGTAATCATGTGCTATGATCATGTCAGATGAGCATGTGCTTAGGATTAAAAGGCAACAGCATGTAGTTATCTTTATAGTAATTGTTCTTACAATATCAAACACTAAAGGTTCTGGATCACATAATGTTTGCTAACACACAAGTTTTGTTGTTGTGTTTTTGTTTTTGTTTTTTTTGTAAAATGGCCAATCTGTATGCTGCAAAGAACAGTACAATCTATTTAATGCGGATTAATTCTAACCCTCACAATCGTCATTTTCATTCATGATAAAAATTTAATATGGAGCTGCCATGACTAATTTCTATAGAATGTTAAAATGACTCCTTGTAAAACCAAAAACAGAAATTGCTGCACTTTCCATAAACACGGAAGGAAATAAACAAAACCAGATGCAGGATTCAGCAATGCTTCAAAACAAAGAGCAACTTTGTCCACAGCAAGAATGGATCTTTACTCCCCATTCACATCTTTCCTATGCACGTTCTTGGCAGATGCTTTCTTACCAAAGCGACTTATCTAACCTTAACCCAAATGACAGCTATAACAGCACAGTTGTAGGGCAGGCATTAAAGAATATCACTAATCTAATATGTGTGCGGTGCAAGCCGTGCTGAATGCTGCCATCTGATAGGAGAATAAATAGGTCATAGAACCCCCGCTATGTATCTACAAACCTCTCTGACAGCTAATGTGGATCAGACAATCATTCGTTCTTGGTGTATTACCAAATACGGACTACTGTGAGAAAAGAGAGAGAAAAAAATGTGGCGGTTTGCGTAAATTAACACGCATGCTAATTAAGCAGCATAGCTAATGATGTCCTTTAAAGGCAGCGTTTTAGCGATTTACCATTCTGGCATCTTTATTATCTGCTGGCTCTATTACGGATTACATGGTTCGGGTGGGATGGCTCTGTATCTTTTTGTATTCATAGAATTGCTTAGCTCAGCTCTGGCTCCGAGCCAAGGGAGACACAACCCAAAGCAAGAGAATTTTCTTCTAAGGCAATTACATTTAATTAATGCCCCCCACCAGGTTTATGTCAACAATGCCTGGATTAACCCCCATTCTTGTGATTGTGAAAGAATACTGGTAACATGCTACCATGGCATTAATGTCAATGGGGTACCTATAAGCTTACGCATGCTGAATAGACAGCATAGCAATATATGAAATAAATATGAAATTGGAATTCATACCCAATAACATTAAATATTAAAGGAACAGTTCACCTATTGCAGCTTGTTTTAGTGCAATAAAAGTCCCCATTCACTTTCATTGCATGGAAAAGAACAACTTGAACATTCTTTAATATATATATATAGTGTGTGTGTGTGTGTGTGTGTGGTGTTCTATGCAAGTTAAATGAATTTTGAAAGACACAAGAATATATGCTTTACCTTTAATGATTGTTTAATGTTATTCTTACGCTTTGACAGTTTAGGCTACTCTATTTAAAAGGCTTAGTAAGGACAATAACAATATTTATTCTGATGAGGAAAAAAATCATGCAAAATATAAATACATGCAAACCATAGAATGAAAACCATGAAAAAAAGTGATGCTAGAGAATTGAAAGGCTGAGATTAGAGCTAAAGCTTTTACTGGGTAAGGTGGGGGGTTGAATTCTTTCTCTCTTCATCCATCACTCTCTCTCCCTCTCTTTTTATATTCCCATAGAACACGAAAGGATGTGTTATGTGATTGGAATTTGTACGCCAGACGCAGAGAGTTAAATCCATATAATCTCCTTTCACATTTAACACACACAGAGCCTTCCTGGCCTGATAATCGCAGCACGGTGGAGGGCCTCTATTACTTCCACTCTCACTCTGCCCTGTGGGGAGGGCAGATTACGGAGGTGGGTGTGAGCCAGGGGGCAAGTGTCCAGACATGACCAGGTTTAGAGTGGGGGGGGCTGAAGTGAATGGAAGTGCCATCAGGAGTCACAGGCTGCGTAGGAATCAAATAAAAGTTTCTCATTGTAAATGCTTTGCATGAAAGGCTGAATTGCATTAGAACAATGTCTAGACTGGCAGTTCTCAACCTTTGTCACTCTAAAGTCCCCTACAGTCAAGGTTATTATTTAAAAGACTGCCTACATTGCTGTGATGTTTCAATTTCTGCTGAAACAGTTTTATTAGTTTTGGCTGTTAATGCATTTAAATTAAATGATGTCATTGTGTAATAATGTTAAAAAAAAAATATTCCATCAACCAACCTTAACCAAGCTTAATCAATCAGTCAACTAAATAAATTAATATAATAATAATCAATTTGCATTTTAATTCTTAAAAAAAAAAAACAGTTTACTAAGTTTACAGTTTACTAAGGCCTCCTACTGGGCCATAACATCCCCCCGCCCCCTTTACCCCACGTTGGGAACCTTTGGACTAGACTGTGCTTGCAAGGTTGGCAATGTAGTGACACAGTTGCACTGACAAATCTAGGATTCAAAGGGAATGTTTGACCCACGCTTTTGTGTAAAGAACCTCTGGGATCCAGCATTAGAGTTAAACAGCAAAGATTCCTGACACTCTCAAAATGGAGCAGTCCCTGGCTGCCGTCAGCCTTAAGTGCTATTTGGGACGAGAGGAGAGTGCACTCTATCCTGGTTTCTGAGCTGTATCAAATATAATTCTGAGAGCCCTTTTCAGGACCACGGACAGTGACTGAATGGTCCCTAAACACATTTCAGCACTATAGACAGCGCCAATCTCCTCCTCTCCATGGATATATAACTTAAAACTAAGCATAAACAAACATCTGTTAATCTGTAATAGCTCATTTTATATATATGTATATATATGTATACAAAATCTCTCTCTTGTTATTGGACAAACAACAGCAAATGCCGCCTCGCTCGTGGCAAAAGCAAATATAGACAATAGCGGAAAGCCTGCATGACAACACATCAGTTCACAGTAGATCTGAACAAAACACAGCAACACTGGGAAATATGGTCATGGTCTTATTGAAATGGGATGAAAAACAGGTCAACTGGTTAGTCCCCCTGCCCCCCACCCCTTTTTGCCTTTGCAGATTATAGCCTAAAGTATAAACCCCCATAATAAAGATTGCAATATCTATAATCTCACAGTGGGGTTCTGGGTAAGGGGTTGTGGTTCCAAAAGGGATAGCCTGGGGATATCGTCCCCACTGTCTGGGTGTTGGTGGCGGGGGGAGTCTGAGTTAAGGAGGGGGAAGAGGAAAGGCTTGAGAGCAGGACAGTTGCAGTTTGTCCTCCACACCAACAGGTGTCACTACTGGGATGTTGATAAGAATGTGCTCCCATTCTCAGTTTTGGGATACCACAGGACTATAAAATTTTTTGAGGCAATTACCTGAGCTATATGGCGTGTGATTGACTGAGGTTTTGTCACATTTACTTTCGCTCTGCGAAATTTATGATTGTGAGTTTTGTGTGAGTGCAAAAGAGGTTTGCTTATATTGCCTGTGAAAAATTCCCCTTGGAAAATTTGCCTAAATTTTGCATGTGTGACTTAAACTGAAAGCTGCAGAAAATGACGGCATTCTAATGCTGACTGGCACAAAAATATTCAGAAATGCTACAAAATGCAATAGAAAATGATACCGTTTCCATCCTCGCTAAAGGTGATGACTGAAAAGTAGTTTGACCAACAGTGTGCAGGCAATGTGCATAACGGGCCAATTGTGATTTACAAAACACTACATCAAAAAATACATCAGCTGCAGTATCCACACAAACCATGCAAAAAAAGAGGTTGACCTCTAAGTCCAAGGACTTCATTATGTCCATGGACAGTTGTTGAGACATTTAGGGTAGATGTTCAGTAATTTAGGGGGAGAGTAAAACGAAAGGCCAATGGGATAGCCCCAATTCTTCTCCCTTTGTTCTGAGATGACTTCCGTGTGAGGGCTAACGAAGCCCTGCAGCTCCTTGCCATTCTCGTTGCCATATGCCAAACGAGGCAAAGGGCTGGGAATGCTGAAATGCTCCATTAATGATGCCCGTTTTCCCTATCTATCTGTCTAACTCTCAAGATGGACGCATTATTCTCCACCCACTTCCTCAAACCGAAAAAAATTCCAGCTCAAAAATGTCTTTGCTCATCATTTCTCCTTATTTTTTCCTTCCTTGTCGCCATCTCTTCCCGTTAATCGCCTTCCGTTTTCCTCTTTCCCATCTCTCTCTTTATGTGGCCCTTCTTCTTGCACATTTGCACAACATATACATACATATATTTTTTTGTTCGCTCGCTATGAAAATGGCATTTGAATATGTATTGCGGACAGCCCAGGTTATTGCCAATGGTGAGCCGCTATGCATAATGCAGCTCTCTCAGTCGCTCATCTGCATTTGCTTAGACACACACTCTCTCTCGCATGCACACGCGTAGATCTTCACACCCTGTCCCCAAAGAAATCTACACACAATCTCTCTTTCGATCACTGTGTCTCACCTACATAACCATGTCTAAATGCAAACGCATATTTTTGGGGTGCGTAACTGTTCGACAACAACGCAATTCAACCATCCATTTGCCTTCGAGCATCCCAATTAATTTATTCGCAGATTGTTCAAGGGCCATTTCCGCTGTCAAACCTGTCTGTATCGCGCTACAACGCCGCATATTTTTTTAACAGCTTCTAGTGTCATAATGTTTTCTTTAACCTTTTAAAATGACTCATGAGATTAAGAGAGAGAGAGAGGCTGACTTTCTTCCTCCTTTGTTTTTTATACCTTTCCTCAGACAAGCCACTTATCAAACCGATAATCATTTATGCAAGGCACAGTCAAGGAAAAATCAATACTACAGGTGCTGAGTAACTTCCAGCTGAATCTAAAGTCAGCCCTACACTGCACCCAGTTATAAATGGGTTTACGATAGCAAGCATGAGGTGTGTGTGTGTGTGCATTGGACATTTCTTCATAGCTAGGCTGAGGAGGACACATGTACACTTGTGTTTAGATTACATTTGAACTGGTATATTAGAGTAAACCTCGCCTGCCACTGTTGTCCCTGTGATTGTTCAGTGCTTTGCGTGAGTGAGCTCGAGTGGATTGGAAACCAGTCATATGTAACCTCCCACATTTGTATGGCAATCTCTTTGAGAAGAGAGCGAGAGAAAAGTGGGAGAGTAGAAGAGGTGTATATCTATAGGTTTGGTTATATAATTAGCGTTTCGCATACATTTTATGAATCAAATATATGATTGGGTGAGGAGATGCAATTAGGGGTTGGATTTTGAAATGGGTAAGGGTTTACAACTCCCTTATTTTCACGTTACTGCAGCGTCAGGGGAAAAAAAAGAAATCAGCATTTGCAGAAGTAGCTCCGACTTCAGAGGATGAATTTGGAGGTTGAGAGTGTCGGTGCTCTCAATAAAATTTGAAGTCTATCAAATCTCCTGTGTTTCGGCTAGTTTATAAACTGTAGTTAAGACACTTTATAAACTGCCCTGCTTCTGGACACTTTTTTTAAAGTAAAATGCAAGTTTATCATAGTCTGCAACAGGAACTGCAGGAATCCTGTTATTAGACAAGTTGCTACAATGACAAATATGAAACCGTAGAGAAATTTACAAGAAATTCTTGAAGAACTATCAGAGATAAGCTCATCTACACATGCTTTCATGATGTTCAGTGTGGAAAACGGGGAGTGTTGTTACACAAGGCGATTGAGGTTACCCAAATGTGACCCTGGACCAGAGTCAAAACTGTCCATTTTAATTTTATATGAAAAATCATAAGGAAAGATTATGTTCCATGAAGATATTTAGTAAACTGCCAACTGTATATATATATCAAAACGTCATTTTTGATTAGTGATATGCATTGCTAATAACTTTTTTCTGGCAACTTTAAATGTGATTTTCTAAATATTTTATTTATTTATTTATTTTTATCCTCAGATTACAGATTTTTAAATAGTTATATCTTGGCCAAACTATACATCAATTAAAAGGTTACTTATTCAGCTTTCTGATGATGACCCTTATGATTTTTTGTCAAGGGTCATAATTAATGAGGCGCAGGATTTATATATATATATATATATATATATATTATATATATAACTATAATACAAAGTCACCTCGCCACTTGTAATTCAGACCATTTATAATCTAATCTATAACAATGTTAATGGTTGTTAAATATATATATATAATCTTATTCAAATCAGGAGTTAATTGTATATTGTAGGGTTAATTTGTAAATTAACATACCGTATCATAATATGGACAGACAGACAAACCCATACAGAACTCCGCTGAACACAGAAAAGACTTTTAACTTATTTTTTCTTTAGTTTTTATTTATTTATTTATTTATTATTTATTTTATTTTTTGTTCATGAAATTAAAAAGAATGTTAATCACTAGTTTGTGTCAACTATTTCAACTATTTGTGTGTATTATGGCCGTCTTAAACAAATCAGTATATTTTGTGTTAGTGACTATATTTGTACTATTTAAATCTATGGTAAAATGATATGACAGTAATGTTGTTTTCCTGTTCACATTTGTTCGCAAAAGAACGCGGCAAAGCGCTAGATCAGCGTGCTGTTGCTATGGTTACTTCAACAGGCTACATCTGTTAGTGAGTGACTAGTGCACTATATTGTAGCTACGTTTTTTGGTTATTAACGAGTTATTTTATATATATATATATATATATTCATATATATATATACACAAACACACAGAGAGAGAGAGAGAGAGAGAGAGAGAGAGAGAAGAGTAACTTGTTTTAAGACCTCTATCCCTGGTTGATTGGATATTGATTGGAGAATTTATGCTTTAAATAGAAACATCAAATCATAATTCTCGGCCTGACACCGGATGTTATATTATTCGGACTCTCTAGATCTTGCCTCGCGCATGGTGTCCGATTGGATGGACAAGTGGCCTCGACGCGCCGCGTGCAGCAGGTGCTCCAGAGGCTAGGAGTGTTTGCTCACGCGCTTAACTCACCGGCACACGAGCTCTGAAAGGAGAACAGCGGTCACCTGTCGAAGCGGAACGCCGGAGTGACACGTAGATTTTTATTTTGACCGCGCTTCAGCTGAAATGGCAGGTGGAGCGGCGGGGTGTGATTTTAAGGGGGAGGGAGAAATAGCTCAGCGCTTAACCCAGTAAATCTCAACGGTTCCATTTGTGGCGCCAATTTTCTTCTGAGTCTGAAGGGTCTGAAAGTGATGTAGTCTATTCTACAGAGTTCAGACTGTCTAGAGTGTGTATGGAGATGTTGCATGTCTGGCGTAAACAGGCACAGAGCTGTTTAATTCCATAAAAGGAAACACGTAAAACATGCCATAATAAACATACAGCCAAAAGTCTTCAAAAACAAACAGTTTAAAAGGAAATAAAGATTTATAATCGTTGATTATCATCACCTCCCACCCCCACTCCCACATTTCCCTATTAAATCGTGACTTTGTTTCTTTAACTTTCTTGACCAGCGAAGCATTTCTAATGTTCGCTATCAGTCACGTGAATGGAACACATGCTTGTATGTTTTGTTTATTTTTATTTATATTTATTTATTAATATTAAATGAGTGAAATTATTTAGCTAGCAACAGTTTGGGCTTTAAAAATCAATCCAGGACAGTCATGGTTCGTGGGAGAAAAAAAAGGAGAGGAAAAAAAAATGATGGGACAAAACTGTTCAGCCTAAGCCATCTCGAAAAGTTCAAGTACACATTACTACAGTTTATGTGAGTAACATGTGTTTATAACTGTGACTCATGCTGCTGTCACACAAGGCTTTACTCTTTATTTTTTATACAGGAAATACCGTATTATAATGGACGCAATGTGTCTCCCGGCAAATTACATAAAAAAAGGGAAACAGGTGTATATTACGAGTATAACGAAACTGAGATAGACAGATACAGAGAGCGGGAGGGAGGGGGAGAGAGAGAGAGGAGAGAGAGAGAGAGAGAAATAAATGGAGTCCTTATGGCCAATGACCTGATTTACTTTTGGAGTGGGGGATGCGGCAGATCTCCTACTAATTGCGCAGCTGGGAAGAACAGGGGATTTGATGGGGGGGAAAGAGAAAGGAAACCAATTTTGCATATTTCTATGAGGGGGCGGGTGGGACAGAGGTGTCCTGATGTGAGGAGCAGCTTTGACATTGCGAGCAGTTTGGAGGTGAAAACGCATGGAAGTGGGTAAATTAGTTTGTAAAAAAATGTTCAGGTCTGTTATTGTTGATGTTAGATATAAACATATAAGTTGTTATTATTATTATGACTCACTCTAAAAAGGTCTGACGTGGCAAGCTCCTTTCAATCACATTTTAATTTAGGCAAATGTTCAGAAAATCGGATCAGACCGGATAATATCGCAGCCACCACACAAATTTGACGACCTGACGACTGCTGATCCTTAAAATAAATATTGGACAGACACAGATACACACATACACTCGAACACGCACTGCCTACAGACTTTTTACTCATTATTCAATATCCAGCAAATCTGTCATAAATAAAATTCATAAAGATCAACAAATATTTGTTAAAATCTTTTGTTTGATATTCTAAACAGATTTCAGATATATCACACTGAGTGTACACAACATCTGGATAATATAACATGAATGAATTAAATATATATATATATATTCCATATTCCATATAAAGCCAGCAGGATTAAAAAAAAAAAAAAACTTTAATAAACTATGACATTAATAATTAGTTTAATAAAAATAAACATTTGTCATTATTGTTAATAATAATGCTAATGATAATAATTATTTGTTAATCAAATTATAACTTCAATGCAAATAACAATGGAAATTTCCACAAACAACACTGCAGCCTCCCTCTGTGCCTTTTTCATTTCATTTAGTTGCATTTCCACGGCAATTTACCCTCAATCCGGTTTCCCAGACCGGGGTTCAGGTGTGAAGGCAGGGTAATATGCTACAACTTGCCCGGGTCACCATAATGCATAATAATGCATTTAAAATGACTGATAATTCCTAACCAAAAACTACTAAAATGTGTTCTTATGACAACATACAATTATTTCGAGAAATGTGGGGGAGAGGTTTTTAGGGGGAAATGTTTCTACATTCCTTGAAAGTGGAAAAGATGGAGGCGCGGCCCTCTCGGAAAAATACGCAGTCCTAATGCATATGCATGTATGATAATTGATGTGCGTTTTACATCTCCTATCGACCGTGTCATCAGGTCTCAAGATACAAGATAAGAAATATATTGTGGGAATTACAGAAAATGCAATATAAACTATGAGCAGCAGAAAATAAAAAAGGCAAAAAACATGGCAAAAAAAGAAGTTTGTTTGCGACCTCCGTATCCCGTTTTTACGCACTTTACGCCCTACTGCACCCTTCCTCCCCCACAGAAGAACACACACAAACATACACAAACACACATTAATACACACCAGTTCTCTTTCACAAACCATCTCACATACGCACACATAGGGAGAGAGAGAATTATTCTGACCTTACATCCCCGAACAAATGACATTGTAAATTAATATATGTATATAAAACAAAATCACAATGCCTTCTCAGTTCTAAAGCATCTAAAGTAAGGCACTGTAAAAACCAGGCAAAGCATTTACATTTGAACTGTTTGTGGGTAAATAAAAATACGTACTTGACAAAGAAATATCAGTTAAAGAACACTCCAAAATAGGCGCACGCATTAAGTACTTTCATCAAGAAAATATTTTGTAAGATCATTTTAGGGGGGGAAATATGAGCAAAAACTGAAAGCATATCTCCAAGGCTGGAGGGTGAGGGAAGGAGGGGTATATATGCTTTGAGGTGTCAAAAACAAAATTGTTGAGGAGACATCATGAAAGAAATTGATGCGTAAAACTAACAGAATGAGCAAATAAATAACCTTAATTATGTTTACAATAAACCAGATCTAGGTTTTGGATTTATAAAAAAATCAAATGTGCCTTATCAAACCCACCATCAGCACAGTCAAACCAGGAATCTGTTGGCATAGAAAATGGAGGACCACTAATTGCACCAGTGCTAATTGGAAATGAGGCTGCATATGCCATTCTATTTTGCACAGGATCTATGCAGATATATTCATCCTCTAGCACAAAAACATGCACTTTTTATTACAAAATACCTATTATTCTTCCCCCTAAAGGCATACAGCAGCATGCTACTATAAACAACGAAAAGACATATTCAAATCCTAGGAAATTTACATTATTTTTCGAGCCCAGTAAAAAAGAAAAAAGTACACCAAGCGCAAACAAATTCACACCTCACTGACCAACTCTACTTTCCCACCCAGCAAACTACAGAAGGCCAAAAGTGTATGGTAAAAGCACACGACCGATACAAAATTTGATCGTGTTCTACATATTCATAACTCAACAGCATATTCATATCTTGCATACAAATCATGCTATCTCCCCCATCTTTGCGCACGGGAACATGCAGATCCTACAGCCTCGTAATCTCCTGTTCGTGGTTAGTCACCGACTACAAAAATCATTTCCCATATTTT
Source organism: Enteromius trimaculatus (assembly GCA_032361065.1). Classification (NCBI taxonomy): domain Eukaryota; kingdom Metazoa; phylum Chordata; class Actinopteri; order Cypriniformes; family Cyprinidae; genus Enteromius; species Enteromius trimaculatus. The sequence goes on from JAUMHP010000068.1 coordinate 4,531,630, forward strand.
AAGCAACTAAAAACATTTTTGAACGAAGTTGAATTAGTTTTGGAGCGAAAGAAACTTCTTGAAATCCAGATAAGGTGGGAGCGCAATAAAATAACGCTGAATATCTATTCAATAAACTTTACGGCGCGATTTCCGTGCACACACATTTACACTTAATTTATTTTAATGAATTGTGACGTTTTATTTCAACATTGTTTTAAGTAAAAAAAAAAAAAAAAAAAAAAGCAAAAAAATAAGCTGAAAACACACCTTCTTGAAAAGAAAACAGCAGGAGTAAAGTTACCAGCCACATGCCATAAATAGCAGGTATATTTCTCAGGAATGTTTTGCAATCCCGACGTGTGCACTGTGCAATATTCGGCCAGGCGAGGCTCCGTGCAGGAGTGGTGACGATGCTCCCCGGCGATCTCTCCAGCCCTAGTCCCGGACTCGCCAGCGCCGAGAAGCGGGGAAGTCTTTGGTCCCGCCTCTCGTACCCTCCCCTCCGCGGGACCGTCATCCGAGCGGCCCCTCCTTCGGTAGTCTAATGGTACGGCGAGATGGAGAGGTGCTGGTGCGGGGCCAGAGAGAGACGCGGCGAGGACGGCGCGCGGAGTTTTGTTGGTGGGGGTGGGTTGAGTGCATCAGGGAGGACAGGACTTAACATGTTGTTGTTGTTGTTGTTGTGAGCAGTCCACGTGGCTGGAGACAGCCGGGGCATTCTGTGGCACTCAATGTTACCATAGCGCACCTGGGAACTAAATGGCTGCTTTTTACGCACGGCGGATCACTTTTCGGGATGACAACGGCTTACCTTTTACAGATATCTGTTATTGACGCGACGCTGCTGAGAGAAAAAAAAATGTTTAGTCTATTTTTTTTACATATCAGGACGGAAAAGTCCAGACCGGGAGACCACGTTAAACCATTTAAGACCCGCGGATCAAGCTGTTTTAAAGTTCGTGTAAATGTTTCGCGTAAGTTCTTTTATGTTCACTGAGTGACACGCGTACGTCCTTGGAGGCTCAGCACGAGACCCTGTCACGGTCTCTCCATGCGTTAATGTATGCGAATGAAGAAGAACGCGTGCTTCAGAGGCGCACCAAGGAATGTCTGAATCGCCGGCATTGTTCGCGCTAAAAATGAGAGGAATGACATGTGAGGGGCGTATCGTGTATTGTCTCGAGTGGCGGATAACGCTCACAGACCACCCCGGCTTTATCGCTCTGGTGACTATAGTGTCTTACTACACCACCCAAGTCTGCAAAAATAAATACTTATATAATAGATTTTATTATGCAGCGGAAATTGTAATTGGGCAGCATTGTTAAGCCTTTGATAAAACAAATCTGTATATCATTTGACAGTTTTTGTATGTGGAAACTGGAAAAGCCTTTTAAAAGGAAGAAAGCAGTCTGATGGTTTTCTGTGGATTATTTTGACAGTGATACATAACAATGCTAGAGTACATGTCTGGGTGTAGAATTACAGTATCCCCCAGGGCCACTTAACCCTCCTGTTATCCTGGGGGTCAATTTGGCCCCATTCAATGTTTTACGTATGCACATTATATATTTGACTCTTTTTTCTTTTGCTTCAGATTGAATGACTTTTCCTAATTTAATGGGGAAAACTTGGTAAACATAAAATTAGCATGATATTATTTTTTCAATGATATCGAGGTCACTATAACATGCTATGATTTTATAATATGCATTATAATGTTAATGTTAAGTATAATAAAAGCACAACCATACATGTAGTCTTGCGAGAACCACTGACAGTTCACATGACATGGGGTTGTGTGAATCCTAATTCTCACTAGAGACTTTGATATTTCCCATGCCATGGGGGAGGGGAAAACCTAATTCTTCTGTATTTCAGAGTGTTGTTAAGTAGTCAACAAAGACATCAATTACCTGACATTAACCTTTTAGCAAAAAAAATGAATAAAAAAATAATTTTCTGGAGGTTTTAAATTGCTGGGGAGAAATTTTAGGGTATCAGGGGGGTTAAGAAATGACAACAATGTGAAAAGTGATAGTCTGCTACCAATGGTTACAGTGTTTGGCTTGATGGTTTCACTTCAGCGCACTCTGACTTCACACACCCAAATCTACTCTGGGTAATTATTGAACTGTAACGTGCTGTACTGCTATTGATATCAGGCTATGTGCTGCCCTGTCAGAAAATCAACAGATACAGAAATCCATCACACTGATTCTACACATAATGACAGCGATGTATTCTTACCCAGCCCCAGACACGCCTGGACACTCGGCAACAGAACAGTTCATCTAATGTCATGTCATCCAGTTATTTTAGATCATTTAAATGGAATAATCATTAGTGAAAATATGCTGTTATAGCAGAATCTTTCATGCTGGAATTAAGGGGACAAGGCGTGGGTACACCACATGTAAATTATGACTATTCTGCTAGAACTCTAGGTTATTTAGTTTGTACACACATAAATATCTTACTGCAAAATCAGAACATTTGCTTTTGATAATTTTGGATTTGAATATATATTTTTTGTAAATATTATTTTTTTATATTATTTAAAGTTTATTTGAACACGTTTGGGAGGTTATATTTGTTTAAAAAAGTAAAAGTAAATCTAGATACATTTTCTGACAAAGCCAAATATCTTACACGTTACATTTTTGGGAATCAGTAAAAACTGGGGTTTAAGTGGAATTTTAAAGTTTATTTATTAATTTGAAAGTTTAAACGATTAAATTACTCTTAACAAAAATCAGTGGGTTCAGTGACCCAGCTGCCATCTGGCTTGTAAACACATTTTGGCAAATACTACTTCAGCCCGGGAACAAATCTATTATGGGCGAGTCACTTCTATCTCCCAATGACTATGCTATACTATAAACTGACTTTGCAGGTCCATAACATTATAACTGTTAGGGGGGAAATGCTGAAATTGTACTTTTCAGAAGTATCTTCAAAGATAGATAGTTAGATAAGATGCTAATGTGTGCCTTTGAGGGTAATGCCCAGGAAGCTAAAGATTCACTTTTTGCACTTTTTTTTTCTGAGAGAGATGTGGCCACAACATACCTTGACGTCCTCACCTGATAGCCTAGCATTGGGTATTTCAAACAAATCCCGATTGAAATGAATGACCAAAAGGGGAAAGAACAGCGGCACAAAAGATTTGTCTGATACTTTTGTGTTATAGGGTACAACTCTAGGTATACTGGTAACTGCCAGGCAGGTGTTTTGAGGCAAGTTGGAGCTAGCTCTACAGAACAGTGACTCTTCAGGGCCCTTGCTTTCCTTTAGGGGTCACTTGTCCAGTGTTGTAGTCCAGACCAGCTCATTCAAGTCCAATTCAAGACTGATTAGAGAGTTGGGTCCAACTCAGGACGCAATAAACATGATCCTGAGTTCTGTTGTCTTGGACCATGCAGGACTAGAAAGAGGTGTTAACCTCAGAGATTTTACCATGGCCACACACATTGTAATGATCCTGCGATTAAGCTCCAGGATAGCTGTGAATTTCACAAAAGTACCTCTTCCTGCAGTGGTCGATATGGAAAAGAATAAGCAGAGAAGAGAGCAGCTGAGCAGATCAGCCGGACTCTTTGTTTCCTACTGAGGCCTCTCTCTACCACTCATCTCAACCCAGTTATGTAACAAGTGGAAATATAGAAGATGGAATGCTACCCTTACCCTCCCACACACTTATGGAGAAACACACACACACACACACGAAGAAAGTACGAGCCACACTGGCTAAAAGAAATCTAGATACTTTGTATACATATCTACACAATGTGCATCAGAGAGGAAGTGACCACTGACTTGCAGGCAGGCAGCTACTGCTGAAATCATTGCTAATACAAATCATCTGCATCACTCTCTCTCATCTGTTGCCTGGAGAAAAGCAGAGATAGAGAGAGAGCGAGTACGCCAGTGAGGAAAGGAAGGAGAGAGAGCGGAGACGGCAGAAGCGGGTGGGCTAATGAGAACGGTAATGCTAATACGCAGACAATCAGAGTCCCCCTCAGGCCACGGCTACATGGTAGAATCATATTAACGCTAATGTATCTGGTATTAATGCAGAGAGCCCCCTCCCTAACCAAATGCCTGCAAGGTCACTGAGGGTAGAGGGTGGTAGCGGAGTGGAAAGGAGGGGGCAAGGGTTGGCGCCTTCCCACCTCAGCCACACGCAGGTAAAAAGAGGGCACTAAATGCTAGTCTTCCGTGATGGTGGCTCACGCACCCCGTTTCAGTTCCCCCTGCAGCACGGGCCGCCTATTAGAGGGCTCTATGCAAACTAGCGCCATGCAGATCCAAAATGGCGGCGAGGAGGCCCAGATGGTAAGCTGCTTTGGTTTAGCATGGCGGCGCAGTGGTGCATGGCTTGCCCAGTTTCGCTGGAGCTGCACTGGCGCTAATTAGCCAGCCTGATACAGAACCGTACGCCATGTTACGCTCGCCAGCATTAGTCAAATGAGTCAGTGAGCTGCACCAAGTCAGTCGGCTGAGGGAGGGACCCGTGCATCTGCGCGCCAGTCTGTTTTTTACAAGATCAAATGTTTTTATTATAAAATTTGCGTGGTTTTTTTGCATGCTGAGGAGGGGTTTGTTTTGCGTTAGCACAGATGAGACTGTTGAACCCGAGGTTTTGGGATGAATTCGGTGTATTAGAGGGTGGTTGGGATTGTGTCTATGTGCAGGAGGGAGTAAGTGAATGAACGTGTGTAGAAACAGGAGGATATTTCTGGATTTCTCTCTCTCCCTGCAGCCTGTTGAGGGGGGAGAGATCGGGGGGAAGAGGAAGGTGGTGAAGCGAGACGTCAGGGGGGTGTTAATTTATTCAAATGAGCAGGGGAGGATAATGAGAGAGAGAGGGAAAGAAAGAGTGAAAGAGGAAAAGAGAGAAATGGGGGGTTGATTGTTTCGCTTTGCAAATCTCTCATCTAAGATTCTTCCTCTTTTTCATGTGTTTATCTTACAAGAATTCCTCGCCATTATGGACGGCAGAAACAGTGTTGCAGGAACTGGAGAAAAGTCAGAAAAAGGTGAAGCGGGGAATATGTGGATATGCGAGTGAAATCATGCTGAAGCTGATTTGTACGTTCTAAAGAAAATAACTGAGTCATTCCTAAAATAAAAAATAAAAAAATGCAACATATTTATCCTTAAAATGTGGATGATCATTCATCGTTCTGATGGTGAAAGAATTTAATTTGATGAATAATTTGAAAGCTATGGCTGCTTGTATGGACTTCTCTGACCATAGATGACCAGATGATCTTTAATATCTTTAAAATCAAATTAATTTAGGTATTCTTAACACAAAATGGAATCTTTCTCTGGCTGAGGTCGAAACGGGATGATTTTTGACTTTTTTCCCCCTCTGGATTGGGTGTGTACGTGAGAGTGAGTGATAACGATATGCGGTAAATTTGAATTAATTAGAATACTTACTGACATCTAGTGGAAAAATCGTACAATGCAGACTCTATCTGTCTATCTGGAATACCCATTCCTAGCCCATTAGGTCTTGAGTCTGGGCTACAATCAGTTATCTTCTGCAGTACGAAGTTGTTTCCATTAACAAAACAAGTTTCCATCCAGACCTGTGTGTTTAGATTGTATCTCCATTCCCACGCCACAGTCGCCCCCCTCCAAATTAACAAAGCCAAACAAGCAGATTTATTTTCACTACAAGTTAAACCAGTATATCCTTAAGCTCTAAGCAGTGGTGTTAAACTGCTGACCAACTGCAACAAGACCCAGTGCACTCATGTATACCCTTCAGGCTTGAACACTTCTCTGTGTGTGGGAACCTACAGGTACTGACCCTCTCACCATTACATACACCTGATAGACCACTATTTACACTTCTTTCTGCAAGCTCATTGAGATGTGGTCAGTCCAAAACTGCAACACTTTAAGCTTAGAAATACATGTTTCAGATTATTTCCACTTGCAGAATTGTAGAAAGTTATTATATATATATATATATATATATATATACATATATATTAA
>JAUMHP010000068.1:4544557-4563767 GCA_032361065.1 Enteromius trimaculatus
TGTGTCATGTTCAATACAGCAGCATCTTGGAGATCTCTAATCAGTTTAATAGCAGAAGGTATATCTTCACGACATGCATTTGACGCCATTAACATCGCCCTATGTTGTTGAACTAAGGTGGTTCAAACGACAGAGATGCGACTGTATTCGGGAAATAGAATTCTGAAATAGGCCCCAGCTCTGTGACGCTATGAAAATCAAAAAATAACATCATATACTCAACCATTCTTCTCCTATGACTTCTGTCTCCTGCCATTTTAAAGAATATTACTGTGTAAGTGTTTGCTTTCCTCTAGGCGTAAACAGCTGCAGATTACATATGCACATATCACTCGGATGTAAACAAAGCTGGTTACAACAAATGTGTTAAATCTTGCGTATGCGGTATGTTGAGATACTCTCTAAATTGGCAGAAGACGTAAGTCACAGGAGAAGAGTAAATTGTTATTTTTGTTTTATTTACAGAAAAAAAGTAATCTCCTAGCATCACAAAATGAAGTTGATCCACTGATGCCACATAGATTGTTTATCCACATGCTACTTTTTTTTTTTTTTTGTTCACTGAGCTATTGTTTTACTTATATAAACTCTGCTCAAATAAATAAATTAATGTTACAATCTAAATTAAGTCATTTCTGCCTAGATTTTAAAAAATGCAGTCAACTTTAGGTCAAATATCGATTAACCAACCTTTGTTAAAGTTAATGGGGAAAAAAATAAAATAACCCAACAGCTGGGTTAGTCCATATTTGACCCAACATAACATATTATCGCATATGCAGCTTTTTAGTTAGCTGTTCTGTTAATGCAGAAAACCAGTGTGTGCTTACACAGTCAGATTCTGTCATCCCGTTCAATGACTTTTAGCCCCATCCGCTTTCCATACCCTTGCAATGGCTTTTTACCATTGTAATGCATTCAAAATCTGCATGTAGTTGTATATAATTACTATTTTCCTCTAGTTTGTATTCTATATAATAAAATACATCAGAAGCACAAAAGATTCTAAAAATTTTAAGATCCCTAAAAGCACTACACAGATCTGAAGAACAGAAAGAGTCATACAATTCAACTTGAGCACAGCCATACAGCTAAACATTTTTTTAAGAAAGGTCCATTTGCAGACCCTTAACATTTCTCTCGGTTCCATCAGGCTTTCTTAAGAATAGCGCTTGTATTGATTCTCCTTAACAATCCATATCTCAAGAGTAATGATTAACTCATGCTGCTTTGAAGAGAATGTGAATCATAAAGCCTCAGTGAGGGCTTTATGTTTGCTTTTCAATTCTACATGCAGATATTGTCAGACAAACAAACAGTTCAGGTTCGTGATATTAACTTTTTCTGTAATGCTTTGCTCTAGGGCACAGTGGTTTTGGCGTATTGTTTATTTCTTGCTAACCTTTAACCACTGCACCACACCACCCACGGTTACACATACTGACAAGTGTGAGTCTCTAGTATACAACATAGAAGCAATTTTTGTCAAATTCTTAATTGAAAAATGCATACAGTGATTTTTTTTAACATGTCAATATCAATGTTCCCATATAAAATTTACCCCAAAATTATTTCAATATTTTTATTGTGTTGTTGTATTGCATGGATCATGCCCCAAAATTATTAACTGCAATAAATGCATCTTTCTACAATTTGTCTATTTAATAAATAAATAAATAAATATATATATATATATATATATATATATATATATATACACATTTATAAAATTGTACATTTGTAGTATGTTAAAATAAAAAATAAAACTTGACTGCAAAATTATTTATTGAAATAAATCCAGTGAATTTTCACATGCTAAGATGATGCTAACTGCTACAATTTGTCCATTAAAATTTGTTTTATTGTGTTTTTAAAAATGTTTTTTTAAATTTGAAATTATATATTTACAAATGTTTTATGCTTATGTTGACTCCAAAATGCTAACTTCCTATCCTTTTGCTATTTAAAGTGATTAAAAAGTGATTACAAAACTTTATTGTATTTTTCAACATGTTTATTTTCAACCTAAACTAGTTAGCATGCTACATGTCAAGCAGTTTGAAAAAGAAAAACTAAAATAATAAAATGCAGAGAGTGGAAGGTTAATTAAAATAATAATAATAATAATGATAACAATAATATATATATACAGTGCCCTCCACTAATATTGGCAACCTTGGTACATCTGAAGTAAAACAACTGAAAATAGGGAGCAATTATTGTGATGAAATAAATGTTTTTCTCCAATACTTGTTGACCACAATTATTGGCGCCCCAAGAATTTTTTGAGTAAAATATCTCTGATGTATTTTTCCCATTCATATTAACAATTTTGAGCACTCCAGGATGATTATGGACATGAAATTATCCAGCCTTGGTTTCTTGTTTATATATATAGGAGGAAAAACAAAACAATCTCCAGCATGTTCAGTTGTCAGACAGGACTGAAACTACAAATGGGACTGGCTTCTATTATCAGATGAAACTAAAAAAAAATGAGCTTTTTTGCAGCAAACACTCAAGAAGGGTTTGGTGAACACAGGGATAAAAAGTTATTAATTAATGAAATATACTGCTGTATTTTTTATGTTGTGGGCTTGTATTTCTGCTGGAGGTCCTGGACATCTTGTTTAGACACATGACATCATGGATTCTATCAAATACCAACAGATAACAAATCTAAAACTGACTGGCTCTGTTAGAAATCTTATAATAGGCCATGGTTGGGTCTTCCACTGGGACAATAATCCAAACACAAACATCAAGATAAACACAATAATTAGTCACTGAGCACAAAATGAAGCTTTTGCCATTGTTGTCCCAGTCCTCCGACCTGAACCCTGCAGAAAATGAGTGAGGTGAACTAAAGAGGAGAAGCACCATCATGGAGCTGGTATTCTGAAGGATCTGGAGAGATTGGTCTCTTTTCTCTTATCAGGTTTTCTCCAAACTCTTCAGGCATTACAGGAGAAAACTGTTAAACTGTTAAAGCTGTTATCCATAAAACATTTATTTCATCATGAGTTTTTCTTCCCATTTTCAATTGTTTTACTTCAATGGTAGGTTACAATTTTGTGAAATTTTTGAATGAAAGATCAAAAGGATAAACAATGCACAGTCATTTTCACAGTCACCTTTGCTCAGCTTTACCAAGGGTGCCAATATTAGTGGAGGGCACTGTATATATACAGTATATATACACATACACACACACAGATATAATATTTATGCTTAGTCAGTAAAACATTTAAAAATATATTTAAAATTGCATGGCAATTTTTTAACTGCATAGAGGTTTCTGTGAATTTTGAGAAGAACATGAGCATAACCTAACATCCCCCTTATGTCCCAAATCTCAGTTTTCATGTCATAAACATAAACCAATAAAAACACAATTTTAGAAATTCTGATGTTTAACACTCTGCATAAATCCATAAGAGTTACCATCTCACCTCACTTGTACTGTGGAAAGCTCCTCTTCCTCCTGAGGTCTTGACTCCTGTCAAGTGTGTCTTAAGTCCAGGTGTATTTCATCCCTCTACCCCTCCCTGCCTCCTAGAGAATTCATAAATCTAACCGCCCAACCATTCTTTGAAATGCATTTATTAGCCCATAAACACTGGCCTTCAAACTATGATAAAATACCACTGAGCCCAACCTTTGGAGTCATTGCCCAAGGGAAGTGCAATCACAGTATAAAACGCTGAGAGTGATTGTGGCCATATTCTGTCTCGATTTTGAAGTAGACTTTAAGCAACGAACCTCAGAGAGCTCGCAGACATCAGTAATTGACTTCAGATGCTCATTTTTAGTCGACAACATGGTACAAGATGCTACATTGCTGTCAAATTGATCACTCTGATGGATAACCAAGTCCAAATCGTCTTAAAACTTTACCTGATGTACTGAAGAGAGCAGTATTTCTCTGGCAGGTTATAAATGACATTTTTAAAAGAATCAGAAAAAGAGCGATTGACTGAGGCTTGGCAAAAAAAAAAAAAAACAAATGTACACACCAATGCCTGTGTCAGTCAAAGACTTTATTTATTTCGAAGCACAAAGAGCGGCCATACACAGCAGCTGCACAGATATGAGACGAATATGTATTAAATTCCTCTCTAATAGCGAAGCATCTGTAGCGTTAGACTGCGTTCTTGAATACATGATTAATATTCTGTGAAACGCTTCTCTCTTTATGAACTGACTTATATTTATACAGCTCTCATAGGTTTATCACAGCAAGTAATGTGTGGAAAAACACACGTCCGCAGACGCACACAAATGAAAAGGTTGGTCTCTTTAGAGGCCGACATTTTGGTCCCATTGAACAGTGTTCATAAATATGAGTGATATTAAAACATTAGTTCGCCCAAAAATCTATATTCTGTCATTGTTTACTCAACCTCATGTAATTTGAAAGCCAAGTTTCCCATAGTCTTGTGTAGCTAGACTGACGGCTGAAGGTCTGGAATCCGTGGTAGCTTTTATTGGCTAAGACCCGCCCATGAGGCCGTTTGACTGACATGTCGCACAACCAATCACAGATTGGGTGCACACAACCAATCACTGAGCGTTACATGGAAAAGTGAGCAGGCACTTGGAAAAGTCGCCTGGTGTGTAAACTCTCAGATATATTTAACTGCCATGAAATTTAAATATTTCACGTACTTTTCAAAATCCATTGTTTAGTTGATCCTGATAAGCATTTGTTGTCACAGTTATAAACACGACGGCTTTCATCTTTCGTAAGGCTCGTAATGGCTTCTTTGTTTCCTGGTGGAACGTTAAAGAAATCCTGTATAATTCAACAAATCCGTCGACGACTTCAAACCTACTGAAGTGTTTCCACTTCTTGTGCCATATGCATCAGACGTCATATAAACTACTTTGATGATAGCTTTATGGTGCTTTTTGTTTGCACCATAGTTTGATTTACAAAAAAAAATAGTTTGATTTGGTTTTTCTAAAACTGCATATTTTTCGCAATTTAGTTTGCCCGCTAGGTGGCAACATTGCTGTGACTTATTGTTTCATAGTCAAATAAGAAACAATTTTTTCTTGTTGTTGTTGCTTATAACTTTTACATAGACTTAGCACAAACACTAAACAAGAATGAAACTTCCATTATGCGCATGTGTTTACTGCCTGTGTTCACATACGATAAAAGTTTAGCTGCACATGCGCTAGTATACTTTATGCTTTACTTTACTGTATGGGAAACAGCTGCTTAGACATTCAGCAAAATATCTTCTTTTGTGCTCCACATAACAACCACAAACATCTTCTTGAGGGTGAGTAGACAATACTAAAATATTTACATTTCTGGGTAAACTACAGTATTCATTTTAAAATGTGAATACGTAGGCTACAGAAGACATGTGATAGTAAAGTTAAAGGACGCAGGTTTGTGGCACTATGGTGAAGTGAACTGCTTCTGCGGTCTCCCTCTCAGGCCGCAGACGTTTAGACTGTGGGTCCGAATGGGGGCTTTGAGCCCGGCAGTGTTGCAGCTGAACAGAGGACAGTGGTATAGCGCCCCCTGTGGTACAGTGGTTGTACTATATTGTTTTTGTGCTTGGTCTGGGTACAATGATCAAAAGATTGTCAGGAGGAGGAGCCCTGAATTATATATTCTGCATCACATGAATCAATACTTACTTATAGTAAATACTTTAAATATTTATGCATATAATCTATACAATCTACAAAAGAAAAAACAGCAGGTGCGACACAAATGACAATAACAAGTGGTCTCACCAACAATAACAGTAACAGTGATTCACTGTTGGACGTTAAGACATTCTTTTTTTTTTTTTTTTTTAAGGGACAGTTCAACCAAAAATTACAACTATAGTGTTTGTGTTTTTTTTTTTTTTTTTTTTTTTTTTTTTTTTGTCATTATATAACAGGAACTACATAAATAATATTTAAAATGATCTATTTTTGTGTTCAACAAGAATATTCCTTTTTGGGTGAACTGTTCCTTTAAACCTCACACACAAGTTCATTTGGGGAGGAGCCAAAAAATGTTAAGAATGATCTGCAGAAAGTGGCTAGTTTTGCTAAAACAACTCACTCAAGACAGACTGTTGCAAAAGGGCACGACGAAAAGACGGATACAGTTACTGTTAACATGACAGGACTAGAGGTCTACATACAAGACACTGGCCCATTAAAAATCCAAGTCATAGTCGCCTCCCCCCACAAATCTCTGTCTCCTCACTATCCTCTCATAGCCATGGTCTGGAATCAGCTTCATCATCATCAGCATCCTCAGAATCAGTGAAGCCGTTCAGCCACAGCTATGTGTTCAACATCACTGAGAAGAAATATAGCCGGTATTACATAATACAGCAAGAGTTCTGCATTTTTGGTCATTTCTGATTACATAATCACACTTTCATAAGAAAAACTACCTGGTCTCATGGCATAAATGTACCTTGGTGTACTTTTTAGCAAGACAGAAATATGTACCAATACGTACATATTACTGCAGTTTCCAAAACAAATATATACACTAGAGGCAGTAAAACATATTTTATTCCATTTCACACAGATTTACAGAGTTTTGATTAATAAATGAAAGAAATGAAGAATATCACGATATGATAATATTAATGATAATATTAATATCCTGAGAGGTTTGAAAACTGATGCTTTTGAACATCAGCATCACACATATTCAGCTTCGTATGACGGTAGGTTTGTTAGGTGGCTCCAGTTTGATTCCCATGTAACTATGGTTTGACAAAACAGTCCGAAACGGTGTAAAAAAAATCGGTGTAGAGCATTAACTTTTAGCAACAGTCTATTATGAACTGACGCAATACATACTTTTATCAACATAATAAAAATGTGCCAGGCCTCACGTGAACCTGTGTTTTAGCGCCACTCAGTGGGCATTTCTCTTTGAAACTGCGACGAAACATTAAGTAAGGTACATAAACACGTTGTTGCACAAAAAGTGCACAGAGGTACGTATTTTTATGAGACCAGGCTGCAGAAAAATCTCTGTACCTGGACTGTTTCAGTTCTCTGCTTTAGGGGTCTCCTTGGCTTTATGAAAAAAGAACAGCAGTTAAAATTGCTCTTAAAGATGACCAATGTGTATTACAAGAGATAGTACTGAATCTCACCCTTGGAGACCATGAGGTTCTCTGCTTGAGCTTCTTCATCTCCTGGAGCCCTGAGAATATATATAGTACAAAGGAAATCATAACCAATAAAAACCCATGCAGCACATGACAGAGAATCAGAAAGGCTGTATTGGACTAACCTGGGCTTCTGGTTGATACTGCAGCGGCATCTTCGGCCTGCAGGGTGCACACAAGCAAAACGATTTAGATCAAACGGATGAATGTTAAACCATACAAACGACCTGTCGGGTTTTATTTTATTTGACTGGGATAATAATCCCTTACACATGTTATTCTTGTAGCCCGAATGAAATGTCGATAGCAAGCATGTCTTCATTTATATCTCTGCCAGTGAGTGTGACATATATTCATGCACCTCTGTTTCATAATACAACTTCATCTCATGCTCAGTTGAATAAAAACAATGCTGTTTAATTGTTATCTATTGTGCGGCAACTCAGGTTAGCTTGTTCTCTGATCTCTTTTGTTATATAATAATTTCTGCATGATTTAACTGAATTAAGATGATGAGTTAAAAATAATATAGAATATAATACAAAATAAAAATGTTTCTTACTTAGAATAAGGAGCACTCCCAGAGCAAACAGCACCACAGCAAACGCCAAACCACAAATCCTCAAACTCTCATAGTCTGTTTGAGAAATAAATAAATTTAAACAGTTTGCAAACCAGTTTGCTTGCATAATTCAACATGTTTAGAAACATGATATTCAAAGATTAAAATAAATGAATAAAAATGGAGTATAGAACTTTTAAATGGTATTTTAAAATGAATAAGTTATTTAATACATTTTAATAAAAAAATAATGAAGACATTTTTTTTTTATTTGAAGAAAAAAAAAAAAAAGAAGATCAATAAATATAACCTGGAATTTACAGAATTCTACAGTGTATGTGGATAGAAATGCCAAGTAACACATTGAAATAGACTGAAATAGTATGTTCTTAAAAATAATACTTAAATATATATATTTTTTATTTTATTTAAAACTTAGATATATCACCATAGAATTGCAACTTTAGATTGGGATCTGACTGAGGATTCTAAAAGCCACTAGATTTGCTATATACTTGAATCGCTGTCTGTCATAAAGTCATTTATTGGATTATTTTTCCTTAGACACAGATCTCTTGCTGAATGTAATAAGTCAGTATCACAAGTCATGTACACACATGCAGCCTTCTGGTTACTAGCCCTGAACTTCCAATGTCACAGAACACCCAAGGCCAGTGTGTGTTTTTAGTTATTCGGCAAATACTTAAATGCAATCTCCAAAGCATTTTTCCAAAGAAAACCCCTGGAGCAATTTGGGGTTAAGGTACATTGCTCAGTTGTAATTTTAAGCACAGCGTTCCCACCATCCATCCTGAGTGTTAAGCTGAATTTTGTTTCTGTCAAACACAGTACCAGCTTGAAGGCTAAGCTCTGTACTCAAACTCAAAAAAGTAATCTAAAGATTGCAGGTTTTTGCTTCTAGCAAATTCTAGGCATGATGTTGTAATTGTGGCCTCACTCAGAAGTGGCTTGCCTCTAGCCACTTTCCAAAAGAGGCCAAACCTGTGTAGTGCTGAAGTGGTTATTGATGTCTGGGCAGTCAAAGATCTCTGGAGCTCTGTCAGTTAGAAACTGGCCTTTTGGTTTCTTTCAAGACAACTGCCAGTCTGGTTGAACAGCTTGATGTAGTATCTGCAATTGCACTGGTCTTATCTCTCTCTTCTTTATAGTGTCATCTCGAAGTTAATAAGAAGTGAGATATGATGTGATTACATGTGAGGCTCTATTTGCACCTGGAATGATCCTCGTTTAACCACATATTTGATGGACAGGTCCTTCACAGCTGCCCAAGATGCATGTGGCCACATGCTGCAAAGGTTTGAGTGGATACCAAACATTTTGGAGCACATTTTGACAATTATACCTGATGTTTGAGAAGTACACTCCTTATAAAGCACCGTAATTCTTGTTGTGTAAGTAAATACTGAACTGTGTATGCTTTAGTAAGTGTTGATTCTTACCGTATACAAATGGTTCCAATCCCTTCTCCTTTCCATCTGATGGAAAACAATAAGAAATTACTAATGAAGCCATTTGCTTACTATACATTTATATATAAGGTGAAATAGCATCATGTAGTGATGTGGTAAATAAAATAAAGCATAACTTGCCTTGGACAGCAGATTCAGACAAAGCTAAGACAGATGATCGATGCAGAGGCAAAAACCATTATGATAAAAGAGAAAAACAGAGAGGAATCATTAGTATTATGGATGTTTATATTCACAAAAACATCCAATATCTGAAACAAGATTTCAGTGTTGCATTATTTGTTTGTGGTGGGTGTTTTTGCTTGTTGGGAAAGATCACAGAGCCCTAAGCTAGATGCAGTATTGGCAGGAATATGACATTGCCTAATGAATGCGTGATCTGATTCTGGCATAATAACAGGGGTTTTTGACAGGGTCAATACAATTTGTTGTATATCACACTCTAAGAATCCATTAGACTACATCGATGCCTGTGAGACAGAAGGGAAAACTCATAATGAGTAACATCTTGATTTGTCTTCACTGTAGAACGAAAATTAGTATAAAACAGATTTTTCAAGCAGTCTAGGATGGGACTTATGCTCCTAAAATTGTCTTAACTTACACCATATCTTGTTACCATAGAGTTGATTGCATACTAGACTGGAATGAGTTTTTATGGAGTTAACAGTCTTATATACCAGTCTGGCAGTTTATTAAATCAAATCGTCTATAATCAAGTCTCTTAATATAACATTCAGCAATGAATAATTTAAAAGTTTATAGATTTCTATAGGCATTTATAGGCTTATTGCTCTATTTAACTTTTAGAAATGAAATTACATATGTTCTCTTTGTATTCATCCTCACAAGGGGTAACAGGGAGAGAGCGAGGTCAGGGGAACTTTTTGGATCACAATAACAGGCAATGAAAAAAGACAGGAAGTGGACACATAAAGACTCAATGAAGAGGGGTGGGAAAAACATCACAGAAATGGTTGATGAAAAATGACATAATTATGACAGAAGGGAGGAAGAAAGAAAGATTGAAGGGAAGAACAGGACAGTGATGAATGGAAGGAAGGACATGACAGTGAAGGTAGGATGGATGAATGGAAGGAAAAAAGAAGTGAAGAAATGGAGAGTAAATGATGAATGGATGCAAGGAAGGGAGAGAAGAAAATGACTGATGGATAAATGGATTGACGGAAGGAAAGAAGAAAGGAAGGAAGGAAAGGACAGTGAATATAGGATAGATTGATAAAAAAGACAGTGAAGGCTGGATGGAAGGGAGGGAAGAAAATGGTAGTGAAGGAAGGATATATGAGTGGAAGGAATAATTAAGTGAATAAAAGGATAGTGAAGGATGGAAAGATGGATGGATGATGGGAGAATGAAGTAAATAAACTGACTGAAGGATGGAAAGATGGATGGATGGAAGGAAGGAAATAATGAATAAAGAGAGGAAGAAAGAAGGGACGAAAAGGACAGTGAAGGAAGAAAGTGATGAAGGATGGATGGATGGATGGAAGGAAGGAAGAATGAATTAAGGGAACATGAGGGCACTGACGGAATAAACAAAATGACATGAATAAAAGGGTGGAGAAGGAAGGAAGGAATGAAAGATGCAATAGATAGAATGATCGATAGAATGATAGGGCAAGAAGGAACATGTAGAAAGAAATAAGGATGGAAAAGAGGAAAAATTAGGTAAGTAAGGGACAAAAAAGGAAGGAAGGAAAAAGTCAATGAAGAGAAGAAAGGGACAGTAAATAAAGAAAATGGGTGGATAGAAGGAAGGATCTATGCAGGAAGAACCAATAAAGGGAGGATTTAAGAATAGAAAAAGGAGTATAAATAAGATGGGAGAAATTAAGAGGAGGAAAAATGAAGGTCAGTAGGAGACGATGAGTTGTATAACCTTTGTTGGGAAATGACTGGTAAATTATCGTTTTGAGATCATGTTTGAACAGGATCTTTAATTTCCGGCAATTTTCTAAGATGAGACATTACCAGTAAATTGTCATTTTGATGCTATGTGTGAACAAAGCATAAGATCCAGACGAGCATGTACAAAGTCAGGACACACTGACATCTGCTTTAGAAGTCTGCTCTGGACCAATTCTAACATTTTGAAGGAGATGATTACGCCACACTGCTTTCTGTTGGTCAGCGGTCAAGTTGGTCAAGGAAAGGAAAATGGAGGGAATATTGTGAGTAGGAGTGTGAAAGATAACCACATAAAAACAAGTCTGACCGTCAGCAGGGCTTTTAGTGGTGAGTGAGGAGCTTTTCGACAAAGCTAAAGGATACATGTTTTACCAGTGTAAAGAGCTCTGTGTGTGCGTATGAATCTGGTGCACATGTGCTGGCAGTTTCATGTGGCCTAATTGTGGATAGGGTGGAGTCTCCCAGATGACTGAGATTGATGGGAGTGTTATTTAAATGGATGCTCTTATTTCACAAATTAAGTTTGTTTGGCAAAAGCAGGACAGCAATTAACAGACATGCAAAATCACAGAGCTTTAGACAAGTCTATTGAAGAGCTATCGAGAGCACACACGTGATTCCAGATTTGAGAGGTCACTGATCAAATTCTCAGTTGAGAACTCTAGGATGGGACTAATGTGTCATGTCATGCTTATGCCCCATGCTTTTCCAGTTCTTTCCAATCCCAGCAGACACAATGAGCCTAGAGTGAAATGGAGGGGGCACTTACCCACCACATAGACTAGAAGGGAAAAAAGGAAGACCAGAACAGTTTCCATGGCAACTGCAATGAGAAGAGAGAAAGACAGTGAGAAAGAAATAGTAAATAGAGTGATAATCGGTGTTAGTGAGTTACATGTTTGCCACGTACAGAAAGACTAGAAAGTTCTCATAAGCTCACATTATTTATAATCATGATTACGCTCTTTCCTTGACTGCCATGTACAGTACTGTGCAAAAGTTTTAGGCAGGTGTGAAAAAATGCTGTAAACAAACAATGCTTTCAATAAATGTATTAAACATGCATTTTCATAAATGAACGACATGTAGTGAATGAACAAAAGAGAATTGTAAATCAAATCAATATTTAGTGACAACACTGTAAAAAAGGACCGTAATTTTAACTGTAAAAAAAAATGCTGTGAAAATGCTATGGTAGAAACCTGTTAAATGGTCAAAAGGTACAGTGAAAGACTGTACACTGACATTCCCAGAATTCCCTGCATTGCATTCTAAATTTTGCTTGAATTTAATATTTTTTTTTTTTTTTTGTATAAGTTATTTTAATAAGGGTTGTATGTTACGTAATGTTGTTAAATTAATGTTTATTGCACATTTCAGTTTAATAATTCTTACCATGATGGTATTTAGTGCTTGACAATGACACTGAGCACCTTCTATATACAGTATGTTACTATTTTTACGACTTTCTCATCACCACCTGCTTTTGGTGGTTATCAGTGTATTTCAAAGGTACAAAATAGATTAGGTTTGTGTATTAACATTATTACAGTTTATTATCAGAAATTATGGTATTTAACTGTAAATTTAACATAAAACTGAAAAACAAAAAATATTGTTTCCGTATTTTTCATGGTTTTATTCCGGCAACCACAGCTGCTGTTTTTTTACCGTATATTTTACTGATTTTTTTTTTTTACTGTGCACCCTTTGCCTTTAAAACAGCAGCAATTCTTCTAGGTACACATGCACGCAGATTTTGAAGGAACTCGGCTGGTCGGGTGTTCCAAACATCTTGGAGAACTAACCACAGATCTTCTGTGGATGTAGGCTTTCTCACATTCTTCTGTCTCTTCATGTAATCCCAGAAACATTCGATGATGTTGAGATCAGCGCTCTGTGGGGGCCATGCCATCACTTCCAGTACGTCTTGTTCTTCTTTACGCTGAAGATAGTTTTCAATGACTTTTACTGTATGCTTGGGGTCGTTGTTCTGCTGCAGAATAAATTTGGGGCCAATCATACACCTCCCTAATGGTATGTTCTGCTGGGGTCTTAATGAGTCGGTCTGATCATGGATGCCAGTGGGGAGATTTGATTGCAATTTAGTCGAGTTTCTGGAGTATGCACTGGTGATGTCCAATTCTAAGCTCACATTATGCTGGCGAAGACAAAGTGGCTGCTGATCCCGAGCCCTTGAACAAAATGGCCACCCAGCCGCAGTCCAAGACAGCCGACAAATAATGGCCGTCACACTTCAGCCAGAGCCAGCATCCAAGATGGCCGCTAAACCAAAGCCACAGCCCAAGATGGTGTTTGCACAACCCCCAGAGGTGTTGGTCACAGCTAAGGCCACACTGGAGATTTCACCGGTGGCTGCACATACTCCAGAGGTGTCGGTTGACGAGGGCGAGGTCTTGGAGCTTCCGCCAGTGGTTGCACAACCCCTGGAGATGTCGGCACTGGCCGTAGAGTCTCCAGAGGTTCCGCTGGTGGCTGTACGGCCTCCAGGACAATCCAATTGTGCCTTTGAACCCTCACATAACCCTGCCATAGCCTTGGAAGCTGTCCAGTTTCCCGTGGATTCCAGTCTGCTGTACCCAAGTCCAGTCCCTGAATCACGGCCAGGAGAGCCGTTGTCCAATCCCGTTCCATAGTCACGGCCAGGACGCCGATGAACTTTCGTCCTGTCCTATACCGGCCACGGAGGCCGTCCAAGAACTTTCAACCTGGCTTGACTCTATTACGGTGACTATACACATCCACACAGTCTGTTCTGTCCTGGCTGAGGAAGTCGCCATTACTCTCACCACACACGTACGCCCAGCCCTGGAGAGTCTCCCGCCTGTCCCACCTTGGATCCCAGACGGACTGGCAGAAGGTACTGCCTTGGCCTTTGTCAGCTCATTTGCCTCTCCGAGCTCTGTGGGGAGAACTCTACTCTTCCCCACAGCATTTGCTCGTTATCTCACCTCAAGTCTCTTAGAACTGTCTAGTGCGAAGTATTGTGATTGCACCATCATCTCAACATTTCATTCCCGTGTTTGTTTTCCTGTGTTTTACTCTGGACTTCACTCTGTTTCTGTTGTTTTGCCACCTGCCCTGGATTATCTGCTTGTGTACCCCGACTCTGATTTAAGCCTTGCCCAAATATTCCTGTATGCCGTTGTTTGACCCTGATCTGCCGACCATGAATACATCTTTGCACATGGATCTGCAGGGCTCCGGCTCCTTCATGACAGCTATATTGCATGATGGATAAGTATCTGCCTGTATTTCTCAACATTGAGAACACCATTAATCCTGACCAAATCTCAAACTTCATTTGCAGAAATGCAGCCCCAAATGTTCAAGGAACCTCCACCATGCTTCACTGTTGCCTGCAGACACTCATTATTGTACCCCTCTCTAGCCCTTTGACGAACAAACTGCCTTCTGCTACAGCCAAATATTGACTCATCAGTCCAGAAAACCATTTTTTACTGCCGTTTTTTTGCACCCCACTTCCTATGTTTTCATGCATAATTGAGTCGCTTGGCCTTGTTTCCAAGTCAGAGGTACGGCTTTTTGGCTGTAACTCTTTTATGAAGACCACTTCTGGCCAGACTTCTTCAGACAGTAGATGGGTGTATCTGGGTCCCATTGGTTTCTGCCAGTTCTGAGCTGATGGCACTGCTGGACACCTTCCGATTTTGAAGGATAATAAGCTTGATGTGTCTTTCATCTGCTGCACTAAGTTTTCCTGGCTGACCACTGCGTCTACAATCCTCAATCTTGTCATAATATGAAACTGTCTTTCACAACCTAACCTGGGTAGCAGACTTTGGCTGTTCCTCACCAAGTTTTAACCCTCCTACACAGCATGGGACCCATTCTCAGTCACTTCATGAACAGGTTTTAACCTACATTTGACGTTGATGACATTAGCACCTGTTTGGTATAATTGGTTGATTATACACCTGACTATAATCCTACAAAATCCCTAACTTTGTGCAAGTGTACCTATAAGAATTAATGCTGGTTTGAAGGCAAAAAGCAAATATTGATTTGATTTAGACTTTTCTTTTGTTCGCTCACTTTGCATTTTGTAAATTGACAAAAATAAACAATTTATATTTCTGAAAGCATTATTTGTTTACAGTATTTTTTTTTTTTTTTTTTACATCTGCCAAAAACTTTTGCACAGTATTGTACATATGCACATATTTACTGATTTATTGTCTTTTATGCTCACCAAATTTGAAATTACAGTAAACTATTGTCTAGTTTCATATATATTTTAATTATATGATATAGGGGCAGCTTCCCGAACAGTGCTTGCACTGAGATATCTTAAAATACATCATTGCCATTGTTTGGTCTTAAAATGCTCAGATAATGCATTTTTGTAAGACACGTTTCTAAAAATTCTTAAATGTCCTAAATAAGCAAAGTAGTCCTAGCTTAATCTAATTCCCATTTGGGAAGCCCATAAAGTATAGGTGGAGGTGTCAAAGGTGGAGGGCTATATATACAGTTTTAAAAATCATTCTCAAAGTTAAAAATAGCGTTCGCTATAACAATAAAGTCACAGAGAAACAATATCATTGGAATAATTTTTAGAACATTTTTTTTTTTCAACTGATGAGCGTTACACTGTAAAAAAAAATTATGGGTTTTAGTTCTAACAGCCTCAACTTGAAGAGAAATGTAAAATTTCAAATAACCTGTTCATATAACATCAAATCACAAGTGCTACCAATTTCTGTGTAGTGCGTATGTGCCAGAAACTCTACGTCATGACGACATAGGAGTTTAACACAGTTCTGGCAGACGCCCGCATCAGTACAATTGGAAGTGTGTCACTGAGACATTGCCATTTTTGTAAAATATGTAAATGTATTTTTTTTTTTTTTTTCAACAAAGAGTTCACCAGGCTTGTTTTGAAATCCTTTTTTGAAGGTCTAGATGGTCATCTCTCAAAGCTGATCCAGTTATTCAGGTCAAAGCATCAGGACATTCCAGAAATGACTACAATACTGGAGAGCCTGGATAAGGATGTAAGTCAGTTTATTTTCAAGCAGTCTTTCTTTCCCCAAAATGACAGTTCTTTGATCAGTTACTCACTTTCAGGTTTGTCTAAACCTTTTTTCTTCAATGGTTTAGAAAACTAGTCATTAAATACATACTCTGAAGTCACTGTATGAAAATAATTGTCTAAATATTAGATGCAGATTTTGTGTGTCATATTCCAAGACGTCTAAAATAATATTTTTGTATGAAGAAAACGAAACAATTAGGCCTATGTTTGATTTGCTTCTACATAAATATCAAACATCACTGGACACAAGCCAGTGTTTTGATCAAATATCATTGTCAAGACACAAAAACTAATTAAGTTTGATGTTGTATTATGTCGCAGTAACATCAGAATTGATATGATCAGTTCATTACACAAAGTTATAATTTTATTATTTTTTTTTTTAATAAGACAATGTAACTCACAATGACTGTCAAACAATTGCCATTATCAAGGAGCAGAAAAAACATAATAGACATCACCTGAATGCTCCATCTGCCATCAGTGGTTCAACTGGAATATTATGAAGCTATAAGAATACTTTTTTGTTCAGAAATACACAAATAAGGACTTTATTCAACTATTCAGCACTGTAACATCACAGCAGTGTAATTTTGGAAAGCATTTGGGTGTACAGCATTAACGTATACATTTCTGTGTTACACAGAATGGAAAGATATGCTCTTTCTCCAGATCAAAGCATAAATACACGTACAAAACATATTTCCATTGTGTCTAACATAGAACTACATATGCTATGTGCATGCCAAATGGCGCTACAGTGATGTTACAGTCCCAGATCTTTGAATAAAGTCATTATTTTTGTTTTCTTTTGATATATAAAAAGTATTCTCGTAGCTTCATAATATTCCAGTTGAACCGCTGATGGCAGATGGAGCATTCAGGTGACGTCTTTCATACTTTTCTGCTCCTTGATAATGGCAATTGTTTTTGACAGGCAATGGGCAGTTACTAGCTTCTTGGTTTGTATCAGAAATATCTTAAATTGTTTTCCAAAGACCTTCAAAACTTTTACAGCTTTGGAACCACATGGGAAGAGATTGGGATGGAGTAAACCTTCAGAGCAGTGGTGCCAATCCTGATCTTGGGGAGCAAAGAGCCTGCAGTGTTTAGCTTTTAACCTCAATTAAACACACCAAAACCAGTCAATCAAGGAGTTCAGAATGACCACAAACTTCCAGACAGGTGTGTTGAACCAGGTTGCAGTTAAACTCTTTAGTACAATATTGGCCCACCAGGAGCAGTATTAGATAGACATACCTGATTCAAATGGCATGAGCAGGTTACATCTACTATTAGATCTTACTTTGGTGCTAAACAAAAAGGTAACAAACAACTGTTGGTGCACCACATCATCAAAATATAGAAGTGTGAATGTGCAAATTTGACATCCTTTTTTTTTTTCATAAAAAGCCTCTAACACTGAAGGAGAGTAAGAAATGATGAATGCAAAAACTACGATTGAATGAATACAGCTGGTACTTTAACCATCCAATGTTTTACAGACAACAAACCAAAGGATGAGGACAGCTGCTCGTGCATGTGCGCTCAGTTTCACGTTAATTCGGATGTACAAAGAGAATATGCGTGGAATTCCACGTATGCAGTGTTTCATACATCTGATTTTTTTGTGCGTATGCACATTTCCAGCTTTGTCCGTAAGCAATGTTTTAGTAATAATTCTATGCAAGTCTTTGTACATGAGGCCCCTGGTGATTGAGGAAGAAGTGGTAATGTGTCACCTGAGTGATTTACCTAATGCCTTTCTGAACCTGATAGGCCTGGTGTACGCATTAAACCGTGATTACCCAAAGAAATTAAAATTCACTTTTAAAGTGATACAGCGCCTGTTTATTGGACTTGGATCAGACTCTTGCACTGCAAAAGTTCACTCTTTAAAGAGTAAAGTTTAAAGTTGCTGCGATAATACATTTTTTTTTCTCCTTCGTGCTCCTGTTTAATGGTTTAAACTTCAAAGTTTTACAGCATTGTTGTTATGGATCTCATTTTTTTTAAGTGGAACACTGGTGTTCTTGATTTTTTTTTTTTTAGACTGTTCTGTTGTTACCTTGCATTGCTTTTTCTTTCCTTTCCCTTAACAATAGGGAATTGAAGACAACGTATTCCAAATTCCTCATGTACACTTGTGCCTGCGGTGTAAATATCTGATAATGTAGTGTTTTGGCACTAAGATGGATGTGCATAGAAAGGTTTGCACATGTTTGTGTATATTTTGAAGGATTGTCTTGAAATGTTTATATATTTTTGCAAGAGAATTATTATTTTTTTTGAATGCAATGTATCGCTTAAAAAAAAAATCCTGAACAAAATTGCAGTTGTTGATTTCATTAAAAAATTTGTTCAGGATAGGGCTGGGCGATATATATCGTATGATATATTATGCGCATCTCATCAGTAAAGCCGGTTCTTTGATTAGCGGAAACAGAGCCGTAGAGCGCTGAGAAGCTGCTTATTTAATCACCTGCAAAACTCAACGCGCAGCTTCTCCGTGATCTACGGCTCTGTGGCGTTCCTTCTAAAAACAGCTGACAGAGATTTACTGCTAATCAAAGAACCGGCTTTACTGATGAGATGCGCATAATATTACGAACGATATATATCGCCCAGCCCTAGTTCAGGATATCCAAAAAATGAAGTCCAGTAAACTCAAACTGTTAAGTTATGATGTTTTGGAAAAATTACTACTTTATATAATTTCAACTTGCTTTATGGTTGTGAAAACAAAGAACATTAAGTTAAACCAATATGGTTTTTAGTTGACTTAACGAAGACATTTACTTGGTTGCTAATTAATACAGTATGTTGGCTCAACTTATAGGTATTTATTTCAAAAAATACATTAAGTTGCGTGAACTTTACATCTAGTGTTTGATACAATGCAACAAGATGACTTGACTAAGCCCACTGAACAATCGTCTTTGTCAGACGTTGAAATGACATCCCCTGACAAGCCAGAATGAAAGTTTTTTTGACGTCT
>JAUMHP010000068.1:4563867-4574171 GCA_032361065.1 Enteromius trimaculatus
GACGTAAAAAAAACGTTCATTCTGGCTTGTCAGGGGATGTCATTTCAACGTCTGACAAAGACGATTGTTCAGTGGGAGCAGTCAACCAGACTTGACAACCAGAATCAATCCTACTAGCAGACATATGTGAGCTTATAATAAACATATGTTATCGTTCACTTGTGTGGACATGAATATACAGTATCTTTATAGTTATATCCTTGGTGTGAACAGGCTCTTAGACCTATTAAACTGCACCTGCACTGCATGTTAGAACTCTATATTTGTGCTGCTTATATTTTCTTTAAGGATTATATAATAATTGGCATTAGTATTATACTTACACATTGTAGTTACTTGAGGAACAGTAAGTTGACTGTGAGAACAAAACTAAGTCAGTGACATGACATCATCTTTCTCAAATGATAAAAGGTTATAACTTACACTAGCTGTTTTAGGTAGGGCTGGACGATTTATATATGATATATTATGCACATCTCGTCAGTAAAGCAGTTTCTTTGTTTATTGCTACTTTGAAAACAGGTGATGGAGATTTACTGCTAACCAAAGAACCGGCTTTACTGACAAGATGCGCATGAATGCATCGATCAATATGATGTATTTCGCCCAGCTCTAGATGCAGGTTACAATTAATAGCATGGCAGATTTTTTAACCCCTCTCTGTAAGAGTTATCAGTTTTAATCTCTCACATTACTAACTACCTTTAATCATTCATCCTGTAACCGAACCTGTGATCCTAAAAGTTAATATATTCTTCACCTTAATATATACTCTCATTTCATCCATTAGTATTTCACACATTATTTGCACATGCAGTTATTGATTTTTTTGTGGAAACAAGCAAAATGCTAGAACTACACTTCACAAGTTTGCCTTCAAAATGAGCTGTCTTACTGTCTCGTTTGCCTTTTACAATTTTTTCATTGACATGCTGTCAAAGAGTGCTGTACAAACATTTGTTATAGAAGGACAAAGTCGTTTGTTCTGTGTCATGGGCAGGATGTTGCTGGATTCTACCAGCAGTACCACAGTCCCTATGACAGCTTTCAGGGGCCCAGCCAGAGCAGTGTCATTTACTAGAACATTAAGCATTGGAGAGCCATTGAAAAGAAAATGACACGGGGTAGAGCAGATTAACTGCCCTTGACCACAGGAAGGACATTTATCCTTCTTTTCAGTGTTTCAAGAAATGAATTGTGTCACAGGTACAATATTTTTATAAATGGGCAATTTATTTACCAAATCACGACACAGTCATTGAGCTCAGCTTTCAAATTGTAATAATCTAGCCATCACTCCAGCATGTGACAATTTCAAACTGGTTTCATAAAAATATGTACCTCAGTGCACATGCATATGTAACACCGTTTTTACATACCTTACTGCACGTTTATTGAAACATGAGGAAACATGAACATTGAACATTGAAACATGAGGAGCCGAATCCCATGAGATCCCTGGGCACAGACAGCCCGGTTGTTGCCAAAGTTAACTCCGCATGATGACGTCGAGGCATATATTCCAATGTTCGAGACAACAGCAACAGATGTGATTGGCCGGGGTTTGACCGACTGCTCGCTGCTGCTGCAACACCCTGCCAGCCCTAGAGGGAGCCGCCGGACCCGGAGGCCAGCCCAGTGCTTCTGGCCTCCGACAGCGGGAGAGATGGTGAGTCCCCCTTTAAATTCTAACCTGTACTATGATGTTTTCCGACAGGCCACTGAGGGGAGCTCCTTCACCAAAGAGCAGCACGATGACGAGTGGCTGAAACACTGCTGTGCACAGGTCAGAATGATCCTGGGAAAAGATGTACAGCCACGGCCCCACTCTCCCGCACTTTGTGGTCCAGAATGGTCTGCTCTACTGGGTCACACAGCGAAGGGGGGAGGAGAAAAAACTGCTTGTGGTGCCCCGGACGAAGACAGAAACTGTCTAGATCTGGCTCACAGTCACCCCATGGCCGGCCATCTGGGGGCCGCCAACACAGCCTCCAGCGGTCCCCACAGAGTCCGGGACCGCTTCCACTGGCCTGGTATCGAAGTCGAAGTAAAGAGGTTCTGCCAGGCGTGCCCCACGTGCCAGATCACGTCTCTGAGGACTCCTCCCCCCAGCCCACTGATCCCGCTGCCCATCATCGAGGTGCCCTTCGAGCGCATCGGATGGACCTGGTGGGACCGCCGCCAAAGTCGGCCCCGGGGGACATGAACACATACTAGTCATCGTGGACTACGCCACCCGGTATCCCGAAGCCATCCCCCTCCGAAAGGCAACCGCCAAAGCTGTAGCCCAGGAACCTTTTGGCCAGCCGAGTGGGGATACCAAAAGAGACACTGACTGATCAGGGAAATCCGTTCATGTCCCGACTAACAGCTGACCTCTGCAGGCTTCTGGGGGTAAAGCAGTTGAGGACCACTGTATATCATGCCCAAACAGATGGCTTAGTGGAACGGTTTAATCAAACCTTGAAACAAAAGCGCAGCAGTCACAACAATGACGCTACAACCGGCCGGCCCAGCCACGGGAATTCCAGCCCGGAGAAAGGTCCTGGTTCCCACCGCCGCCTGTAAATTCCTCAACCACCTGGCAAGGCCCATATACTGTTCTGGAGAAGCTAGGCCCGGTGACGTATCAAGTTCAGCAGCCAGGAAACCCCACCCAACTCAACCATATTAACCTCCTTAAGAAGTGGGACGGGAATCTGGGACCAAGTGGCTGCCCACGCTGTATTCAAACCCGTGGTTGTAGAGGTCAACCCCCATCTGTCGGCCGGCCAGAAGATGGAGCTCCAGCACCTGATCCGTCAGTTCTCTGATGTGTTCTCTTCTGTCCTCGGACAGACTCACGTCATCGAGCATGACATCAGGACAGCAACCGGAGTCATCGTCCGGCAGCGGCCCTACCGGGTCCCTGAGGTCTGTCAGCAGGCAATTGAGAAGGAAATAAACTACATGCTGAATTTAGGGGTAATTGAGCCATCCCACAGCCCATGGTCCAGCCCGATCGTGAGGGCCCTTAAGCCTGTTGGCACACTCCGCTTCTGCAATGACTTCTGACAGCTAAACGAAGTATCCGGGTTTGACAGCTAACCCATTCCTGGGGTGGACGAACTGTTGGACAGATTGGGAAGGGCCCGGTACATTTCAACACTGGACTTAACAAAGGGCTACTGGCAAGTACCACTCTCACAATCCGCCAAATTAAAAACAGCTTTCTCCACCCCTAGTGGCCACTGGCAGTACCGGACCCTTCCCTTCGGCCTGCATGGAGCCCCTGCAATGTTTCAACGCATGATGGATATTCTTCTCCGGCCCCATCAAGCTCATGCAGAAGCGTACCTGGACGATGTAGTAATCCACTCCGAGGACCACCTGGATCACCTGCAGAGAGTGCTGTCTGAACTCCGACAGGCTGGGCTGACCGCCAACCCCGGGAAATGCCATCTCGCCCAGTTCGAGGCCCAGTACCTGGGGTACCAGGTTGGCCGACCCCAGGATAAGAAAGTGGAAGCCATACAAGCAGCCGTTACTCTGACTACAAAAACTCAGGTACGGGCTTTTTTGGGGTTGGAAGGTTCTATCGCTGCTTTATCCCTAACTTCTCCTCCTTAGCCGCCCCTCTGACAGACCTGACCAGGAAGGGGCAGCCCGAGAAGGTTCTGTGGACACAAGCAGCTGAAGACGCTTTCCAGGGGTTGAAGAAGTTTCTCACGTCTGAGCCCGTCCTCCGTGCCCCCGATTTCAGCTGCCCCTTCCTGCTGCAGACGGATGCCTCCGACACAGGACTGGGAGCCGTCCTCTCACAGGTACAAGGAGGTGAGGTTTCTTTACATCAGCCGGAAGCTGACTCCAGCCAAGAGAAACTACGAGGCCGTCGAAAAGGAAGCTCTAGCCTTCAAGTGGGCAGTCCTGGAGCTGCGCTATTACCTTCTCGGCCATAAATTCACATTGATCACCGATCACGCTCCGCTTCAGTGGATGTCCCCGAGCCAAAGATACGAACCCCAGGGTGACAAGGTGGTTTTACGCACAGCCACCTCAACAGTGACGAGAAACCCTCTCCACGAGGAACACGCCAATGCTAACCCTTCTCTCCTTATCTCTACTCAGAAAGCAGCATCTAAGCCGGCCAGCCCGACCCCACGGAGCACTGACCTCTCACTCCACTGAAGGACATGCCGAGCACCCCGAGCACCAGACACCGCCACTGGAATTTACTGTTACTTGCTTGCACCTGTAAATAAAATTCACCCTCCGGGGCTTCATTGCACTCTCCCTTGTCGAGTGATTCTTCCACTGCAACAATATATATTCAGTTTTTGTACATATTGTATTCTATATACATAAAAAGGGAAGTGTGTACAAACTTTTTTGACTGTACTGTACTAAAATGCACACAAAGAATATCAGCCGATATATCGATATTGTTTTTTTTGTAGTCCTTAATATCGATATCGGCATAGCCCCCCCCCCAAAAAGAAACATATTGATCTGTCTATATACATCTCCGTGACCTACTGAACAAACCTACTGTCTATGAAAACCCATAAATATCAAGCTGTATATTTGTGATGCTAACATTCAGGATCATTAGTTTTCAAATATCCCATCAATATTGTTTTGCACATTTATATGTTTTTATATATTTATTCATCAAAACTCTGTAAATTTGTGTGAAAAGGAATAAAAGGTGTGGATGCTTTGCTGCCTCTAGAGTTAATTTCTTTTGGAAACAAGTGATATGTACTTGTTGGTAAGCATTTTGTGTCTCTCTAAAAAGTTCACCAAGGTAAGTTTCTCAATTCTAGTTTTTTTTTTTTTTTTTTAATCGTTTTTAACTTTCTTTAAGTCATTATGACTTAATGGATATTTGTTCCCCCACACAGTATGTGTGTCTTCACACACAAGAAAAAAAGCTAAACTAAAAATACCAAACAGCTCTGCTGCTTCCCAAACCTTTAGAGCCAACCCTGCCATCACCACCCTGCTGTTAAGTAGGGCATCATCATCTTGAAATGGTGTCATGGTCAACTTGTAAAGGGAACCAGGTCATTCTGAGAAAATGTTGTTGCCAGCACTAACTGATGAAATTAACATAATGCTGCTAATACACACTGCACTCACCTAACTCAGTTTAGCGTGCTAGGCAACACGTATGGCCATAATACAATACAGTTCAATTAATAAATTCCATCTGTACTTTACTCATACTGCTAAACCACAAATTCAGAATATGTCACTAGTTTGCCTGTTTCTGCCACTGAATTTAAGTAGATGAGATTATTTATTTTTTATCTCACAAATCAGACTTTTTTTGTGAGTTTACATCTCAAAATGTTGTTTGAGATATAACAATAATAATACTACAAAGTCCATTTCTAAGGAGAAAACATTATTTATAACATCATGGATCAGTGAAACACCCCTGTGACCCTTTGCAGAGTTTTGTTCTTGCAGTCGTTATTCTTTTTCTATTCAACTCTGTTATCCTGTGACATTTCCACTCTAAAATACATATTTGACCTTTCTGACATCATATTTGAGGAAGTGGCATCTCTTATCAGTCTTTCATTTTATCTGCACTTACAATACAAATGAGACATATTGCAGACATTTGCATTTACACATGGAACTATTAAAATATACAGTCATACAGTATACTTTTTTGACAATATTTTGAACATGGGACATGTCAGCTTTTGGATTAATGGCATGTTCTGTCTGTAGAGTAACTTTATTAAATGCAACTATGTCTCATGTACTCATTAGAGCCAACATATTACAGTTACAGCAGACCTCTTAGTTGCCAGATGTCCAAACATAAGAAGCAAATAAACCTAAACCACAAGGAAATGATGGACATCTGGGAAATCTTGTTTTTAGCCACCATCTTGGATAACCTCATTTTCTTTTCAATTATATCTGGAGACACATATCTCTACAGCTACCTTATGTGTGATAATGTTAACACAACGTAATACCTCCCTTATCTTGTTTTTTTTTTTTTTTTTGCTTCAGTCTTATCAGCATGTCACCTATTCTAGAGGCACTGCAGTCTGCTAATGGACAATATCAGACTCAATGAATTCACAAGGAGCACAAGTGTTTAGAATGAGCTGATAACAACAACAAAGTTGTTATTCTGTGTAGCAGTTGAACCAATCAGGTGCAAACTATTTGTTATATTTAATAAAAAAGTTTTTTTCTGGATGCTGGACCCCAACCGTCTCCTGGCTAAACCCCCGGGACCAATGCAAATGCAGATCTCTCTCTCAGCTCTCGTTTCATTTACCAATCATCAGAGTCAGGACATCTTTGGAATTCATATCTCTTGAAACCAGGAAGAACACTGACAATCCAAAACCTTGGAACCATCAGGACTTCCAGACTGCATCGGACCCTTGCCAACGAGGCAATGCAAATATTGTACATATAACTAAACGAAACATACTTCAATTTTTCTTTACATAACTTCAATTTTGGCTTTTTTTAATGGTTTACCCTTAAGCCTTCTTTGCACTTTCCCTTTGTGTAAGTGTATTTATACTTGTGTGTTCAGTCATGCGTGTTTATAAAACTGCCTTGCAAATTAATGCACCTTTACGATGTTGACCCTTGCTACATGCTCTAATGCAGTCTGTAAGGTATTTTTCTGTGGCCACGGAAATATCCCTTATTAGAGTTTATTTAAATGTACACTATATGTTCGCTGAATGAACAGATTTGTTGATGGTAATTCTGCTACAGTTACTGGCAGCCGATATAAATAATTGCAATTAATCATAATTAATAGTAACTATTTATATACATTTCCCTGAATAAGCTAATATGCTCGTCTGTTTAACCGGTTCAATCTCACCTTAAGATACAGTCTTGGGTCACTTCTATCATGTGACGTAACAGGGTATTGTGTCACATCAGCTTGACTCCTCCTACCAACGGCAAGCAGTCCCTTCAGAAATGAATAGAAACTATCTACATGTGTGTTTCAATATCCATCAGAGTAAAGAATGCTCACACATAAAAATAATATCCTGATCAAGTGAACTTTATTAACGGCACTGATTATAAGGAGAGTTATTGGTAGGGATAGATTTTGGATTCGTTTTTTTCTTCTTCACAGATCTACTTGAATAAATCACTGTTTTTTTGCCTTTATTGTGATGCATTATGGGGATTTGCGAACCCATCATAAATGTTCATTGAACGTACAGTCTATGAACTGTAATTTTAAAAATTTTATCCTTTTACAGTCTGTAAAATGATCTAAATCAATTTTCAGATCTTGGTTGTTCAATGAAAGGCCAATAAAATACTGTATAACATATTTAATTTATAAACATTATTTTAAATGTCCACAATGTTATAAAACTGATTCAAGATTAGCTAAATTCATTGACACTGATTTAATGTTCTGTCACTGGAATTAAAACTGATTCAAAATGTTTTTAGTCAGCATTGTACTGGAACAGCGTTTGAATTTTGCAGTATATTAAGAATTAGTTATTTTTCTTGACTTTTGCATCCTGTGCTTTCCCATGTACCGTTTACAAAATGCTGTATGTATAAAGCATATGTATATTATTTATTTCCCATTTTCTTGGGCAAGCATAACCTTCAGGTTGGGAAAATTATTCACTCTGCACCTTTTAAACTACAAGTGTGTAGAAGCCAGTTTGTTAACTCACAGATGCCAGGAGACGAGACTTGTCTGACATTAATTATCAAACAGCCTCTGACCTCAGCAGACAAATCGACAAAATGCTATAGTTAGATGCACCAATTCATTTCTCCAGGGTAAAATCCTCCCCAGTCTTTCGCCGACCCGTGTAATTCACCCTTAAAGTCAACTGAGACTATGTTGTTGGCCACAGATATTTCCTGTGCTCCCAGGAGGATGAAAGGAAGACTGTTGCTATATCTGGATGGCTTGCAAATGAGACAAAACATAATTTACTCTCAATGACTGTCATATGGATTATGGATTTCTATACTGACGAGTAGCAAACTCACAGGCATTGCTAGAGTCAATCTAGATTATGTACATTATATGTTTTTACTGTTTAGTTTTTAGTTTTCGGGTGCTTGCGTTATACTGTTTTTCAGTGTCCCGCCATGAGTGTCACATTTTAAACAAAAGAGCATCTTATGTAAGACTTAAAACTTCTTGTTTTTCTTTTTTCTCAATTCTCTCATGGATGGGGTTTTGGGCACCTAATTTCTAAATTATTGTTGTTTTTGACTACAGAGACCCTCTCTGCATTTGATAAATAAATAGTTTAATTCTCGTCATTATACATTACCATCACAATATTCTAAGTTCAGTGCTTTGCTACAATCTGTATTGTTAATAGCAGTATATAAATAAAAGTGATTGATTGATTGATTGATTGTTGTGCTATTTTTGTTTGATGACTGATTCCGTCTTTAAACACTGCTTGATTGTGTAAGCAGTAGTTACTAGACCATATGTCAGAAGCTGAGAGAATCTGACCTCATTGATATGACTCGCGCTATGAATGAGAGTGAATAATATCATCAACAGAGCCTGGCGCTGGCTAAGAGCTCTCATGACTAGGTGTAAGAGGAGTGCAAATGTTTACACGCATTTATTCTGCCAGAACTGGAGCAGTTTCTCTCCCCATCTAATTAGCTCTCTTTTTTTCACGCTTTAGACCCACTAAAAACACCAGCTAGGAGAGAAACCTCTCATGTCAGTTGCTATCTCTGTTTTAGACATAATGTGTTGGAAAATAAGGAGCCGAGATCAATATTTATTTTCTTTGATTTTTGCACAAAGTGGTAATGTGATAGTTTTGTTGAAGGAAATGTATATGAACCTCTGTATTTACCTGTATTTCTACATGAATCGGTCATTAAACAACAAAAACTGCCATGATAACATGGGGTAGTGCAAACCTGTACTGTAGATGACCACATGAAAAATACCACATAACCACTTAGTCCAACAGGAAACACTTACATAAGGTTTTAGGTTGGATTCGGTGTAGAGCAGGGGTGCCCAACCCTGCTCCTGGCGATCGACTGTCCTGCACAGTTTAGCTCCAACTCTAATCAAACACACATGCCTTTCATTTTCAAGTGCTCCTAAAGAACGTAATTAGTTGCTTCAGGTGTGTTAGATCAGAGTTGGAGCTAAACTTTGCAGGACAGTCGATTGCCAGGAGCAGGGTTGGGCACCCCTGGTGAGCATATTTCCAATATTGTTGATCATTAACTTTTAACAACAGTCAATGGATATTTAACTTAATAAAAATAAAGCAGTACGTACCTGTATCAATGTAATAAATATTGAATCTGCATTTTTTTGAACACACATTTTTCTTTTGCAAGGGTGGCAACACAGACATTTCTGTAATGTTTTTTTTTTTTTTTTTTTATAAAAAAAAAATAAAAATTTGAGTGCTTTCTGGAACATTCCAGAACATTGTGGAAAAATCCAACGTGTTTTAGATGTTTTAGATGACTCATTTCTTGTAACTGTCTATGTTAAACTGTTGTTTGTAGCACTGAAATATGCACGCACCATGTAACTGTTATGCAAGGGTAAAAACTAATTATTTTAGTGCTCATGAGCACTGTTAATAGACTTAGTTCACCCAAAAATGAAAATTAACCTGTGTTTTTCACTTTATTTCACGTCTTCTGAACTGCTGACAACAAACACCTGTTTATTACCATTGAAAGGCTTCGAGGGACCTTAATATAACTCTGGATAGATTTGTCTGAATGAAGAAAGTCACATACACCTAAAATACTTCAAGCTAATTTTCTTTTTTGGGTTAACTAACCCCTTAGTTAAGGCAAGGCAAGTTTATTTATACAGCACAGTTCATACACATAGTGGTAATTCAAGGTGCTTTAAATAAGGAGTAGAATAATCATAAAAGCAATAACAGAACAAAAAAAGAAGTAGAACAATCATAAAAAAAATATCACAACATTAAAAAAAAAAAAAAAAAATTGTAAAATGATTTAAAAATTGATTTAAAATAGATGTATACACAAAAAGTAATGGTTTATGTATTCAGCATCTCACACTTCTGAATAATAATATGCATATAATAATATGCAGTGACTGAGTAGGAATATATTTTAATGGAAAATTTTAAAGCGGCTCAATTTATTTAAAAATGCAAAGCAAAGTATTACACAGTAAAATTGATTAAATATTTCTTGTGGAATAAATCTTGTTATTTTTAATGAAGGTGTAATGCTCTGAATGAGGAGGAGGAAACGTTTGGGTAAGTTTTGGTAAGTTTATTGAGAGAATGAAGAAAGTCTTT
>JAUMHP010000068.1:4585952-4602753 GCA_032361065.1 Enteromius trimaculatus
CTTGTGTAACTTTCTTTATTCTGTAGAACACACAATGTGCGTTTCTGATGAAAAATCCTGCAAATATAAGTGGTCTAGTCCAGTATTGTACTACAGATGCTACAGATCCAGTATTATAGTAAAGCTATAATAATGCCACAATATCTGGGAAGTTAGCATATTGATAGCTTAATGATACTCCGCTGTGCTGAAACCTCTGTTCTGTCAATAATTCAACAAGTTGAATTTGAAAATCCAACATTAATTTCAGTGGATTATCCCAAAATTTTTAGCATTTGGATGAAACACCACAGGACTTGGATCTCGAACAGTTCTAGATATTTAACCTACTAACATATATACAGGTAAAATATGAACATGAAAAATATGGGCATGTACAGCACTCAATTCTTAGTTGGGGCTCCTTTAGCCTGAATTACTGCAGCAATGCAGCATGGCATGTAGTCGATGAGCCTGTGGCACTGCTCAGGTGTTATGAGACCCCAGGTTGCTCTAATAGTGGCCTTCAGCTCTTCTGCATTGTTGGGTCTGGCATATCGCATCTTCCTCTTCACAAGGTCAGGTGAGTTTGCTGGCCAATTAAAAACAGGAATACCATGGTTCTTAAACCAGGTACTGTTAGATTTGACACTGTGCGCAGGTGCCAAGTCCTGCTGAAAAAAAAATGAAATCTGCATCTCCATAAAGTTGGTCAGCAGCAGGAAGCATGCTCTAAAACGTCCTGGTATACAGCTGTGCTGACTTTGGACCTCAGAAAACACAGTGGACCAACACCAGCAGCTGAGTCATTCTACAAAACGGGTGCCATTTACACTTTGCAATCGTCAAAATTTTCACAAAAAATAAAACTTTTTTAACAACAAAAAAAAACTTTTTATTTTAAAGATTTTTATTCTTGAAAAAATTAATTTGACATTTCAATGGCCTCAGTTTTTTTAGTGAAAAAAACAAATTCAATTAAAAAAAGCAAAGTTGCATTTATTTGATTGAGCCACACGATACGAATTCATTCAACGATAATTTCTATAACTTTTTTTTTTTAAATGACCCCGTGATGGGGTGGTAAGTGATGTGACAGGTTGGTTCAATGTGACGGGTGCTATGGACAAACAGTTTCTCCATGTGAACTGCTGCTCCATATGAACTTTAAAATGAGGGAAACTGAGATATTAAAATAGGAGATGTAATTAAAAACCTGCTGATACTTTGAAAAACTGAAATGAGCATCATAACAGCGACTGGGAGAGTTGCATCCACACATCCTTCTGGATTCTCATGTGGCGGGATGTTGCTTTCATGATTTCCAGCACATCTCTCCTCTCTTCCTCCAGACTCTGGGTACTGATTTCCAAAGGAAATGCAAAATTTACTTTCATCAGAAAACATAACTTTGTACCACTCAGCAGCAGGCCAGTCCTTTTTTGTCTTTAGCCCAGGCGAGACGCTTCTGACGCTGTCTGTCATTCAAGAGTGGCTTGACACAAGGAACCCATGTCTTGCATACGTCTGTGCCGTAGTGGTTCTTGAAGCACTGACTCCAGCTGCACTCCACTCTTTGTGAATCTCCCCCACATTTTTTGAATGGGTTTTGTTTTACAATTCTCGCCAGGGTGTGGTTATCCCTATTACTTGTACACTTTTTTCTACCACATCTTTTCCTTCTCTTCGCCTCTCTCTTAATGTGTTCTGTTTACTGCCTCTTTTGCAATGTCTTTTTGTGCCCTCCTTGTGCAAGGTGTCAATGGTCGTCTTTTGGACAGCTGTCAAATCAGCAGTCTTCCCTATGATTGTGTAGCCTACAGAACTAGACTGAGAGACCATTTAAAGGCCTTTGCAGGTGTTTTGAGTTAATTAGCTAAAAAGAGTGTGGCACCAGGTGTCTTCAATACTGAACCTTTTTTCACAATATTCTAATCTTCTGAGATACTGAATTTGGGGTTTCAATAGTTGTCAGTTATAATCATCAACATTAAAAGAAATAAACAGTTGAAATATATCAGTCTGTGTGGAATGAATGTATACGTTATACAAGTTTCACTTCTTGAATGGAAATAAATCAACTTTTTGAAGATATTCAAATTATGTGACCAGCACCTATGCGTTTGCAAGGCATTGGTCTGTCTATAAAAATGTAATAATTGTCTTGTATAAATGAGCACTGATTTAGGTTTTTGCAACTGATGCTATCTTCAGTGCCAGATAAAGGCTAGATAAATCTGGTTTTTGTTGCCTGATACTTTTTTTTTTTTAGCTTATTCAACCTGTCCAGTCACCAAAAATAGACTAGACCAGTCACATTTTTGGTGGAGTGCCAAATTGATGATGTCAAACATGAATCAGTCAAAATAAAGAGTTTAAAGAGTATGCTATTAATTCATGTAGTATTTATAGTGAGTAATACTATAAATTAAACCTTTACAAATATCCCAGTAATATTTGCTTATGGACTTGTAGTATTAAGCCTACTTAACTGGTAAAACGTCTGGAATAATGAGTCTGACAACAAAACAACACTGACCCCAGGATAAGAGTCCAGAATGAATAGCGGGTTTCTCTTAGACATGTTGGATAATGAGAATGTTATTTAACTACCTCAACATAGCAGATTTTATAAAATCCATTCTTAAAATTCTTAAAACAAGTCCTTTCTCTGCAGGCGACCCATAGTGGGTTAAACACCCCCAGACAAAGACTTGGGGTTTGCATTTGACAAATGAGATCTGGTTTAGGTCTCATTTTGTTTTGAATCTGAGATAGACAATGAGAATGTTTTTATGTCAATGTAGAGCAACTGGTTTGTCAAAACCCTCAGTCTAATCTAAAAGAAAGAGACTAGCAATTATATAAAGCAATTAGCAGCAAGCTGTCGCAGTAAATAATAAATTTAAAAAATCATATTTTAAAGTATGTAATATTGTATGTAATTACCTTTCATTTTTTTTTTTGCAGTAAGATTTTATATGAGCAGTAGATTATCACCATGTTTTTACAGAAATCTAATCTGTAATACTATACAATAAATATATATATATATATATATTATTTTATTTATACAATTCTAGATTGTAATAAAAACAAATAGTAAATGTTGGATTTAACATTAACTAGGATTAAGATAGAACTTAATGGTAAAGTGTAATATATAGCAGCTTATTATAATGCATGAAACAAAAGTTAATGCAACATGCATAATTATGTTTAAAAACCCTAACAAAACTAAGCATTTAGTGTCACCTATCTAAATCTAATCATCTAATCTAAAGTGATGAGGTTAGTTACACTTATTATTTCAGTTAATTGACTGGGATTTTTTTTTTATTTTTTTAATTTCTGTTTTAATAAACCAAAACCAGCTCAAGTTAAATTAGTTTGAAACCCCTACGATATATGCAGGCCAGACTCATACAAATGCATTTGTATAAACAGACCATTGAAATAGAACAAACAATACAAAACTTTAACATCTGTCACACATAAATAAAATAAAAAAAACATGCTAGGTTAAATAAAACTGAAAGCTTTCACTCTGCAGCCAAAACCCTGGGATTCTTTCTTACCTTGTCATTGTCTGCCATTAGACACAGGAGTGAGGACTATGGTTAGATTCAAAATTGTCTATGTATTAGGGTGGGTGGGAGACAACCTGTCTCTACAATCCCAAAGGAAAAATGAGACCCTCTTTTCTATTTCTGACCTGCTTTTAAAGTCAGAGTTAGGACTGCCCTCTTATCCTCCCTCTTTTACGTCTCACTGGACGAATGCCAGTGTTGTATCTACCTGCCCGACCAGTTTCATGACACTAGAGTCCTGGACGCTCTACCCTCACCTCCCCTCTGGCTCACGTGGAAACAATGAGCTGAAAACAGTCTTGCATCAAAATAACTTCCTTGTTGGAAAGTTATTAAAAGAGAATCACTGCTGTACAATAGGCAGACCAAATGAATATTGTAAAACAATTTACTACAACGCTGTGTTCACCCTCACAGTTAATGCTTTTGAGAAAAAAAAAAAAAGTTCTATTGGATAAATATGAATGACTAGAATGACAAAACATTGCTTGATTTATCAGAGATTTTCAAAAGATGTTAAACTTTGATCATTGCAGCCATTTTGTAGATTATGCGGTGACTGTACACACCAGGAGTAATACTTGTCTGTGAAAAGTATAATTACATGATACTTGTGGTACTTGTGTTTTGTTGGTTTTAAATATTAAGTTCACAGCTGTCTAAAATTATAATTTAATTTAATTTAATTTAATTTTATTTTATTTTATTTTATTTTATTTTATTTTATTTTATTTTATTTTATTTTATTATTTTGATGGATGAACAAACCAAACATAAATAACACAATAACACATTTTAAACCATTCTTCTTCTCTTTATTATTTAGATTATTTATATAATTTATTTATTTATATTTATGAGAACATTCTCCAGCACAGCAGTGGTCTAATAAATCTGTTCATCAACACTTAACAGGAAGTGCTCCACTGATACCTTACAAAGAGAATGACAAGGCAGAAAAGCCAGCTGTAATTCAACATCTCTCTCCACCATAGGTAGCACTGTTCAGTCATCCACCATCACCGAGCTTCTTTTCATCACATTCCCCATGGCCTCTAGTCATGGAAAGAATTATTAGAATGTATTTTACCTTCCTTATACTGATATCCTGCTTGTACAGAATGTTTGACCATGAACATGCTTTGTGAACACTTCTCTATGCATGGCGGACGTGAGACAAGAGTTATGTAATCCAATATAAACTGAACAATAAATTCTAGAAAATCTGACAAATAAGAGCTGAATATAATGAAGGTAAAATATAGGTTACATAATCTCTTTCACTGGTTATTTGTGCAGTAACACACAGCTTGAAACACAGTGAGATAGAGAATGTATATTACACAATGTGTTGTATCAACAAAAGAGAAAAGTGACGAAAGCCACTATGAAGCTAGGATCCACATGATTCGACTGAAAACATTACTGTATCTCACGAAGGCTGTCACTGTATGCATTAAGTTCTCTAGACACTTACAAATTCTGGAAATAAAATGAAAACGAAGTGAATTTTAAATCCAAGAGCCAATAATTTATTCACAATAGAACATTGATGACATCAAAAATGTTTAAGCTGATGTATTTTACAATTTTAATGCACAAAACGAGCTCACAAAAATTTGATTCCTGCTACAGGTATGAAAATAGGTGCATGTTTACCATGGTGTACTGTAGCATCTTCTCTTTTCAAAACAGTTTGAAGACGTATACGCATCGAGGTTATGAGTTTTTGGAGTTTTGGTGTTGGAATTTGGTCCCATTCTTGCCTGATATAGGTTTCCAGCTGCCGAAGAGTTTGTGGTCATCTTTGTCATACTTTTAGTTTAATGATGCGCCAAATGTTCTCTATAAGCGAACTGCAGGTCAATTCATCACCCGAACTCTTCTACTAGTAATAGCTGCATGATGTGATATTGTATTGTCCTGCTGAAATAAACAAGGCCTTCCCTGATATAGACATTATCTGGAGGGGAACATATGTTGCCTTAAAACCTTTAGGCTAATTTCAGCCTTTATAGCGCCTTCCAAAACGTACAAGCTGCCCAAACCGTGTGCTTAAGTTGGAATCTGCAGATGACAGTGGATTGTGTTTAC
The DNA here is from genome assembly GCA_032361065.1 of Enteromius trimaculatus. Lineage (NCBI taxonomy): Eukaryota > Metazoa > Chordata > Actinopteri > Cypriniformes > Cyprinidae > Enteromius > Enteromius trimaculatus. The sequence goes on from JAUMHP010000068.1 coordinate 4,591,616, forward strand.
CGATAGTGGTTTCTGAAAGTATTCCTGGGCCCATTTAGTAATGTTAATGACAATGACAGAATCATGGCGATGAGTGATGCACTGACTTCTGAGGGCCCAGAGACCACGGGCATCTTTGGCCTTGTCCCTTATGCACAGAGATTTCTCCAGTTTCTCTGAATTTTATGATTATATTATGCAGTGTAGACGATGATATTTGCAAAGCCTTTGCAACTTGATGTCGACGAATGTTGTTTTACACACTCTTTCACTTCACTCATCTTTACTTTTGAGACTCTGCCCTTCTAAGACATCCATTTTATAGCTGATCACGCTACTGACCTGATGTCAATTAACTTAATTAGATGCTAGAAGTTCTCCCAGCTGTTTTTAGCCCTTTGTTGCCCCTTTGCCAACTTTTCTGAGACCTGGCAGGCGTCAAATTTGAAATAAGCTTTTTTTTAGTACCACCATGGCTGAGGTTCCAATGTTAACGCACCTGATTCTGATAATCAGCTCATTAGAAGAGAGCTCCGTGCATGAGCTGTGGTTCAATTGACATGGTCCCTACACAGTGTCCGTTAAAGGTTACTTCACTCCGGAACATTCATTCAAGGATTTGCACTGTAAATAAGTGAATATGATTTAAATTACGTCTCGCACAGAGACTGCGCAGTCTAGTGCAGCGGTTCTCAGTCCTGGTCCTCACGCTCCACCGCTCCAGATGGTTGTTTAAAATATCCTTTGACTAAATGGTTCTTCAAAAAAAAAAAGCGAGTTTGGCGGGTTGTCCAGGGGGCGAGCCGGGAGGGTAGAGCTCGGCGTCAGGCTCGGACCCCACGGAAAGAGCGAAAGAGGGCGGAGAAGGGGAGGCAGAAGGATGCAAAACTAGATGAGGAAGGTAAGGAAGTGGGGATATTTAAGGTGGATGCAGATGAACAGGATTGGATAATGAATAATAGGTTGACTAAGGATAATTCGGGACACAGATGGTAAGTAAAACTAACAGTCTTTATTATAGCAGCTGAGGCCTGACAGTGAATCGGAGCAGTGCAATGGTAAGTAGAGCAGTAGATGAATGCTTCGTCAGGAACGAGCTCGGACAATAAGTGCTGAGTGGTGTGTGGTGTGCTGGTAAGTGGGTGTGGTGATGAGATCCAGGTGGTGGTGTCATGTGCTGGTGATTAGTATTCGGGAGAGAGTGAGCGTTGTGACTGAGTGAGGGTGGAGCCTGGTGTGGATGTAACACAAGGACTGACAGGAAGGCAATGACGCACATATTTGTTCTTCTATAGCAATGATCCATGATCAAACAGGGTCAGTGTCCACATGCATGGTACTGCTTCAGGGATTTACACCTAAAGATCATGTACAAAAGAAAAAAAAAAAAGAAAAACATAAAACAAAAGGGTGTCACATATTTGTTATTACGGTATTTACAGTCTGCTGCTGACGTGTTATTTACAGTAACTAGTGTGGTGTCATACACATTACGCAAAACACATTACACTTGTTTAACTTTATATATATTATATATTTTATATATATATTTTATATATATTATATATTTGAATTTTAATATTTTTTTTGTTTGGAATTTTTAAAGACCCCACATTCAGTAATGTATTTTGACAACAAAGAGTAATCGATTATGAGTATGACTTTGATGCAAAATGCACTTCAAGAGGCTTAGGTCACTCATTCAACAGCAGGCAATGACTAAGGTAAACATAGGGCATATACTGTATATATATTTAGACTCGTGACGTAATACAGGTGAGGACAGCTAGGTGTGTTTAGCATGACAAGACACTTTTATAAGACTATTGACAAAGGAAAAACAAAACAAAACACTTGAAGCATTCTGAATATCTGTAAAGATAAATCACTGAACATGTTTTAGGGGAAGTCTGTTTGCCTTTTTTGGCATTACTGTAGAAAATACACTTTGAGCGTACTGTCCTCTTGTCATCTGTCATCTGATTTCTTTAACAAAGCAAGGGAGTTTAACAAATGAGCGCAAGCTGTTGCTTGTTAATTGTTTTTAAATGTTTTTATTTATGGCTTTTATAATTATTTAATTAAAGTCATGTAGGTTAGCAATCTTACTGACTGTGCATGAGCTGGGAAGCAAGTCAAGTTTTTTTTTTTTTTTTTTAAGTGTCAAGAAAGTTAGGTCTAGAAAATATGATCATATTACTCCAATTTTACAGCCTCAGCACTGGCTACCTATTAAGTTCTGTATCAGTTACAAAATATTATTACTCACCTATAAGGCCCTTAACGATTTAGCTCCTGCATACCTAACCAGTCTTCTACCTTGCTACAATCCAACCTGGTCCCTAAGGTCACAAAACTCTGGACTTTTGGTAGTATCTAGGATAGCAAAATCCACTAAAGGAGGTAGAGCTTTTTTACATTTTGCCCCCAAACTCTGGAATACCCTTCCTGATAACGTCCAGGGTTCAGACACACTCTCTTTGTCTAAATCTAGACTGAAGGCACATCTCTTTAGCCAAGCTTCACATAATGCATCTTGTAGTATTTGTATTTCTCAGAGTATTTGTAGTTATATCTGATTGAATGCACATTATTATTATTTAGCTTGGGTTGAGCAAACAGTTTTTGCATGTATGTAACAGCAGCTTCGCTAATTATGTCTCTCTTTGTTTCTCTGTTTCTGCCACGGGATTAACATCCTGTTGTAACTAGGAATTTTACGAGCTTCACGCTGGATCCAACCCTTAAATGAGCTGAGATGACCGAACACCTGAGAGGATTATGAGGATGCCAACCTTTAAACAGGATACAGAATTACCAAATTTTGCCATAAGTTAAATATATTAAGTTTCTACAATATATAAACACATTGTATAAACTTAATTTCATTTAAAGCTGCTACGCAACGATGCATATCATAAAAAGTGATATATAAATAAACTTGAATTGAATTGAAGTGTACTTCACTCTACACTGCATGCTGGTTGTCAAATAAAGAATGCTTGCTTTGAGTCTGGAATGACATGAAGTAACAGAACAAACTGAGACAGACTAAACTACCTGGAAAGCTACCTGAAAAACCATGGTACAAAAACACTGGTGTAAGCCTTATACAGTAGCAGCAAATGACAAACCACAATAACCTATGTCCGGAGGAAATGCAAAGTGTTGATGCTGCCAAAAGGAAGAATTATAGGGAAGGACAAAGGGGAAGTTACAGCCATTCCTGGCAGAAAGTTCCCTCCCATTTCCCCAAACTCATTCATCATCAATACAGTTTTTCTAGCTCAAGTGAGATCTATTTTCTGTAGCTGATCTGCAACGACTGCAGTGCTAGAGTATTGTGGTGTGTTTACCACTGTTAGAATAATTTTTTTGCCTCAAAATGACATGTAAAACAAAAAGTTATATTGTCACTTACATGGTCGCTTCTATCAAAGTAGGTGGAGTTTTGGTCAGTATAAGCACCAAAATGAACCATTCTTAATGCTATTAGTCAAAGGTCTGTCTGCATGGGACTGCTATGAATGAAATGACCTTTAATGGTGAAAGTAATATGTCTTGCCAGAAGAGGGCAATGTTTGATCGTTTTTAGGTTGTCTTGGCTTTATTGAGTGCCATTCTTTGCTTTGGGCAAGGAGCTTCCAAACAGTGGTGACCTTGATAGTTTCTGAGGAAGTGCTGGTGTTTCCATAGATGGAATAGGATCCTTCAAAATGAGACTTATAATGACAACAAAAACAACAACAACAAGTAGTTTTACATGTTATTCAATTAAAGTAATCTGAGTGGTTTAAGTAATGAAGACTGCGTAATCTTTTCTATAGACCGAATTTAACTCAAGGCTTTGAGACACACACATATGCATGTATACATAGAGAGAAGGTGACTTTCAATTGCTGTTCGAACACATGCATGTCTAACAGCAATCCGATCTAATGTGTTTTTGACCACCTTTATATGCGGTCGCAAGTGGACAAGTTCAAAACATTTTACATCACGTTTACACCTGTGCTTAGCATTGTCCATTTTGATCGCATCAACAAAAATCCAGGTCAGTGCGTGTGTAAACATTGCCCTAGTTACCTAACATTTAGTCAACTATTAGGGGGACAGCCCTAGAAAATAGTTTATGAATTAATCTGCATTTTGAAAGAATCCTTTGAGCAAATGATTGCCCATCAATTATCCTCAGTTACTCTTGACTTCAAAGTCATTTAGTTCTATACCCATGTTATTGTGCAGAGCCTAATAAGGCAGGCAAGGGATACAGTAGATCCACATAGCATCAACACCAAGTGTCGAACATTCACTTCTGAATGTCTTAGGCTGTTTATGCAACCACTGAGAAGGGGAACAAGACACCGTGCGTCATTGCCTTGCCTCAGGCTTGCCTGTACCTCTCAGGACAACACATTCTCACTCCCAATCTGTCATATTGATGCTTGGGCCCTTTGGCATCACTTTTTGGCATAATTTTCGACATGCATTCGACATTCATTCCTTTAAATAAGAAACATTTGGCAACATTATGCCAACACAAAAGGCATTGGGAATTTTTTTTAGCATGATTAAATTATAATTGGGTAATAATATTGCTATTATTGCATATATGTTGGGGTGTTGAGGCGATCACTGTCTCCATCCGCTTTAAAGCTCAGATTTGCACACACACACAAAAAAAGTACCATAAAACAGAAGAATTGTTAAATGAAACAAATGAAACTAAAATTATTTTTGTTTTCTTTGTGCACAAAAAGTAACAGCAAATAAGAATGAGACTCTATTGTGCTTGACATTTTTATTTTTCTATTCCTTTTTTTTTTTTTTTTTTCCCTTTTTTTAAAGCAGCAGTGAAACAATGGAAACACCATAAAACTAATATGACAGAACCAGCACATTTTACCAAATATAAAAATGAAACCCAATGATGAGCAAAATTCAAATACACTTCCTTATGTTTGCGGGCCAATTAAAGCAAAACATTTCAACATTATGATATATATATATATAAAGAAAATTAAAGTTTTATTAGTTTTAGATAATGTTTAAAAGGCAGCAAAATATTGGTTACACATGTTTGGTTAATTGTAAAAGTTTTTGACAGAATATGTCCTATGCTGAATTGGAAACTGCGTGCCATTTTCTTTTTGTGTGGTTTTCACACTTCTTGATTATTTATTCAGTGCTGTGTGCTAAAAACTTTGGTCTCACTAGCCACTTTGGCGGGTAGTTTATTCTGTGGTATAACAATATATTTTTGTTGTAGTTTTCTCTAAAGGATATAATAAATGCATTGAGACACTTTTTGACACTTTTTGTGTGGAAAGCCCTCATTTATTAAGCAACAGTAGAAAGTCGTTCGGAAATGTCAACAGATGAGATCATCAGCACACATGGGAAAAAAAACGCCGTTATAACACAGGCACACATTCGCACTGATGTGACCGAGCCGACCCGAACCCGAGCATCCTTTCTAAATATCTGTCCAAACCCGGCCCGGCGGGTACCATCGGGCTCGGGTCAGGTATCCATCCTCTAGTCTGAACGAATCGTATGTAGGTTTCAGTGGATGATTTATTAAAATAGGCACTTGCTGTCACCTAATGGCAGTTTACTTTCATAGAAGGCTACTTTCATCTTTTTTTCCATGATTTTATATATAAGTATACACTACATGTGTATTAAAACACCACTCAACATTATGCTGTTATAAGTTTGCCTGCAAGTGTAAGCATTCATGCTATATTTTGGCTACAAATAACAGTCATAGATGCATCTGAATGCTGCTTCTGTTTCTTCTGCAGTGGAATGATCAATTTTGTGGATGTGTGTGGTTGGTGATTTCATATGATTGGTAACACGTAACATTGGTAACATTTCATATGATTGGTAACCTTATCTTATTATATTAAAATAGGTCAAATTACTTTGTATGCATTATTAAGTCATATAAAATGTAATTTCATAACAAGAAAATTGTGGCCAGCTAGTGAGCAAAAAAGTTAATGTCAAGCCCTGGCGTGTGTGTGTCTGTGTGTGTGACAATGAGAAGAGGGGTGAGAGATCCTCCAAACAGCCATGGCAACAATCTGCCCCTCATATTAAATCATTTCAAGCTACGTCAATCGGTGTTCTAGTAACAGAGTTAAACTTCAACTTCATTTAGTTAACCTTCTTAGAGATCCCATGTGATGATCTCTCTCTCGATGTGATTTGTACTCTTGAGGGAGATCTGAGTAGTATGTGCATTTTGAGTCTAAATATAGACGCATGCCCTAGATATTGTGGATCTTCAGTATGTGATTCATCCTGAGTTTGACCTATTTAAATACATACATAAACAAACAAGCAGAATTTTTATCATTTATTTATGTCATTTATTTATATGAATTTTTAATTTCCAACCCATTCATTATTTTATTTGAAAAAATAGCATGCATGAAATAGCTATTGCTATAAATGACTTTGCTTGGTGAGATGATTATGTTTAATAAAACTCACACTAATAAGACCATAATTAAACGAACAGGGTTGTCATATGTCTGGCTGCCCCACTGACTTGTTGAGTAAGTTTTGTGTCATGTTTAATGTGATTCAGCCTTTGATCCGGTGTGTGAAAGTTCTTTTGTAAGAACACAGTTCTTGGACCAGCCTTTGCTTTTCATGTAATTAAAAATTCGTCACATGTTCAAAGGGAACTGATTCTAGATTATCAGTTTCACTATAAATGTGTCTCTAGGTTGACGGTGTGGGTTTGTGCTAAACTGATTACAACATGGTTTTTCAGTTCTATATCTAATGGGAAAGTGAAACATGCAGACTGAATGAGTCAAACTTGAAGTTTTCTTATGCAAAAAGTCCTTCTCTGCAGAACAATAAATTACAGACAATTTATAAAAGAATTAATAACATTAATACAACATTAAATTACATAAACGTAATATGCTATAATATATACTATAAATGTAAAACTTAGCAAAACAATATTTTAATTTACTTCTTTAATGTATTGTATTTATTTTATGCATTAAAAGTGTAATTATACACAAAACCTGAAAATGCATAAAAAATCATAATATACATAACTTAGTCCTCTTCTCAGAACTTGGTTACAGATTCCAACCACACCCAATCAAATGTGAAAGTTGGTTGTCTGTGCTCGGGAAAAAAATTATTCTGCAAACAACAGATGTGTGGAAGACAGTCATTCGGATGAGCAAAAACGCATAAAAACTATGTGCAATCCCTGTGTGTACATTACCACTAACATTTATTAATGCACACATTAGCATGTGGTCACATATGATGATATGCAAACATACCTATAGTTCAGTACTGAGAAATACCAGTTTTTATAGCTTGGGAAAAAGTGTAAATCACAAACAGTAACAGTTTAATGAGCTATTACTAACAGAAAATTCCTTTGTAAATACCAAGAACAAACACGATAACCGTGGTACTCTCCCTGATTAATTTGTATGCTGGTATTTCCCTTTACATAGGGAACAATATTTATAAATTAACACTTTTTTAATATATGTTCTGTATTTACATATGTTCGCGTACATAGCTACAGTTTGCGTTTGATGATATGTTTATAACTGAGAGAGAGAGAGAGAGAGAGAAAGAGAGAGAGATCATTAGTTTCTCAGAGTGGGGGAAATATCTGCCATCACGGAAGAGTGACTAAAGCTAAACAGAGAGAGGGGAAGTTCACAGTGCAAATACATAGAGAGCTAGTCAGCCACTCAACCTCACATTCACATTAGAGAGAGAGAGAGATAGAGACGTGCGAATGCAACTGAGCGGTAACTGAACATTGACCCGGTGCTGTTAGAACAGGTATTTAGTTATCAGAAACAGCACATGCTGAGTTTTAGGGAGTTTTAGTGTGTCTTAGTGTGGTACTGGACTGGAATCAGGATTTAATGTCAAGTATGATGGTCAACTAACCTAAACATGGACTGGACTTCATGGATTTATTTTTTGGTCGCGTTAATAAATGTCCCAGTTTACATAGCGGGTAAGATTCATTCATTTATTTATTTATTTTCAATGTAATTTGTATAAGCTTATTCTTAATTTTGCTAGGTGAAACTCTCTCTCTCTATATATGACAATAATAATGAATATAACTAGACAATAATATAAAGTAGTTAAATAAATATTACATATTCAGAAAAAGATTGTATCTGCAATACTGAAGAAACACAGTAGTGCAAAGTGCAGGTGGGCGCTTGACTTGAAGTCCCCAGATTCTGTCACTGTGATGATGATGATGATGATGACGTGAGTGATGTAAATTCCTTGCCAGATCACCCCCATCCCCTCCCCCAGTGACCTTGAAACCTTTCAAAATGAATGTAGTTATGCGTTAGTATATGTGTTAAGTGCTTGATTTAACTGTTTATTTGACAAGGATATCGATTTGAAACCCTGACTGCAGTGAATATCCGTCAGATGTTACAACCAACCTTTATTCCTTGTTAAAACCACCACAGAAAATACAGTTTTTGTCATTTTTACTCAACTAGCTGACCCCCGTCATCACCAAAACGTTGCATTATACAGCATTGTGTACGTTTTTTTGGGGGAAAGATTTTGGTTGGCAGTTTGCTTGACAAAGCAGACGTCCCCTAAAATGAGCACAAAGGCGTTTTCATGTCACCTACACCTGGAAAGTACAGCTGATCACGATTGTTTCACAGTAAAATACTGTACCTCAAGTGTGAGACTTCAGCTTTGACTGGAACAAACTCAAATAAACCACTTCTCTGTTGGGAAGAGAAGAGCATTGATTTCAAGTATGGGACATTCTGACGATAATTCTGATTATTTTTTTTTTTTACAGGTGAGCCACTTGAATTAAATGTGACGTTAGACATATGGGAAGGAAGTGTAACTGTGCTCTGGGATCCACCTGAAGGAGCCCCCATTTATGCCCTTTATCAAGTAAAGACAAAACCGTAAGCATAAATGTTTCCTTACTATCCACCAAACAGTATAAAACTATTCATATGTTCTCAGTTGCTGAAAATATTATTTTAGTTTTTGCCCACCTTTTTGCTTGAATGAAATGTACAATACTCCAAAGCTAATCTACTTGTCTTTTATTTGATAGATATTTGGTCTCTAATGTTGAATGGGACATTGCGTCAGAGTGTAACATGACTACAGAAACTAGATGTGAACTAGGGAACTTGATATACAAACCATTATTAATAATAAAGATTGGACTGTTTGATGGAAACTACAACTTTTCCTGGTCAACAGGAAAACGGATTCGTTTATATGACAGTAAGTATTCGCAGGACTACAATTGATCAAAAAAAAAAAGTGTAATAACCACAGCTAATACTGCATTTGTTTAAGCATAAAGAACATCCTATTTCACTTTCCTACTGGTTGAACAATAGCTAATGGTGATCTTCCTTTCATGTTTTAGGCAAATTGTTGGCTCCAGAGTTTGAACTGTCTTCCTCTCCTAAAACGGTGAAGGTTAAGATTCACAGAAAGCCATTTCTCAATAAACTTTTTGAATATGGATCAGTTTACTCTGCCATTTTGTACCCAAAAGGACAGAAGAGTGAGGTTGGTTTTTAGTGGATTATCAGAAATTTTTGACAAAGTGTGTTTGCAATAAATTAACTTGTTATACTACATGTCATTGCAATCTCTAAATCAGTGTTTGTTTGTTTTCTGATGTAGGCTTTAACACTAATTGATGATGATGAAGATGGAGAGGTGGAGTTCACTTCATTATCATTATGGCAGGAGTATTGTGTCCAAGTGAAAGTGGAGATGGCATCTAGCGATGTGAGCAACACCTCATTACCACGCTGCATATATCCATCAGCAGGTACTTGCAAATCGCATGGACAATATATGAACAAATAATAATCAGTTATTTTTACAGAGGTTTCTCAAATACTGTTTTTATATAATTCCAGCAAAACATTAAAGGGATAGTTCACCCAAAAATGAAAATTATGTCATTAACTACTCACCCTACAAACCCATTAGACCTTTGTTCATCTTCGTAACACAAATGAAGATATTTCTGATGAATTTCTGAAAAGCTCTCTGAACCAAAAGAAAACAACAATTATGACTTTATTCAATGTCTGGGCATGGTACTTTAAAAAAGTAATTAGTTATAGTTACTAGTTACTTCTCACAAATAGTACTACACAGTTAAAATAAAAAAATACTAATAATTTAATAAATTATAGTAACGCCACATTTTCTAGTCAGTAACGGTAACGGCGTTGTAACGGGGGAAACAGTAATTCATTTGATTACTCGTTACTGAAAAAATGACGCAGTTAGTAACGCCGTTTATTTATAACGCCGTTATTCCCATCACTGGTTTACATTCAGTGGATACTCTTCAAAATTGTGCCAGGGTGACACAGAGGAGGCAAATTGTTGAATAAAGTCATTATTTTTGTTTTCTTTGCATGCAAAAAGTAGCTTCGTAGCCTGATAAAATCACAGTTAAACCACTGTTGTCACATGGATTATTTTAATTATATCTTTGCTATGTTTCTGGACCTTGGTAGGATCCTTGCTGTCTATGAAACGGTCAGTGAGCTCTCAGAATTCATCAAAAAATATCTTTATTTGTGTTCTAAAGATGAACAAATGTCTTACTGGTTTGAAACAACATCTGAGTAATTAATGATAGAATTAACATTTTTGAAGGAGCAATCTATTCAAGTCAGTATTTAAGTATGTAGCACAAAAACTCTTAAGGGTTATTCAAGGACTTCCGACTTTGTGTTGGGGTTTAATATTTCCTACTTAAGTTTCTATAATTATTTCTTTGTGAAATTGAAAGCACTTTCTCTTGTGTGTCAGACGCGTCCCTGATGATCTCCTTGGCCATTATCGGAGTAGTTGGAGTCATGTCCTTCTTCATATTCGCAGTCTGTTTCTTTCTGAGACGCCCTGGAAAAATGCCCACTGTTTTGGTGAGTCAACTTGGGGATTTTGAAACAAATGCAGTTTCAACAAAACCAAAAGTTCTAGAGCAAGCTGGTTTCAGAGTCTTAAAAAGGAATTAAGTGTAAGAAGCAAAGCTCAGTACTGACCCATGTCATAAGTGTCGCTTCTCCTTTCGAGGAACAGCAGCAGTAAAGGGAAATGCTGGGGAT
>JAUMHP010000068.1:4650972-4664331 GCA_032361065.1 Enteromius trimaculatus
TATTGTTGTATATTAACAGGATGTGATAATAACATAGAATGTAAATTAGCCTATTTTATATTTACATTAAGAAATAGCCTATATGCTGCCTTATAAGACAAGCTCTCCATACAGCCCTACACCTCTAATCAAACCACACAGTCCATGGCGATTTAAATTAGAGTTTAATGGAGAAATGCAGATGAAACACTGTGGCGTAAACGAATGGATTTACTGTAGTACCACAAGAAATGGATTCAATCAAGCCGTAGACGTTGACGGGCATGCTCCAAAACAAGTCTTTTGTTCTTTTTACTTCGCGAAACATGAGGGTTTTTTCACGTAATTTAACGAGTTTATTCTCAACATTTTATTTATTATTTTTCTCCATTTCATCCATTTACTTCTCGAAACATGAGAGTTTTTTTCTCGAAACTTTACGACTTTTTTTCTTTTATATAACAAGATTTTTCTCTGAATTTAACAACTCTATTCTCGTAATTTAACGACTTTAATTTCTAATTTTTTTTTTTTTTATATATTGCTTGGCCCTCATCCTCTTCCATAAGATCTATTGCTTCTTACTTTCTATTTAGTGTGCTATGTGGCCTTCATTATACAGGGAATAGTGATTGATTGAACAAGTGAGCAATTTGGGCCAGCAACAGCCTCAGTGAGGGGGTCCAGGGGGAAAATATTGTTCCTTAAAATTAAAAAGGTTAATTTCTGACAATTCCCTCTCCCGTTTCTCCTGAAATTCCATCAGAGAAATTAAAATAGACTCAAATTTTCAGTATACAGTAATAATATGGAGCTAGAAAATTTGCCAGGGTTACCATAGCCTAAATAATTCAGTCTTGAGAAAAGTTCATTTTAAAATCTTTGTTATCTTGGCAAAACTGAATATATCTTGAGACATCCTTGGGATCTCCTTTTAAACTGGAGACTCCCTCTCCCTAAATATCTCTCTATGTGTCTCTATCAGAATATCTCTCTATCTGGCGCTTTGCCAGGTCTCGAGTAAAACCAACCACAAATCACCCCACAATGCAGGACTGGATCAATGATTAAGGTTCCAGGAAGAGAAACTAGATCGAACACTGCCTACACTTGACTGAAATACGAAATATGCATGATAAATAGAGTAATGGACACTTTTGAGTCCTGTAGTATCCCAGCTGAGCTCATTCAGGATATCAAATATATTATGTACATAATTTATGAGGCTGTTTTAATCTCTGTAGTAATGCATCCAAACAGTTTTGTTTTCCACAGTGGCCATTTTAGGCTTGTAAGCAAATGACTGGCTGTTGAAAGCTCTCTCTAAAAGACTATTTATATCTGTACCCTCATAATTCAATACAATACATCATTTATGCTTAATTTATATAACCATTATTTACTAAAAAAATATTATAAAATACCATAAATATAAGAGCATTATCATTTATTTTATTTATCTATTTAGGTCAATGGCTATTGTTTATTTAGGCCAAAACTAATAGCATTTTCCCTGTTAAATGATTAGGGATATCGTTTCTTTTTTTTTTTATCAAGCATATCACAAGCTCCATAGACATATTATTATTCCAAGAAATTGTCGAGTTAAGCATTCTGCTTCTGCAGCTTAGACGGAAAAGTCACAGACTGCAGTCTTTTCATTGACCGTGTCACGTACACACACATGGCAAAAACTGGCTCAGATCTCTATCCCTAATTGGAATGGTGTGCAAAATCTATAAGCACATCCACATTGTTGTAAAAAAATACTTATTCTTATGTTTGGAATTTGGTGCTGTCATATCTTTGAAAGATGAAGATGCTTAAAATAATTATATATCAACTGTTAGATATTTCAGAGCAAAACCTTACTTTAGCTTTACTTTGTGTGTCTAAGCATTTGGAAATCTCATGGACTATTATTTATTTGTGTCTCATCTACGCAGAAATGTAACACTTTGATTAAAGGCAGATGAGCCAGCAGTGCAGCTTTTAAAAGAGAAAGCTTAATACGTGGGGAAGCGGTCTGGGACCCTTGTGGTCAGAGTTTTATACACTGAGACACTCGGCCAGTCAGTCACTGTGACCATTAAAAGACATGCGCCATATCTAGACTTGTTGTCTAAAATGGTAAAAACATAACAGTTATGACTCAATCATCAAATAAATACGGCATAGCAAAAATGCTATATGGGGTTGGTTATGTAAAGATAAATATACGTTTGGTTACGTTTACGACTGTGCTTAAATCTTTAGGCCTGATCGTGGGGAACATTTACTGATGAACAGCTTGATGCAGATGTGACACAAAAAAGAGACAGCGGCTGTTTCATAGACATCTGATCCAGAAGCATTCACACACACACACGCACAGATATCTGAATGACAGAATGTCGTCCTGTGTGGGCCGTTGTGATTTATAGGATAGCACTTGATATCAACCCCCTGTGGTCACACTCTTGTACACACACACCATTCAGGACAATGTGACCTTGGGAGTCCATATCACAGCATATGTGTGTGTGCTTGTACAGGGTGGAGTATCAGAGAGGGAGAGGGAGAAAGAGAGAGAGAGAGAGAGAGAGAGAGAGAAATTCCCATAATGCAATCTACTGTATAGAACCAGTAAGAACGAGCAAGATTGGACAAGAGAGACCCACTCACGGCTGAAGAATACATTAACAAGACTGAGTTTGGGACACTTTGGATCAAGAAGCACAATCATAGGATTGAGATGACCACGCAGTAGTAAAGGAAAAGAATATTTTATTAACGTGACCTCTGGATTGATGGATTTCATTTGGGATGCTACGCATCAAATGATATGCAAGTAACTGAACACTTGAAATGCTGTCAACAACAAAAAAACAAGCGAAGATTGCGAAGATGCTGGACTCCCCTGGACTGCGCCAGAGAGGGGAGCATGATGTTGCAAAACTTAGTCAGAAGGGAAAGGCAGTGAGGGATGGAGGGGAGGGGTGGAGGAAGAGGAGGAGAGGTGTGGAGGACAGCAGGAGGAGGGAGAGGTAGAGAAAGTCTCTGCATTTCAAGTGCTTAACAGTGACCTTAGAATCTCCCTCTATGTCTCTCGCTCTCTCGCTCACTCTACATTAAAGTACAATGCTGCAGTTCTTCAGACCGCTATCGTCCCGGGAAGAACTACATGAGTGCCTGCAGCCCTCCCTGCCTCGGTTTCTCTCTTCCTTCCTTTATTTCTATAACTTTATGATGCATGGACGGTGAAGACTGATGCTGAGGCCTGAGAGCGAAGGAGAAGTTTGGACTTGTGGGCAGAACGGGCTTCACAGGACGGGCTGCCCTTTTAAAAAAAAAAAGACTTCTCATTTAATGGTAAGTAAAACAGTTATTTTATCTGGCCGTACTTTGAATGCGTTCATTTGGATCTATTTTAACTTAATCTAGTATTTTGTTACATTATTCAATGAGCGTAAAGTGTGTCTCTTTAAGGACTATTTGTACTTGAGCTGATACTTTAGATTATGTGTTTTGGTGTAACATAATGTAGCTGATTTGGGGATTTTAAAATTGACTAATTTAGATGAAGCATATTTTTTAGGTTTATTAACAAAACTTTATGAATTATTTTGTATTTGTGGTATATGATGTGGTATATGACGAAGAGACACTTATAACAATTCTTTACACACACACACAAAGTTCATTAGGAAATGTAGCAATACCTATCAGCATCATTAGTCAAAAATGGTATATTTTCATAAAGCAAACAAATATACTTGATATGCAGTTGAAGTCAAGGCTATGGTCTTACACACTTGTCTTGAAAAATACTGATATTATAGATTACAGTCTGCTTTTTAAAAACTATCCCCAGGTTAGCAGATTGCTTTTAATGGCCAAATAGGATGTTCTCCTTTTAAAAGGTAGTATTTTTAAAAAACCTTCTCATGAAATTGGCATAAACTTCATTCATTGGAAATTCTTTGAAAGAGGAAGAAGATGAAAAGAGAGAAAGGGAAAGAGAGAGAGAGAGCGAGAACAATTTCAAAATGTACGCTTGGACACTGACAATATGTGTTATTAAGCAGAAGGAAGTTGGAAAGAGAAACCCTTATGAAAGCAATAAATATATCGAAAGTGCTTTGTTAAAACTGTTCCTAAAAAGAATTTGAATTGGCAGTTCAAAAAGGGGGTGGGGGTGGGGTAGTTATTTGTGGAAAATAACCCTAATTACCAGTAAGTATAAGAAAATGAGAAATAGTCACATCTGTGTATTCTAAATAAGACTAATTGTAGCGAGGTTGATTTGCTGAAGGGTTTTTGTACCAGATGTTTAAAATTGCATTTGTCTTCCAACCACGCTTATTAAAAACAACATTCTTATCAGTACTAATAAAATGATTCATAATGCTCTGTTTATCTAAACTAATTACTTGCCCAGCTCAGATTTGTTTGTAGATTAGACTCCTTGATTTTGAATATTTTGCACTTAAAGTTGTTGTGTGGTTGTGGTCTGATTTTGGTCTGAAATGCCACTGATTTTTATATATATCTATATTTGCACGAGCCACCTTCATTTTTGCCTGTGCAGCAGTTTTCTTCAGCAGTAGCTGGTGTTCATCTCACTGCGGAGTCAACCCTCTCTGTCAGCTTCTCTCTGCTGAACTTATTTAAAACACCTGCACTGATTACCTGCTCCACATTTACATTTTCTGCACATTTCCCAGCACAACATTCCCTCAGGACATTCATACACCTTTTTTTCTTTAGTTAAAATGGCAGTGAAGCAGTAAAAAAATTATCTGTATTTTAATGCAGTAATTGCAGAAAATGTATTATTTGTTTTTTTTTCTTTTCTTTAGCTCTAATAATATTAATTGTATTTTTTCTTATAAAGCAATGGGTCATCATTTGTTTTCTAGAGAATATACGTCATGAGGGTGAGTAAATTAATACATTTTTGAGGGAACTGTCTCTCTGGATTAGACAATAATGTTTAGTGAAAAGGTTAAAAAGAATCAATTACAAAATGCTTTGTTTCTTTGTTTTTATTGAAAAACAATTAGTGATGCAGCTCTTAGTTATGGTGCAGTGCAAGCATACAGTATGTATTTAAAGTAGGCCAGAGTCAGACCTTCAGTGAGACACTAAAACATAGGCATGCATGATGGAAAAACAAGCAAAAAAACTGGTCCCCAAACCATTTCAACCAACCTCACTGGAATGCTGTTATTGTTTATGCCCACAGAAATGTTGTGTTTGTACGATCTTGATGTACAAATGGAATCTTGAAGGCAAATGCATTAAAGAAAACATCAAGGCGCTACAATCAACAATATGGTATCATGCTTACATCACATATATGATAAAATTCACCTTCAGCATTATAACAGGCTTCTGACAGTTCAGCAACCCAGTTATTACATCATGAATATGCATATGAATACAGTATGTGCAAACAATTAACTAGGATATGGTTGTCTAATTCTAATAGAAGATAATCAGGGATTTAGAGTCATGTTTCCTGGCCACTCAACACATGAATGGCAACCACTAAAGCACTAGCCATAAAATCACTGTGCCACAGCCTGGATTTCACAAGCTGGCTTAATGTTAAATGCTGTGCAAACACGGTGGTGGTAAAATACATGTGTCATTAAAAACATGATTATCATTGAATACATAGCAATAACAGTTAACATTTATGATTACACAATATGTAAATCTCAGTTTTGGTTCATAATACAATAAAGCATTACTGAATGAAACATTAAAATAAAAAAACAAATATAATAGATACATTCCATAACAATTAATTTGAAACCAAAATGGAGCAAAATTATAAAGGTAACACAACAATCCTTCATAATACATTTTCATATAACAGGAAATAGTTAAAGTGTGAGTAAACAGAAGCCAGTGTAAGTGTCGGCTTTACCCAGCAGAGGGTGAGGCTTCCTGGCCACAAAATCACTGTGGCTCCAGGCTTTGGGCCTGTGCTGCATGAATGTAGTGTTACAGCATGCACACTAAGTAATATACATGGTGAAGTAAAATAAGTGTTTGCATACTTTACTCCTATGGTCTGTAGGCGAATATTCTATATCTTGGAGGTTTTGTATCAGAACTAGGAAGAGCAATTTGTAAATGAGCCTACATCTCTATAATATTGTCTTGCTTCAATTTAAATATACAGAATGTTTAAATTAGACATATACTGCTACTTTTCAACATCATTCAATATCACAATATACAAACATATTATACATATATATTATATATATTTATTTTTCATCAAATAGAACTATTTAATACTCACAATTCCTGACCATAACACAAAATATGCTGTAATAATACTGAGGCTATTCTTTAAAAATGTTTGATTAAGCAGATGGTATGTAGGGGACCTGCCCCTTCCCTACATAATCTACTACACAGTTTGCAGTCTATTACTATGAGACGAGTTCACAATCACTGTGTTTCACTATCCAAATGGATTTCCCCCCAGTTTCTTATTTCCTCTGTATGATGTTATACAGATTTTTTTTTTAAATTATTTCCATCAAATGCTCATGCATTATCCAAGTATCTTTCATTTGCTTGTTACTCATTTGAAAACCATTTTAGCCTCTTTCAGAACAAATTACATGATAATGCGTGAAATTTGATTATGAGGTTAATAAATTCAATATCGCCTAAAAATTAATTTCACAACTTCAATAAGATACTAATTTAAAATACATTCACACATTCCCAATAGCACAACACAACATACTTGTCAAACACAATCAATAATATTAACAATCAAATTTCTGTATAGGTTGTTTTTTGGCTTTTATCTATAAATAAATGTTTAACTTGCCACATAATCATTGCACCTAAAATGATGATGTTTATGTGTCAAAGCAATGTTTTGGAAATGGCATTTTCCATAAATAGGGTACAAAATAGCTCAATTTGTTTGTTTTTTTCAGGGCTGTAAATTAGAGCAAATTTAGCATAAATGAAGATGTCACTGAAAATTATAGTTCTTTGCTCTTTTGTCTATTTATAATTGGGTAAATAGAGATTATGTATGTCCAAACTCGCTTTTTTTGGGCCTTACACATTTTTATTTGTTTATTTATTAATTTAGTAATGGGGCAAAAATGTTTTAATAAGGTTAGAAAATAAATTAAGAATTCACTCAATTTTGCTTTTCATCAAAATTATGATGTTTTTTTGTGATTTTAATAGTTATATAGATAAGTCCTTTTAGGTGGAAGTTAAAATCACCATTAACAAAAAAAAAAAAAATGCTAAGTTAGTTTCATTTTAGATATCAAATATGCAATATCTAATAGTTCAAAATGAAGACAACATAGTATTAATGCCTATAAAGACTTTTAAAAATGTCATGAGACAGCAAAATATACTCTATTTGTGGAATGTGCCAGATGCTTGTGCAAATTGATTATTTGTTTTGTGCAAATTGTGTGTATCATGCATAAGAAAATTGTCATGCAATGATTGTACATGTTTTGGAGGTGTGCTATGTGCTGTCAAGCAGTGAATTATAGATTTTGAACACTGATGTATAGTCATGGTCCTGCCTAAATCTCAGCTGTAAAAACAGCATAAACTTTCAGACCCAATGGGAGCAAACTGGCGCAATAAGAAGGCACACACACAAACACACACGTTATGTTTCTACATCCACTTGAGAAGTTGTTGAGGGCAGTGATTTCTCATTAAACTCTTAAAACATATAAACACCATAAGGGTAAAAACACTTTGGCAGTTGTAAGAAGGACCTTGTGTCATTTAAAATGTATCTCTTTAGAAAATTATCAGCAGAAAGACTGGATGGCTGATATTAATAGTGCTAATCGTGGCAGTAGTTGAAGAAAATAATACATTACTTGGCTTTGAAAAAAGAGTGGTCCAAACTGCAGGAAGTAATCCTTAACCTGTCGTATTGACTGGAAGAGGCCGTTTGAAACCCTTTATGATTTCTCACTGGTAACCGGACACTGTGGCACTGTGGTGGAGATCTTCTTATATGACATGTTTGACTGCTACACGAGAAAACCGAGGAATGTTGGATGACACATTTAAAAGATGAAGAGTCAAACAAGTTTTACATATCTTCAGGAAGGAGGCTTAAATTTCTGAAAAGCAAAAAGAAAGACAGTTAAAAAAGAAAAGTGAGGGAATGTTGAATCAGCATGTTGAATATTACCTAATTATTACCTTAGCATCCCTAGGGTCTCTTTTTGAATGGGATTTGTACCTAAGGAGGGACATTGGACTGCTGACTAATCCATCCATTTGTGGTTTAACCAATCCATTATTGGTTAACCAATCCATCCATTTGTGGTTATTTTGTAGGGAAATTACCATTACATTTGTGAAATATGGTTAATGCAGATTTCTTCTTCTTCTTTTTTATAATAAAGACTGTTTCAAGCTAGAACCTATGTACTAAAATGTCACAAAAGTTGTGTTTAATTTCACAGTCAGTTCCCCTTCAGGAATTAGAGCTGCATCTAAACGCTTTGGAAACACCTTTGCAAGATCATATTCCAAAGCACATGTGGAATCAGTCCGATAGAGAAGCGAGATCACAAGCGGGTTTATATGAGCAACCAGGAAGAATAAATGTGCAAACACGTGTTATATTTTGCTTTACAGCAAATGCATCTGTGAGGTGTGTGTCTGCATTAGCACAGTCAGTCAGTCATTTTCCTTCAGATCGAAAACTCACCCCGTGGAGAGAAGACTCAGTACACAGGTCATTGCATACAGTATGAGGAGCTAGTGGAGGCTGTGACTCGTCCTGTGGCCAAGCTCAAAATTGACTGGCCAGCCGATAAGCTGATGTTCATCCAAAAAATAAACTTGAGAAACTAGTGGCCAGTGGTTGAGCAGACGCTAGCCAGTTTCTCTCCCTGGTTTCAGCCTCATCCCTGAAGGCCCCAAACTTTTCACCAGGCAAGTTAGGTCGGCAGGGGGGTTTGCACTCACGCCCCCCATATAGGCTGGGGCACCAGATCATCCTGGAGGCACAGGGAAAGCTCCTTTAACTCAGAGCAGTTTACATCCCTGGGCACCTCAATCGGGGAGCAGAAATCCTGTTGAGGCAGGAGCTGAGGCTCGGATAATGAAGACTCCAACCTGAGGTGGTAGAGCTCCTTTGGAGGTAGTTTGGCCAGCGGATGTATTTTTGTATTGCAGGAAAAGACACATTGTTTGCTCTGGTTCCCTTTCAGTCGGTCACTCCGAGTCACGTCGGTGAAGGACGAATAGGAATCTCGCTAAGTAGTAGGTCAGCGGATTAAGCATTCATTAGCATTTTGCTTCGGAGCCGAGCTACATGTGACAGTTCCTTAGCATTTCTTATTCTGCTTACCTGATGGAGAAGGCTGGTGTCACAGCGATTTAGTGGCGGTGGTTCCAGTTGAGTGGCGGTCACATTAGTTGTGGAGTCCCCCTGCCGCTTCCGCAATCTGGAGCTCGCGCTGGCAGCATCCGCAGAGTTTCCACTTCCGGGCCGGGAAGGGCTGGCATTACGGTGACAGTCAAGGACACTCCTCGGAGTGCGCCTCCTGTCGCCCTCACTCCAACACCGGTGGAGCTGCCATTGGAGACGCTGCCGTAGGTTACCTTTGGTGCTCCCCCCGATGACCGGATGTCAGTTGCAGCATAGGGAGGAGAGTTCGACTCTGGAGAGGAAGCGGAGGCCAATGTGGCATCCACTGGATGTTCCTCTGTGCACCGACAGGGATTCCAGAGCTTGTGGCTATGCTTTCCCGGTTCCCAGGTTCAGGGGCGTTTGCTTCACGTCAGTGAACACTCTAAATGCCCCTGTTTTGCTTGCAGAGATTGCTACTTTCTTGGTGAAGAGTGCAATAGAGCCGGTCCCTACAGCTGATATGAGGACAGGGTTTTACTGCCCATACTTTATACTGCCCAAGAAAGGTGGCGGGTTACGACCGATCCTGGATCTGCGAGTCTTGAACCGGGCTATTCACAGGCTTCCTTACAAGATGTTGACGCCGAAATACATTTTTCCATGTATCCGTCCCCAGGATTGGTTTGCAGCTATAACCCTGAAGGATGCATACTCTCAATCCTCAATCCTTCCGCGCCACAGGCCATTACTGAGATTCGCGTTCGAAGGTCGGGCATATCAGTACCGCGTTCTGCCCTTCGGGCTCTCCCTGTCTCCTCCTGTGTTTACCAAAGTAGTGGAGGCTGCCCTGACTCCTCTCAAGCAGAAAGGGGTTCGAATTCTCAACAACCTCGATGATTGGCTGATACTAGCACGATCCAGAGCTCAGTTGTGCGAACACAGGGACTTGGTGTTGCAACACCTTAGCCTGTTGGGCCTTCGGGTCAACTGGGAGAAGAGCAAACTCTGTCCGGTGAAGAGGATCTCTTTTCTAGTTATGGACTTGGACTCGCACAGACAGTGCGTCTCACAAAGGGAATGTGCTCAGACGGTGCTGGACTGCTTGAATTCGTTCAAACGCAGAACAGCGGTTGCACTGAAACAATTTCAGAGGTCATATGGCTGCAGCCACAGCGTTGATTCCGCTGGGACTACTACATATGAGACCGCTTCATTACTGGTTTCACGATCGAGTCCCGGGTGGGCTTGAAGACATGGCACGTTCCGGGTTCAGATAACACCGGCCTGCCGTCTATCCTTTTCCCAGTGGTCAGACCAGACGTTTCTTCGGGCAGGAGTGCCCCTAGAGCAGGTCTCCAGGTATGCTGTTGTGTTCACAGATGCCTCTACCACCAGGTGGCCCACCAGGACCTGGTTCCCCGAACTTATGCTCCTTGTGACACCCCCTAATTGGCCGATTCCTCTGAGGAAGGATCTACTGACTCAGAGACGGGGCACCCTATGGCACCCACGCCCAGATCTGTGGAAACTCCATGTCTGGCTCCTGGATGGGACGCAGAGGTTCTAAGTGACCTACATCAAGGGGTAGTTGACACGATTTCTTCTGCGAGAGCACCTTCTACAAGAGCTGCCTACGCGTTCAAATGGAAGCAGCGAAGCGAAGGCAGCTTCCCTCCACCCATAAGGTCTATGTGGCTGCTATCACTGCGAATCATGACCTCATTGAAGGTAGGTCTGTCGGGAAACACAAACTGATCATCAGGTTCCTTAGGGGGGCCAGAAGGTTGAATCCTACTCGGCCCCCTACTGTACCCTCTTGGGACCTGTCTCTTGTCTTAACAGCATTGAGACAGGTCCCCTTTGTGCCCAAGGATCCTACCACTCCCTTCAGAGATCAGGTAGAGAGCGAAACGTGACCATGTTCCCCTGCAGTTGTTTCAATTCCAGCAATTGCTCTATGAGGGTTCAATCACCTCCAAAACTCCATATGCAGACCTCTTCGGGAAGGCAGACTCTGAACGTCTTGTCAGACGTCCCAGTGGCCAGTTAGTAGATAGTGCAGGTGCCGGTATCCTGTGGTTGAGTCCCGGCCTAGAGACCAAACACTGGGGGTTTGGGAGACTCCCACATGACACTGGAAGGGGCAGCTTCCATAGCGTTTTCCATAGGGATCCCTATTCATCGGTCACCGGCGTGACTCGGAGTGACCGACTGAAAGGGGACGTCTCGGTTACGTATTGTAACCCTTGTTCCCTGAAGAAGGGAACGGAGGCGCCACGTCCCATCGCCATGGATCTGTACCGCCGCTAGGGGGCCGTGTACACTGGCTCGGCTCCTCAGCGAAAAACTAATGAATGCTTAATCCGCTGACCTACTTATACTCGCACAGTGATTAGGTGCAGCTGGATATTAATCAGCATAAACCAATTTCATTGGCGTGTTTATATACACGCAGAGTTGATTTGTCACCTTGAAGCGAGATTCCTATTCGTCGGTCACCGACGTGAAGTATTGGGTTACAATACGTAATCGGGATGTCTCCCCCACTAAGTATTCATCTGTATGCTTTCCCACGATTGCTCTGCTCCCAGGAGTTCTGGAGAAAGTAGGTCAGGATGGGGTTTGTTATCTACTAGAAGCCCTGTTCTGGTCAGCCCATGTATGGTTCTCGGACTTTGTTTTCATTCTCGATGGATCTCCATAGGAGATTCCGATCAGGAAGGTCTTTTTCTCTCAGGCAGGGGCACAACTCTCTCAACTGAGGTTATTGACACCATACATCAGTCCAGAGCTCCTGCCACAAGGGAATTCTATGCCTCAAAGTGGCCATTTTTCACTTCTTGGAGACAGCGACTGCAAGACACAGTCAACTTTACAGTTGGTACAGTTCTGGAGTTTCTTCATGAGCGCATCTCAGCAGGGTTATCTCCTTCCACTCTGAGGGTTTACATGGCAGCCATAGCTGCTTACCATGTCCTTCCTGGTGACCAATCATTGGCGAGGCACCCGTTCTTTACACATTGTCTCCATGGCACCCAGAGGCTGATGTCAGTACAACGCACAAAGCTTCTCTCCTCCCTCGTTCCCTCCTTAAGGAGATAGGGATCTTTAGGCAATTGTGGTGTCCAAACTTCAGGCACGGTTAGCGCTTTCATTTACCCGAGCCCTGGGTATGTTCATAAGATGCCCACATTGTTCTTCTGTTCTCCTCTCTTCCAGGAAGCAGGCCAGGAAAGTCTCAATCTGCTTTATCCAGTAAGAGCTCTGGATGATTATGTCCACAGAGCCGCCCTGTGGCTTAAGTCAGATCACTTATTTGTCTGCTTCAGTCCGCCTAAGAAAGAGGTTCCGGGAGACTAAGCAGACTATGGGAAAGGTACTTAAGACCATCACACTGGCCTATGAGTCCTCTGGCCTATGGGGGTCAGATCGCACTCAAACCTGAGTGTGGCAGCCTCCAATGCCTTATCAATGGGCATGGCCCTTTAAAACATTTGTGCTGTTGCAGGCTGGTCTTTTCCACACACATTTGTCCACTTTTATAATCTGGACTTGACATCAATCCCAAGATTCCAAGTTCTCTCAGCTCGATGTGCTTGCTAGATACACAGGAGACAGGAACTTGATCATATGAAGCAGTGGGTAGTCTAATTTACAAAGCATTTTAACGCAGTTCGAGTTTCTTATTAGGAATGTCTCAAGGTTACGTGTGTATGTGCTGCATCTCCTTGCCATACTTCCTGTAGACACACACTCTATCATAAGCTAAAATGCTAGTGCACCTTTATGCTTTCTGATTACTCACGTCACCCTGCTCGTGACGTCTTGGCTTCTTTTTTGGACTGATTTCAAGTGTGCTTCAAAAACGTGGTCTTTCAAGCACTTTCCTAAAGTGTATCGACACAGCATCTTGGATCTTTTTTAAAATTTAAATGTACATACTTTAAGTTTATATATATATATATATATATATACAGTGCCCACCACTAATATTGGCACTCTTGATA
>JAUMHP010000068.1:4664953-4690640 GCA_032361065.1 Enteromius trimaculatus
TGCTAAAATCATTTAAGTTCATTTTTTCCTCTTTAATGTACACACAGCACCCCATATTGACAGAAAAACACAGAATTAATTACATTTTTGCAGATTATCAAATAGAAATATAGAAATATCAAATGGTCCTAAGTTTTCAGATATTTATATATTTCTATCTGTCCATTTCTTCTGATCCCCCTTGAGATGGTTGTACACCTTCATTTCATTGCCTGAAGAGCTCAATGACAGAATTGTGGCAAGGCACAGATCTGGCCAAGGTTACAAAAAAAAAAATTCAGGACGGGACGGACAGGACGACTGGTTTCAATCGAGGGAAAGATGAATGTGACCAAGTACAGGGATATCCTGGACCAAAACCTTCTGCAGAGTGCTTAGGACCTCAGACTGGGCCGAAGGTTTACCTTCCAACAAAACAATGACCCTAAGCACACTGCTAAAATAATGAAGGAGTGGCTTCACAACAACTCTGTGATTGTCCTTGAATGGCCCAGCCCTGACTTAAACCCAATTGAGCATCTCTGGAGAGACCTAAAAATAGCTGTCTACCAACGTTTACCATCCATCCTGACAGAACTGGAGAGGATCTGCAAATCCAGGTGTGAAAAATCTCCCCCCCTGTATAAGATCAAAGGGGTGCTTCTACTAAATACTAAGCAAAGGGTCTGAAAACTAAGGACCATGTGATATTTCACTTTTTCTTTTTTATTAAATATGCAAAAATGTCAACAATTCTGTGTTTTTGTGTCAATATGGGGTGCTGTGTGTGCATTGATGAGAAAAAAATGAACTTGAATGACATTTTAGCTATAGGTAGAGCTTTGATTTGAAAACAAATCTTAAAATCTATTTTTTTAGTTTGATATGTTAAAAGAACTCAAGTGCAGGTCATTTGCAGTTATGAATGACAAAAAAAATAATAATAATAAATAAATAAATAAAAACATACCACTAGCACAAAGACACCACAGAACCCAACTATGTAGCAAGACTACAAACAGACTGATAGCAACCAGGTAATCCAGGTCCAGAACTCAAAAACATAAAGAACAGGCTAATGAAACGAAGATGGAGAACTTGAAAGGGCTACTATCAATCACAGTCACATGACCCACCAAAAAACACTTGCTAGCAATTATTTTTACCAGAATGTGTAGGATGGAGCTCCACCATCCATTAGGCCTCCAGGGCTAAGATGGCGGGTTAGGGCTGTCTGTTTCAGGATTCAAAGTAAGCAGTTTGTTTATAGAAAAGAAACTTTATTACGAGAATAGAAAAGAAAAAAGAAAGACATTCTTACTTTGTTGCTTCTTCTGTGCCTCCTTCTCCATCTGCTTTCCCCTCTTCTTCCATCTTCTGCTCATCTGAGATCAGCTCCTGGTTTTTATGTCTGCGAATACACTTCACCACTACCATGGACAGAATGAGCAAAGCTAGAATTCCCCCAACAGACGCTCCAATGGCAACAGCAATGGTCGAATCTCTTGGTGGCGGCACTGGGCAGAGGAAGACAAAAATTGAGGAATACAACATAAATCAGAGTAGCATATTGCTTCAGTAATTACTTACGACATTTATCACTAGAAGGTAACTTGCCATACTCTCAGGCAAGGTTTACATGACACAAATGAAGTAGTGGTTCAACAGTATTGTAATATAAATAGTGTTGGGGAACGTTACTTTTAAAAGTAATTTATTAAACTATTGCATTACTTCACCTGCGTAACACAATATTAAGTCACTTTTAATGGAAAGTAGTGTGTTACAATACTTTTGAGTTACCTTTTAAATCGATATTAATAATACCATAACATTTTAAAATAGACGGCAGCTATTTGCACTGTGTAAATAGCGATAGATGCTATTTACACTGTGTAAATAGCAATTATATGTTATTTACACTAAGTACAAACAGCATTATTTCTTAACGATTGATGTTGAATAGCAGTATTTTCTTAGTGAAATGCTATTTACTAGTGCAAATAGATTTATTTACGCATGTAAAAATAGCTGTACTTTTCTGTTATCAATGCTGTTTATTGCAAAAAATAGCAATATCTGCACCTTTGTATTGTAGTACATTATATGCAACACTATATGCACTAATAACGTTTAGAGTGTAATTTCCTTCTATGTTTTATCAAAATTATTAAATATACGTTGTCCTAATGGGACAATAAAGACCTGCCTAACCCTAACTCGGATCATTCACATAAAGAATACATTATGTGTTCTTCACCAGGAGAGCTATCTAATTAAATAGCCTCTGCCAACAAGACAGGCTATTTGCATGTGATGCAATTTTCATCAAATTTTCATCACTTTTCCAAAAGTGGGTGAAATTATTATTCTCGCTGTAGTGTTGTTGCCAGCACCATGCTCTGGAGACGCTGTGTTACGTTGTTCTTCCAAAAGAGGACACAACTAGAAATCAGTGGTTAAGTTGCAATCACAACATTGTTTCAGAACAGTTCAACCCAAATATTAGAGTGTGTTCAGTGCATTTACAGAGGACTGATTCCTGAACATGCAGATCATCCTATGCCAACTGTGCACAGAGACTATAAAGTGGGGCAAATTTGCAAGGACAGTCTGGTGCTTCTGACTCACAGTCTGTAAGTAAGTTACATTTTACTATTAAAATAATCTGCTACGTACTATTCAAATGTGAGTTTTGAGCAGTGTAGTGCAGTGCTTGTTTGTCGTTTCTCTGATCACGAATACAGTTATGCTCATGTTTATGAGGCATGAAGCAACGCGACGCGTAAAAACAAAAGACAGTACTAAGACATTATAATCAGTAATTATGTCCCCATTGGATGAAACAAATGCCTCATTTGTAATAGCTCTTATTGTTTTCGTGCAATAGCACCGGGACACAGAATCACCAAATAGTAAGGGGCACACGCTTGAGGTATTTGGCCAATCACAGTGAACTGGATAGCTGGAAAATCAGAGCACACCTAGCCTTTTTAGAATGATGAGCTTTGTATAAATCGACAGGATTTTTTGAAACTTAAAGTGCATAAACACATTGCATTACACAAAATAATGTTCTTTTTAGAAACATCATATCACCCCCTTTAAATTGTCTAACTTCTGGTGATTGTATTTAGTTGTTAAAATCAAATCAAGATCATGATGAAAAGAAAAACATGCAAGAATCATACAAATTGTTCATAGAGCTTATTCTCTATAATAATCCAAAAACCACTAGAAATTTGTCTTTTTGTTGTGTGAACAACCTCAGAAATACATCATCAATCCAGCACTCTATTCTAATTCTGGACTAAACAACACCTGCAATAAGGTAACACCATTCATCATGGCATATCCTAAAATAACCTAGATAGAGCTTCTTGGCCCATACTGAAGCCTTACATTCAGTTAGGACTAAGACCTGGATGGTGCCGTTGCCTGGAAAGCGGTCTGGAGGGTTGCGCACATAGCAGTTGTAGAGGCCCTCATCCGTCAACTGCACATTTAAGATAGTGATGCTCAGGTCGTTCTTATCCAGGTTTCCAGAAAACATGACTCGATCTCCAAATCGGCTTGACAAAGGTGTTATCTTGTTCTTATAGGTCATGAACTTGGAAAAGAAGACATTTTGGATCAAGGTAGACAGAGACAGTTAAAAAAAAAAAGGATTTGTGTCATTTTAGAGAATTGGTAATAATGGTATTAGCCTGTTTCATTTTTGTTTTCTCTTACCATTTCTTCTGTGCTGTTGCTTGTCTCCTGATAAGTCCAGTTCATGCCAAACTTGCTGGGGTCCAGCTTGTAGCATGAGGTGAACGCACAGGGGATTCTGACATCTGTCCCATTGAGAGCGAGGATCTGTGGTTGCACCAGCACATCCATGGAATCCACAGGAGAGGCTATGAGAGATGGAAATATACAAGTCTAATTCACGACATCTGATTTGAGATTTTTCTGCAAGAGCGTGTTTTATATGCAATGTGCATGAAAATGCCTTTTCAAGCAAGTTAAAATGACATTTCCAAAATTTGAGTAGTTATCTTATATATCCTCTACTGATTTATAATGATGTCATATTTCCTCTCTGGATATTTTTTTAAATGTAATTTATTCTACCGATTCCAAACCAGAATTTTCAGCATCATTACTACAGCAGGATACTTCAGAAATTATTTTGTTATCTGCAAATTTAGTCCTTCAGTATTATTTTTCCCAGAGTTGAAAATAGTTAGGCTGCTTGGTAACACTTTCTATAAAGTCTGTATTAATAATACATTGTGAGGGTATTCTTAAGGCATTATAATAAATGCATAATACATTATTAATAATTTGATAATATGTTGTATCATCTCATGAATATTTATAATAACAGTTGTGATGCGTTATAATATTTACTTCATGATTGTAGCTTTTAAGAGTGTGATCATCTATAACACACAATGAACATGATTCATCCGATGGATTATATTTCTCAAGTCATTTCTTGCATTTTACTGATGTTCCTTACCTAAAGGAGACAAATACAACTTATACGTGTCAGGGATCTGCAAGAAACAGGCCCAAATGCAAATGAGCAAACAAGGGTATTTTATTAGCAAGACGTAGGATTAGAACAGGAAGGAGAACGAGGGGTGAAAGTGTCCAGACAGAAGGGCGGGCAAAGCAACACGGTACAAGCAGGAGAGACGTCCACTGAGCCTGTCTGAGGTGGCGGCCGGTTTGAGCACAGAGAAGGACGCTTTAGAGGAAGGCTAGGCAAGAATAGGGACCCTGTAACTTGAAGTGAATTACAGAAGTTGCACCAGTCTAGCCACTAGGGCAGGAATTCACAAAACCAGTAACCAGACAACTGCTTCCAGGGAGTGGGTGTCAGGCCAGGGAATCTGGGTAAGGGCAAGACAGGACAAAACACGAAAAACAAGACAGGACTCAAGACAACACATAAACACAAGACAGACACATGTAAACAATGAGATAGCAAGACAATAGATAGCCAAAACCAAAAATCAAAGAGTAGAGACAAAAGAGCCAAGATCCAAATAGGACTGGGACTGCAAAAACATAAACTAGGATTAAAATGCACCTACAGTAATCGGAAAACAAGAACTAGACAGAACTAGGGAAAACAGAAAGAAACAAGGATAAAATAACTACATAAGAATAGCAGCCAGATAGCATCAATGCACCAAAACGAACCAGAAGAGACACAAGGAAAGTGAACCCAATATATGGAGCAGGATACTGTACACGAGGATCGGGTGAAGACAAACCAACCAGACAAGGACTAAACAAGGAGGAGTGACCAGGGGAAACATAGAGGTGGGACAAGTGAAGCACGTTGCAGACAAAAACATAGACAGAACCATGTACTTAGACACAAGAACAAGAAGAGACAATCAGGACAGGATCCTAACAGTAAGTAATAATAATGACAATACCGTTTTTTTTTTTTTTTTGTCAAACAGCCAAAAGATCAGATATCAGATCAGACGAATATGCCACATTTGCTTTGAATTAGTTTTTTTTTTATAACTTTGATTATTCTGTTGGTACCCTTTAGACAGCTGTAGCATTCATTAGAGTATCAGTAGTGTGTCTGCTAAATATATGCTAAAATGTTATTTTCATCGGTTCCTCGATAGACACGATACTTTGTATGCAAATATTCTACCTACCCTACCTAAGACTACTAATATTCTAAGGTTTATATAATAAATCTGAAATATTTTAAAACGTATTACAGTATTAATGTCATTCTACTCTAAACAATGTGTGACTAATCAGCCATATTTTTCAGTGTTGACACGCTCTATGGAAATAAATGACTTCTTCATCTGTATCTGTATTAAGTATACACTTTAAGTTACATTGCTATTATTATGATCATCAATTGCCAACAAATGTTATCGTATTGTCTAAAGGTTTATTTCCTCCACGTCTGCACCATTTCATCCCTCTGCAGTCAGGAGTTTTGTGTTTCTGGACAAGTTCCCACTGCTGCAGCAGTTATGCTTTATCGGCCCGGTTCTCTGCAGTAGTAGCAGCAACTTCGTCACACCCTCCCATCCCATCCCTTCCCCACCCCCTCAAAGTGCTGCAGTTTAGTCCGTCCCCCTCCCTTTAGAAAAATCAGGTGTCCTCATGGATAGAGAGCAAGAACTACAGCAGCTGTGTTCAGAAAAACACACGCACACAAACCTCACGCATACGTGAATAGCTTCAGTAACTATTATGATTTATAGCGTGCTAAATCCAGAGTGCTAACAAGGCAACATTTGAACTATACATATATGCAACAATACATTATATACATAGCGTTTCTGTGCTACAAATGATGCAGCACTGCATCATGTCACTGTCTCTTACATAGGCTCTCAGTGTGGGCTGAAACACACACACACACACACACACACACACAAGCATGTTCAGCATAAATATACACACACATGCAGAGTCAGCACTCGGCCAGGCGTGTTACTCAATAGAACTACGTCAATGTCGTCTCCACCCACCCTTTTACCTTCATGTATATTTAGTCTGTTTCTCTCTGCGGTCTGTATCACAGCAGAGATGCTTTAAAACTCCTTTGCATACACCATACACATTTAATCACCAAATCCATGCATTGTTTTCAAAAGAATCAGGAAATACTAAAAAAGTTTGAATGCTACAGTGAATCCTGAGTTTCTTTGTAAATGTTTGGGTTTATATAAGATGTCTGACTAACATTGGCATCTCTAGCCTGCTCTTGGGGTACCGTTTTGATGGTAATATATCAATATGCATCGGTTCAGAGAGCTGTAGGCATGAAATACTGCAGTGGAGCTCTCTCTCTCTCACAAGTCCCTGACAAACCCCATTCCTACACCCTCCCTGCGCTGTCTGTGTCCTCTTTCTTTTTCTGCTCTCAAGGTTATGGTTAAAGGAGAAACGTGGACAAGGTACATTGTGGATCTGGATATGCATACAAAAACAAACACACACATACTTGCATTTGTGGTTTACGGGGACTTTCCTTAGGCGTAATGGTTTTTATACTGTTCGAACTGTATGTGGTACTGCCCTACACTGACCCTACACCTAAACCTACCCCTTACAGGAAACGAATTTCATCAAACACTGTTTAGTATGTTTCCTAAGCCTTTTGTTTTACGAAGACACAGGAGGTGTCCTCATAAACCGTGTTTACGTTGTAGTACCCATGTCATTATACACATTTGTGTCCTCGTAAACCACACACACACAAACACAAACAAATACATACATAGAGTGCTAGGTAGATTACTCACAAATTGTAATCCATTCCTGATTCACAATTAAAAAAATGGTCAGTGATCTATTGTATTACACATTTAATCTTATTACTTTCAGATTACTCATGATCTAGCTAATTTTTATTTACTTTTACATGAATTTTGACCTAATGCCTTTTAGATTACTAAGTTTTCACCCAACTTGTTTATCATATAGCTCATTCAAGTGTATTTTTTCAACCTGGTCCCATAAAAATATGTACCTCTGTGCACTTTTTGTGCAACCTAGTTTTCAAAGTACAGAAGACTGTTGCACATGACCCTTATTAATAATTAATCTGTTATCAGCCAAATATGAATGTCAACGTAATATCTATACAGCAGTCATTACAGTTATACGCGAACGCAGCATAACTGTGACGAGAATTCCAAGCTGAGAACGGTTTCGTGCTGCACTGTACCAGGCTCACGTACCTTAGAGTTCTTAGAACTATATAATCGAACAGCGGCTAATAATAACAGCACTTTGATATTATGTACTATACTATACTATGTCAGCCACCTGTCTTTGTCCACCACTATCCCACCATTTTTCGAACCAAAGTTATGCCACTGGGTGTGTGTATATATATCACCGGCAGTTGTTGGCAATTTCTCACCAAGGTATTAAAAAATGGCCACCATCACAGCCCTAGTGGACAAAATGAATGTATTAAGCAAAAATTAAAATTTGTGCTCATAATGATTACAAAGCTTGATCTAATGAAGTACCTGTTGGAACTTATTTGCAAGATGTGAAATACGTAGCACCATGTACATTTTGTGACATATTCAATGTGAAATGTCCACTAAGTGTTGCTAAAAAGCATAGCATTTGTCTCATGGTACATTTTATGCGATGCTGGTTTTGTTTTAGCTTGTTTTCCGATTAGTCATATTTGTGCTCTTTTACAGTGAGTCATGTTTTTCACAGGATTCATACCAGTAGATTCTGCATCTTGAATCGATATTTAACCCAAAAAATAGTTTTAATGGGATTTGAGGCTTTGAAAGTCAAAAAAAAAAAAAAAACATACACAAAGCCAACCCTATACGGTGATGATATATTGAGGTATAAAGACACACAACGATCAGAACTAAACAGTATTTATATATATATACTGTATATATATGTGTTCACAACAGCCAGCTTGCTACACATCAACATCAGCTTTTGATCTCCATTTTAACACCTCAGTGTATAGTCACGAGCTTCAGGGTTTCATTTGGTTTTGTCTATCTATGCTTTGTTGACTCTTATATCCATCAGTCCCATTAACTGCCATTATATAACTGACAGACTGCGGTTAAAAATCTTCATTTGTGTTCTACTGAAGAAACAAAGTCCTCTACGCCTTGGATGCCTTGGGTTAAGCAGATAAATATCAACTTTTCATTTTGGGTCAACTATCACTTAAAGTCCAATTCCGTGCTGGATGAGATAACTAGCTGTAATCATAAGCGTGTACAAAAACATTTAAAAGTGCATTTTTGGCAATTATATGTACTTAATTGCACATATTTCAAATCGTCCATATTTGAAATACTTTTGTCTACATTTCCAGAATGAATCATTGGTAAATATGATATGCGTGACATATAGTTCTATAATCTGATTGGCTGAGCAGCGTTCTATTTCACTTCTCACTCATATTCATGTGATTTTTCTTAATTACTGAAATCATCTCTTTCGATTTAAAAACTGATCAGAATAAGCTTGTTTAAACTGATGTAACCATAACAAATCTGCTTTGATAGTTTCAGTACACCACATTTGTTTCTGCCTAATGAATAAAATATTGTGGGCAAAACCAGGCATCTGTATTTCTGTGAGAAGCAGATATTAACAGCTATTATTTTCTTATAGTCTACCAGATGTGGCACTCTGCTTACAGATAACTGTGCTACTGCAGCTGGATCTTTTCTATTCATGTACTAATTAAATTGATAGTTCACCCCCAAATGAATATTATGTCATCGACTACCCACCCTATCTCCACCACGTCTTGAAATCTGCAAAAATGACTTTTTAGAGCACAAAAGTAGTTTATAGCAAAATGTCCAAGCTGCTGTTTCCCACACAATGTCAGTGAATGTTGACCACGACTCTCAGACAAAATCTTCCGTGAAAAAAATTGTCTATTCCTCACAAAAAAAGTCTTTTATGTTGCTTCTTTATTCTGTTTATAGCTCGACAGCTCTCGGTCATCATATTTCACTGTTTGAAAGGAATTCCACATGATGTTCCACAGAAGAAAGAACATCCTATCCTTATTTTTAACGTAGTGTGTGTGTGTGGCACCGCTTTGAGTTATTTTACCTGTACAAATGGTGAGTTATGCTGCTAGACATTGCAAAGTAATATTTCTTATCTTATTATGTTAATTCATAATCAATCATAACACCACTGCTTTATAGCGCAGACAGTTTTGCAGTTCACCGCACTGTGTTATTCTTCTAGTTCTTTAGCAGCTAATGAATAGGAAGTTTCACACATTGACAGGAAATAGCTAACTTCTGCTTTGCAAGATAAGGTGGATGGTTTTGGATTAACATGATGGTGAATAAATGATTACAGACTTTTCATTAAAGGCTGAACTATCCCTCTAAAGACTAACAATACTCTAATAAGGAAAGCATGGGAATACAGTAGTGTCTTGTATTGTATACAATATGATACAATGTCAAGTAATGAATAGTTTTTTATCCTCAATATATTTACTCCAAATAGTGGTTTATATTTTCTTTTTTGAATGAAGTCTCTTATGCTTACCAAACCTAAGTTATTATATTACATAAAAAAAAAAAATAGATTAAATAATAATAATAATAATAATGTAAAAACTTTAGTGTCTTTATACTGATGATGAAGAGGAGGCGGTTTAAATACTGAAACTGAATTCAATAGCTTTTGGGGTTTGTGGAATGATTCAGTATTTTTCAGGTTGCTGACTGAAATATATATTAAGTTCAGTCTCCTGAAGAACAGGATGACGACGCACAAATATTGCTAAAATTCATAGTATTTATCTGAATGTGTTACTGATATGCAAAACTTTTTTACCAGGGAAAATTTCTAACATATTTGAACATGCCACATTTCTGAATGGATAAAAATATCAAACAAAGTGGCATTTATATGTAAATAAATATATGAATCTACATTAAACTTATTAAATAATTTAGGATTAGAAGTATAGGATTTTTGGAGGTAGAGACTGAATAATAATTGCAGGTCATGTTTCTCTACTGTCACTGAACCTCTGTGTTTTACACCCTCTAGTGGCTTTTTTATTTTATTTATTTTTTTAGAAAAACTGCATTGCTTGCACTTGAACTTGAATTCAACTTCCCACTTCATCTCGTTGCTCTGTGAAACTCTGGTTGTGTGTTCTACTAATTTTCCTTTATGTTAAGCCTACAATGAACCATAGTTTGCTAAAAAGAAAAAAAATGTAGACTATGCCACATGGATTCTGCACAAGAAAGTAGGTCATCTGTCTTCTGTTGAAATACATAAGCCTCATGCAACCTTGAGTTATTCGGCCACAGCATATTGATTATGACATAAAACAATTATTTTAACTAGACTTCACCTCCCTGGAATTATATATATTTTTTGTTTTGTTTTTTGTGTTTTTTTTTCCCTGCATTTTGAGCAGCGAGAGATATTGAGCTTCAAAGTTGTTGCATTTTGTGTTTAAAAAATAAATAAACTAATAAATTAATAAATAAAAGCTGCACACAGATTACAAAACAAACATCAAATTATTCATATAAGTTGTCCCAGAATAAGAAAATGTAAATAACTCTTTTGACAATTTTGACAAAAATGTATGTTTTCCTCATCAAAAAGTATTGTATTATTTTAAAGTATTAATGAATAATATGATTCTAAAGTAATATCAACTATGATATGATGATGATTGTTAATTTTTTTTATATATTAGCCTATTGTTTTTGTTGTTTAAATTTTATGACTCACTCATAAACACATTCATTTGTTGCCACCTACTGGTGCAGCGATGTAGCTTCAAGAAAGCCTCACTGATAAAATAAATAAACGGAGTGATCCAAACACTATATTGACACATAATGTATCGTCAATAAGACACGGACCTAATTGCATAATGCTAACAGATCATTAAACCCAAAGCACTGCTCATTGATAATTAAAGTTGCTTGAATGAAACACCGTTTCTTTTGTGGCAATGAATATGAAAATATACATAATAGGTTTTTTTTACTGTTTTACTGTTAGTTAAGCTGAATATGCGCTCACAATGGCTTCATAATCAAAACAGTGATGCTGATGGCGATGTGCAAAAAGCATCACAACCGTGTCGCTCAATGTATTTGACAGAAGATCTGGAACACCTATCAAGTACTATTGTGCAATGACATATTCGTGATTTAAACGTCGAATGTGCGTTTTTAATTCCCCCCTATATTAGAAGGTTTTTTTTACTTACCCAGAATTATCATCATTGCAACACAGGATAATTTCAAAGCGGACGCCCACTGCGTTTTCCCAAAATGCAATAAAACAGGCATTTTGGTCGATGACAATAAACGTAGAGGAAAATAAGACCAGAAAAATCTATTTCTTCGTTTAAAATATACAAAAAAACACGTTAAATGTTTTTATTTTGTGCTATGATATGGCTGGCAGTGTCTGTAGAAGGAAAACTGGTTGATAGTATGGTTTTGGTTTGTCATTTGTCGTACTTGGGGGTTCAATTGAACAATGTTACAATGCACTATAACAGCAGCAAATAAAATACGACATGCCTCGAATTGGCATTATTTTTATGCATCTTTATATTACATGCCTCTCATCAGTTGAGAAAAAAATGAAATCAGCCTAAGAAAATCCAAACGGCCGTTGACGCAAAACCAAATAATGAAGCTCTAGCTCGCAGTAGGACCACCTCTCCTTATGTCCTCACTAATGGAGATCAAAGTGCACTAGAGATGAGCAGGAGGTGGAAACACACATAAGAGATGAGAATGGTGCCGAAAAATACGACGATGATTATTAAAAATATACAGTAGGCAGTGTATTTATTTATCAGATTAGTGAAACGAGAGCACATTCTTTAGGGTGCGCCTTCAATTTCAATAATGGTTATAGCCACTATTATGATTTATAAAACTCTTGGTCTGCGGTATCTCACATTTCAAATCAAGGACAGTTGGCATTAATAACTTAAGTGAGAAAGGCTTAGAAGCACTTCTCCACTGCAGGGAGATTTTGTTCGCCTCTTCAGAGACAGACAGTTAGAAGAAGAGTCAATTTCATGCTGATGAGAAGTCATTGAGAAAATAGAGAAAACGTTGAGGGCTGAAGGTCACAATGAAGTGTGATAACTAAACTTTATTGACCACTGTTGACATCGGGTAGATGATGATGAAAGTGCGTGAGGAAAGAACACAGTTATTATGAGGGCTGGTGAGTATTGAAAAAGAGTATATAAAAAGTCTGTTTGGGGACTAATATGTATCTGACGATACTTACTCTCGCTAATTTAAATAATCAGTTATTCTGTGTCTCATCTTTTAAGTGACATGATCTGACTGATAAATCTTGGTGACAGCGGACATATACGGGTTCCTCATCATCCTTCGGCTGCCAATCAGAAGGAAGACGTCTGCTGCGTCCAGTTGTGACAGGAGCACCTGGTGCCAATGGGAAACCATGCTGCTTCCAGCCATTGAGAATAAACACAAACAAAGGCATTTTACAAATTGAGAACACACTTTTTCTGTTGTGGATGGTTAATAATCAGTTTACACATGAAGCGATGCATATATTTCATGCACAATGATGAAGATTCAAGTCATTAAGAACAAAATTGCATATACTTTACGCTTAGTCTATATAAAAATATTTAATGTAATGAAGCATTCATATTTTGTTTAATAAATAAAGAGAGTTTTAGAACTTAAGTACAACTTTATGTAATTTCTTATGTGTCCATGGAATATATACTGAAGAACATTTTCTACAAGCCTGTATTTATAATACATATAAGGGTAAGGCATTATTATGAAAGCATAATGCATTATAAATAACATTTATAATGCATTTTGCGTTTCAGTTGAAAGTACAGTAGCTAGCTCACATTAGCCTCGATATTATTCTCACAGGAAACACTCAAATAACACTCAGCACCTAACCCCTCACAAGATGTTGTAAGATGCTGTGCAGATCTTAAAATAAACAATGTCAAGATCGTATACTGTATAGTCCACTATAAATGAAGTAGATTTAATACAGTGTTCATTGTGTGTTATAAATAATCATAATCTTAAAAGTTATAATCACAAATATGTAAATATTATAATGGATTTTAATTGTTTTTACCATTGTTCATGAGATGTTATAACACATTATAAGTTTTTTTTTTTATTTATTTATGTTTTTATAATGCATTGTGAATTCATTTTAATGCCTTAAGAATAGCCTTATACTGCATCAAAAATCCAGGCGTCACAGAAAGTGTTACCAAAGGTACTTTTAAGCAGCATAGTCATTGAAAGAAACATGTTAAGAAACATAGTCATGGAAGTGTCTTTCATTGAGTATACTTAAGTGGACCCTTAGTTAATTAAACTGCTATTATTTGCAAAAAAAGTTTCTAAAAACATAGTTTTAAGATTTAAAGTGCACAGCAAGCATCAGTACAATTATGCACACTTGTTTTCACAAGGGAAGTTCAAAAAGTTCTCACGCAACAGAACAGAACATTTCACAACCCAGATATTCACATTGTTTTGATGTCCATCCTACCATGGTAACATAGATGTTGTCTGGATTGCTGGGAGGACTGTTCACGTCTGCAAGGTCAGGCCTGCTGAATCCCACCTGAGACAAGGCCCATGCAACAACCCATTTATACATTTAAGAATCAAACCACTGTTTTCTTAATTTAAACAGAATAAATGTAAATCAAAGAAAATGTTATTGAATAATTAACAACATTATACTATTGACAATGCATTATGAAGAATTTAAAAATTACTAAAAGCAAAGAGAGGAATTGAGAGCAGACATACGGAAGGAAGTTACATAGATGTGTTACCTTGAATGTTATTCCTCTGTTTTCTGTGTCAGTGCTGGTTTTAACCTCTTCCATATTTAGTCTAGTAGAAAATAATGCACGACATGAAGAAAGAAAAATGCCTTAACAGCTGCTATTTCTCTCTGTGAACTGACAGTGACTTACGTTGGGTTGTTTTCTCTCTGGGTTGATCTGTAAATGTTCCTCCCCAAAAACACAGTACCTATTAGTAACACAAAACCAGCCACTGATACCAGATACGGCCACCAGAGAGGATGTGCCTGCAGATGATTCACACCTGGACTGATTCTCCTGGTCAGTGCTGAGGAAAACAAAGAGGAGAACTTGGAGCTCTTGTACAAACTAATCCACAAAGACACCTTTATTTAAAATGTTAGCATTTTGTAAACTTTGACAGGTGTTTATTGTATGCTGGATATGCTAAGGGAATTTAATTTAAACCTGTTTTTTCATTAAATCAGGCATTTATTAGCAAGCTACTGAACACAATACTAAGAATACTCAATAACTAATATGCGCAAATTTGGGGTTGGTAATATACAGTATATATATATATACACAGCCAGGAAACTCAAGGAGTGGCTCCATTAGAAGTATATCACTGTGTGGTCTAGCCAGTCTCCAGGCCTAAATCCAATTGAAAATCAGGGGGCTGAAACTCAGCTCTGTTGTTCAGCGACAGCCCCGAAACCTGACAGATCTAGAGAAGATCTGTATGGAGGAGTGGACCTATGTGTGCAAACCTGGTGAAGAACTACAGGAACCGTTTGACCTCTGTAATTGTTAACAAAGGCTTCTGTACCAAATATTATTATTTTTTTTACTCAAGTGATCGCAAAATCACAAGGTGATCAAATACTTATTAACCTCACTATATATATATATATATAGTTCTCAAAAAGAGAACTATATATATATATATATATTTTTTTTTTTTTTAATTCTGTGTATACCTTGTGATGCAAAACTGTACGTTTAGCTTTCATTAGTCTTTAGTGTCACAAAGATTAATTCTCTCATCGCAAGAAAAAAATAAAATAAAAAATACAGGTGAAAAATAAAATCTTTTGTAACATCAAAATCGTCTTTACTGTTGCTTGGGACTAACTTAATGTCTTACTTTTTTGGCTTAATATTAATTTCCCTCTGTCCAGTATTTTTATGTATTTATCGTTTTTGGCCCACAATTAGTAACGACAAATAAGCAATACATAAACTGTTGAAAAAAAGAAGGGTTTTCCTACCTGATTGCACAACAAGGTGTGTTTGATTCTTGTGAAAAACGCCATTTAGACGCAATCTACATAAATAAGTACCATCGTTCTCATGGGTCACGGATGGGAGATGTATATCAAAACTCCCTAATTTGACATCTCCCTGAAAAAACACACCAGGAATCGGTACAGTTTGATTTCTGATGTAGTAGATTATTATTTTTGGCTCAGAGGGGATATCCTGTGTTTAAAAAATACGAAGAGTAACAGAAATTTAATAATAATGCATGCTTGTGTAAAAAGTGTATGTGTATGTGTATCCTAAAAAATAAGCCTACCTCAAATTCCCACTCCACACTAAGAGACATGATGTCCAGAGGTCCAGGACATTGTGAGAAATTGCATGTAAAATGGACATCTGTCCCAACATTAACCCTCTGGTCTGGACTGGTCATCACACAACCGTAGGTTCCATATACTGTCAACCGAATGCATACTGTATTGAAAAAGTAAATTAAGTGCTTAATATGGTTGATTAAAATTATGAATTTGTGCTTACCTGTGAGGATAAATACTATGGGGCTGTACCACATAACTGAAGATGAAGACACTGCAAAGTTGGTTTTCTCTTTTATAATGGAATACATAAATATACCCTATTTTCAGTGAAAGGCAGAAATTCCAAGATCCAGAAGATATTGTGTATGAAGTCTTGATCTCATACGACTCAAAATGTATTTACTGTCATCGGAAAAGCGCTACATCGTTTCCTGGCACATTCTATAGTGGTTCGTTATCATTGTCTGAAACAGTTACCACATCCTCTATGGTCAGAACACATGACCAAACTAAAAGAAATGTTTCTCCTTTGTACAGTTTTCTCATTAACAGCAAAAATAAACAGTTCCTTTGCTTAAAGAGAGCTTATCAGCACTGAGAAGTAGGTTTCCTTTGATCACTTTTTATACTTCCTATTATTATTATAAAATTCTATGTTGTGTTCCACAGCAGAATAAAATGATATTTAGAATGGCATTGAAAAAAATAAATTGCATATGCTGGTTAGGTATGTTTTGAAGCTGGGATGCCAGCACATAAACTGGCAAAGGACCAGCATAAACCAGCAAAAGAACCAGCTTAAACCAGCATACCAGCTTCAAAACATACCTAACCAGCACATACTGTTTTTTTTTTTTGTTTTTTTTTGTTTTTCAGAAGGAAAGGGTGAGTAAATAATAACTCTCACTTTAAAGAACGGATGAGGTCGGTCAAATGAACGCAGTATGCTTTCCACAAACAGTAAAATGAATCTCTTTCGCCCTCTAGTGTATAATTTGATGTCAGCTATATTAGAGTGAAGAAGGCTTTGTCGATATTTGATAAAACAAAAAAAACCGAGTGACCGCTTTCAGCTTCACTGTCCGTATCGGCACCGCAGACGTGTGCAGTTTACGAATTAATGGCAGGTATACTCGAGAATGGACATGTATTAAGTTTCTTGGAGGTTATGATACATTTAAGAATGATCATATGACTTTTTACATATGTCATGTGACCTGTAAATGCAAAAAAAAAAAAAAAAAAAAAAAAAAAAACTTTCAAATGCAGTTTTGCGAAATACTCCCTTTTGGCCTGAAAAAAAAAAAAAAACACCTCAAGAGTAGTGCTGTCAAAGGATTAATCATGATTGATCACATCAAAATAAAAGTTATTCTTTATGTAATATAGTTGTATGTACTGCGTATATTTATTTAGTGTATGTGAATACAAACACATGCATGTTTATATTTATTGAAAATATGTTGTTTATATATTAAATATATTTAAATATAATATGAAAGAAAATAAATATATAAATGCATTTACATGTAAAAACTTTCCAAATGTAAACTGCACGTGTGTGTTTTAATATAAACATAGTCAATAAACACAGCACATATATTATGTAAATAAAACCTTTTATTTTGGATGTGATTAATCATGATTTCTACTCAAGAGTAAAACCTTTTTTGCATGATATGGGAATTTTCGCTAAAATTGATGCGTTTCCATTAAGTGTATTATCAATTCGCAATTGCAGTTTGCAATTTTGAAGTGTAATGGAAGCGTGGCTATTGTGTTAAATGAAGTTTCCCGGTTGGTACAGTATATCAACTGAGGCAATAAACAAAGACATGTGTCACATCTATCGATTCTGATTCAACACCTTTAGCTTTCACAAAACACTCTGCCATTTCTGTTGATTTGATGAAGGACACAATTGTCAGCTGATGATGTCATTACATGGGTCAGATATTTCATCAGCATTGAAAAAAAGGAACAATTTATGAATAAAACATGAGCGTTATGCTGAATACAAAGTTTGTTGTCAAATTGAAATAGTGCTTATACAGCAGCAATCTGAATCACTTATGATTGAATCGTTGAATTATTTATTAGATCAGTGAGTCTATTCATGAGTAAGAGAATATATACAATTATTTGTTACTGAACACATGCAATGACCAGATGTTTGAACTGAACAAGCTGACTTTAATACATATTATCTAATCAGAACGATTATATGATGCAAGACACAACAGTGGCAGTATTTATCTAATGTATTGCAATTTCAACCCAGCTGCAATGTCTAGTGGCTCTCGTAAATGCAAATTACAAAGACTTAAAGATTCAGAATAACCTTTATTTAGATGCAGTGTGACTCTTCTTGGTGTGTATGTACATAATATGCAGTATGTACAATATGTACATAATTCTATTTATTGCAAAAGTAACATACAATTATATATATACAAAACAGCCTCTTTCTTTTTAGATTTATGATTTTTAAGGTTTATGAAGTTTATGAAATGTGCCTGATGTGTTTGTAAGGTTGTTAAGTACTGTAGGCTATGAGTTATTATATCTGCAATTTTGTCTTTGACTGTGAGGGCCTAGTAAGGAATTATA
The DNA here is from genome assembly GCA_032361065.1 of Enteromius trimaculatus. Lineage (NCBI taxonomy): Eukaryota > Metazoa > Chordata > Actinopteri > Cypriniformes > Cyprinidae > Enteromius > Enteromius trimaculatus. The sequence goes on from JAUMHP010000068.1 coordinate 4,683,473, forward strand.
AAAATAATAATAATAAAAACAGTAAAAGAAATATAAGTGTAGTTGTTTTTATTATAATTATAATTTGTTATTATTTTTATTATTTATTTATTTATTTATTTATTTTTATTTAGTTTTCTGAGATTTTGAGAAGTTGACATAACCTGCTCACCAGGGGATCCTCTGCAATGAATGGGTGCCATCAGAATAATAATAATAAAGTAAACAATAAATCAATGAATGAAAAAATAAATAATCCATTGCAGTCTGTCTTGTGAAATGAAACAAAGAAACATCAAGACATTTCTATTGACAAGAGATTGACAGCTATTGTTTCCATATGATTGTTTTTTATGAAAAAGTCGGCTTGTCTAAATCAGAGATATATGCACAGATCAGACACTGTTTATAAGCAAAGCAGATCTAAAAAAAATATGTCAGTGTTTTAATGTGAGTGGACGGTGTTATGGATTATATATTGGCATTTTGGCCAGAAGCAATAGTGTACAGGTAAAATCCTTTAATAATGGATTTGTTTGATTTTAATTGATAGGTTGGAGTCATGGGGAGTTATTGTGTTGTTTCTATTAGCTGTATACTCTTTATTCTGACGGCAGCCATTCACTGCAGAGGATCCACTGGTTAACATTGATGTAATCATACATTTCTCTAAATCCGGTTCGATGAACAAACAAACTCATATATGTCTTGGCTTGCTAGGGGAGTGCATTTTAATTTCTGGGTGAACTATACCAAGATGTGGACAAAGATGCAGAGACCAGTTGGTTGTACCTGTTCATATATTCATCTGTCTGAAACCAGAAGGAGATTCTTTGCAGTGTGGTTTAAATAAATGGTCTTTTTGCACATAGGATGAACTTTTGAAAAGGTCAAGGAAAGTTTAATTATTCATTACGTGAGCGCTTTAAGAATAAACATAGATAACTTTTGTCACGCAGTGGCTGAAATAGCAAAGATCCAAGCAATAAATGAGACTGTCTTTAGTTTACAGTAACAGTATATGTGTTCCATCCACTGACAGCTTGTTATTTTTGAGCCAATTGGCTGGTCCCATCTCAGAGAAAAGCATATGTTTGTATAGTCTTGTACCTTTAGTGCTGCTCGTAGATTCACAGTGTTAAGTTAGTAAATTGTGGCGCGTGAATTAGTAAAAAAAACCCAATGGTTTTGCTAAGTCTCATGCCAGAATTCCTTAAAACTGCTGACATTAAAGACTTAATTAAGAAAGCAGATCCTTGTGATTGGTTTAATTATCGGTCTATTTCACATATGTCTTTTATCTCCAAGGTACTGGGGAAGACTGTTGCTCAGCAACCGAGCTCACTCTTGCACAGGAGCAACACTTTTGAGATGTTCCACTCAGGTTATAGATAATCATATGAAGTGTCTGTATTATTGTATCCAGACAGCTGCATATAGATTGAAATATGCATTTCTTCGAGAAAGTTCATTTCAGAAGTAAATGACGGTTTCTCTGACTTTAGTCCACTCGATTAACTATTGACTCAAATGTTTCTTTATTTGGTGCAGATATTGTAAAGAAGGAGACTTTCTTTTTATTATTATTATTGCCATTGAAGTAGTATAATACACAGAAATACATTAAAACGTGTAAAAATGTAGACACCAGAACCAGTGAAGTTTCTGATTAGTTTCCACTGCATCACCACCTACTGCATATGCGGTGACTTTTCACACTACACTTAAGGCAAGGCAATTTATTTCTAAAGCACAATTAAAAACAACAGTGAGTTGACCAATGTGCTGTACAGATTCTAAAATGTAAGTATAGTTACATTTAACTAGAAAACAACAATGTATGGTTACTTTTAAACCCCCCAAAATTGCATTTACTGATTTAGTGCGTTTTGTACACAGAATAGGACACGTGCTCATTTGACAACTATTGTATTTGCTAATTGTCATTGTTTCTGTCGTCTGCAAATATGTGATTTAAACCAGTATCATAGCTACTAAAGTATTTCTTGCTGTAGTGTTAAACCTGTGATCTCATTTTAAGTCTGATTTTGCTGAAATTAAATGATCATAATTTTAATTCAGGTGATGAGGGATTTTGAAAGTAATGTGTGAGCAATCGGTGTGGAGCGCAACGGTAATGTTAACCCTTTGTTTGAAAATGATTAACTGTTGAAAACCTTTAGAATTTAGAAAAGTAATCAAATGTAATCAGTTGCATTACTTTCGTAAAAGGACTTTCCATAATGAACAATGGAAACAAAATTGGTCCCAAAATAGATCCTTGAGGGATCCCACATGTATGAAAGCCCAATTATTACGTAAATTGATCCAGGGTAACTTCAGAGATCCTATTAGTTAGACAGGATTTTTATTAAAACAGTGCCATGAACCATTTTAAACAGTTTTAAAACAGTGCCATGAATCCCTACCGACTGTTAAAGCTGTACAATATAAGGCAGCTACTTATTATTAGTAAAGGTCCAACTACATCAAAAGCTTGCTTGGTCAGTCTCGATGGGACAATATCAAGTGAATCTGATGGCCTCTATCTGTTGACTAGTAAAGGTGGGGAGATAAAGAAGTGTTATCATCGTTATAAACTCCGCTTTTAACTCAGGGTAAAGGTATGTTGACGCCACAAGGCCTCTGAATGGTTCTGGCACCAAAACATATGCAGGTCCTGCAAGTTGTACGGTGGAGGTTTCATAGATCACATTTGTTGGTCCAGCACATCCCTAGATGATCTATCGGATTGAGATATTTTGAGGAATTTAGAGGCCAAGGCAGAACCTTGGTCTTCTTTGTTATGTTCCATGTTTTTTTTTTTCAGTGTGAGGGTGCAAGGTTTCCCATGCATAACACTAGTTTTGTGTTTTTCTCTCTAATTTGCTCAGATGTTTTATTCCACAAGGACAAAGTGTCCATAGTTGAAGAAAAACATGCACAAATCACAGCACGAAGGCATCTACTTTTCTTTATCTTTATGTTTACAGAGCCTTGTTTTTCTATGTAGTGACTTTACTGCCATTGTCTAGTCTATCCTCTGGTGTACGTACACTTGAGAGCAACATCTTTGTATTTAATGCAAAGTCCATCCAAACTAACCCCCCATCGATTGCTCCCCATTGATTCAGCTTATGCCCCTCTTTAACCTAAACACCATTCATTAAGCTGGCCTCTTAGTGGTGGCACTGTGATGCACACTTATGCCCTTCTGAACACAAAGCTTCTCCATCTTTAAAATAATAGTTACATACAATACGGTTATCTCACATCACATATAGCCATATTTAGCCATATATCATATATCACATATAGCCATATATAGACATGTTTGTATACATAAATCAATTCCCATATTGACAGATTATTTGTAGGCCTTTGCTGCTTTGCCTGAGATATGTTACAGTATATTATGGTAGACATAGTTGATGTCAGTATTGCTTTAGTCAAAATTAATTTCTCAGGGGCTAATGTTTGAGGGAAACAGATTTAGAGCAACTTGAAGAGGAAGACACGATGGGATTTTATTTATTTTTACATTTTGGGGGGGTTAACTATCCCTTAACCAAGAATATGCATTTGATGGATGTGTTGTAATACCATCGGCAACCACTAGAGTGCAGTGTGGTACCACTCAACACACCGGCTTCTCTGCAAGCCCAAAACAAACAGATGTTAGCATGTGTGTTGGCAATTTGTTAATAATTTATGAGGAATTAATTAGCATTCTTATAATTACCTCATGAATATTCCACCAGGCCGTTCACAGTGTTGAAGAGTTCTAAATGGGATTAGCAATAGTACATATCCCACTGCACAAGATCAGGAGACCTCTTTTCTGCAATGTCCTGGATGTTCAAGTCCAGTCAGCGCTTTGGAGCTCAGCAGCATTAGTATGTGCAACACGGGGCAGGTAAACTGGTCCTGGGCCAGCTGAAACGAGCATTGGGTCTCTTGTGTGCTACTGAACAACAGCAGAATCAATGACAACAGGAAATTGCTGATGGGAGACTTTGGCCAGACTTCACCCAGGAGGCCCAGATCAAATGAGGGGCCTGTGATTATCTCACCAGGAGATTAGTGTGAGAGATCGTAAACCATGGCCAGTAAATAAACACTAGAGATGAAGTGGGGACTTTTTTTTATTATAGAAAATGATTACCTTATCGATCAGAAATAAGGCTTTGTGATGGAGACTGGTATAGTGTCCATCCATTACAAATGCTATTGGAATAAATTATTTGATATGCTGATTAATTAATTGCAAATAAGTGTAAAAAAAATTATAATAATAATACTTATACCACCAAAGTATAAATAATGCTAAATAGAAGTTGTTTAATTCGAAACTGTATATACTTTTAACATATTTTTTATATTTTAAGTATTCAGTTAAAATGTTGTCTACATTTGAGTAATATTATGTCCTTTTGTCATTTTTATTATATATTCACTTATGGAGTGAAAATCCAAAAAAAAAAAAAATTCATATTGTAAAGAAAACTAAAGTTTTTTTTTTTTATGTTGCTGTTTTTTTTTTTCTTCATGCATGCATGTCAACCTGTTCGGGACTCCCAAAACCAAAATATGAACTCTCATGTCTCACAATAGAGGCATAGCTATAGATAAGAAACTGATTTATAGTAAAATGGCACACACACACCTGCATGTATTTCAGAAAATAATATGTTTTATATATTAATATATTTATTTATAAAATTAATTATTTTAATCTAAATATACATGTAAATATTTTCTGATTATATACTGTATGTGTGTGTGTTTATATATACATAAATACACATAACACACACATTATGCAAACAAAAACCTATTGATATAACATGAATACTCTCTTCACAGTAGAATAATCATCATCCTTAATGAAAATAACATTTGTGTTTTGTTCAGGTTTTCTGTTTAATGACCTACAGTACTATATGTGTGACCTTTTCCAGCAAACCAGTGTTGAGATATAAAGGCTAATAAACAGTAAGTTATGAGGGCATGCACACTACACGCACTTGATATTCAACACACAACAAAGCCAGTTCATAAAGTGTTTCTATACCAGGAAAATGATAATCATACACTACTAATAAAAAATTATCTAAAGAGTGTCTGAAACATCTGTTGTCTTAGCAAATATCTGTTTTTTTCATTTTGAAACGGAAACTGAATGGGAATCCTATGCCCCTTCATCAGCAAAGCCTTTCTATTGACTAAGATAGAATTGCTATGTATTTTGTGCCTGTTTAAAACTTGCTTTATGGTATATTTATTCTTAATGCACCAAAAAGAACATATGCTAATTAGTTACTTTGAAATTAAATTAATTAAATTAATATCCCATAAATGAAACAGAAACACATTCAAATGCTTTTATTTGTTTTCATTTAGCTTTTATTTTGTAAGTTAAAAGCTTATATCAATTGGCATAACTTTACTGTTTGTTTAAGAAAAGCTTGTTTGGTTAGCTAGAACATATAAAACATTAGTCTTAGTCTCAGAGGTCACGCTCACAGAATGTTAAACATCTATTGCATATAGCACACAAAAGTGGAAATACTTCAGGATTTTCGAAGTTGTTGAATTTTACAGGATTGTTGAGAGACATGTATAGCGGTGTCAGACGGTGAGGCGTGGGGATCCATATGCAAACTACTTTATTCAGGGTAGAATCAGGCAGGGTCGATCAACAGTGAACAGGGACATCAAAGGCAATCCAATAGCATAGCAATGGTCAGACGATCGCCAAACAGTATCCAAAAGAGCAGAGACAAGAGCGAATATCCGGGGCAGGCAGGGTCAGGAACAGTAAATCCAGAACGCAGAACACAGAGAAGCCCACCGGGGCAGAACAGGCAGAGGAGACATGAGACCAGACGACGGGAATGCCTTCCAGGGTGGATCAGGTGGCGGGAATGCCCATCTGGGTGAAACAGACCGCGAGGCCATCCTCCAGGGCGGAGCAGACGACAGCAGAGCTTCTCTGGTAGGGCCAGACAACGACAGAGCCCTTTTGGGGCCACCAGACTGACATTGCGCCCTCGGGAACCGCCCAGTCTTAGCCAACGCCCTTTTAGACTGACCATACGGTGAATACGCCCTTTGAAACCTGACAGACAGTGAGTGCGCCCTCCGAGGCCAGACTGGCAATTCAGGAGGTTCTGGCCATGGGGCCTCACAGACTTCATGGAGCTCGGGTAAGTTCAGTAGCTTCAGTAGCCACTCTGGTTCCGGATCACAGACTGGATCTGGCGGATCCAGCCACTCTGGTTCCGGATCACAGACCGGGTCTGGCGGATCCGGCCACCCTGAGTCAGGGTCACAAGCCTCCGATAACTCGACTGGCTGGGGAACCAGGACTGACTGGACAATACACGGCCCCTTATACCGTGCTACAGGGCTAGGACCCGTTAAAACTGGACTGTGAACAATAAGGGTCTTCTGCAGCTTCTCCGGCTGCGCTACCATGACTGACTGAGCTGAACACGACCCCACATATCGTGTTACGGGGTTAGGACCCGTTAGAACTTGGCTGGGAACCATAAGGGCCTTCTGCAGCTTCTTTGATGTATCGGCCCTCACGTACTCGGATGGATTCGGTGCACAGGGCAATAAATGCGAATGTATGTCCGCAAAGATGAGTGCATCCACAGGAGCGAACGCCATCTTTCTTGTTAGGTCAGTTGTTCTGTCACGAGACGGCTTAAATGTTTCACGCTCTCGCTTCCTTGATCCAGGCAAGACTCGGAGGGAAGATTAGAACGAAACAAAGAACATTTATTAACTGAAAAAAACACAAAACAAAGGAAAACGCAGAGAGCAAAGCGGGAACACAAAAGCAGACATCATACATTAACAACTGACACTGAACACTAGACAGGGCTTGGTTTAAGTGCACAGACTAATCAAAGCCTAAAGACAACACACCTGGGAAAGACAGCTGGCAGATAATCAAACACTAATGACAGGGGTGGGGTTACAAATGATGCATATGGGGGAACAGAATAAAAACAAACACAAGAGCACATGGAACAGATATCAAAACAAACATAGAACACGCCTACAGCGTGACAGGTATAGATACTTGAAAAATGTACTACTGTAACATATTTATAAGCTCAATAAGGGAAATATAGATATTGATATAAATAATTACTATTAATCATGATTAATTGCA
>JAUMHP010000068.1:4726730-4742039 GCA_032361065.1 Enteromius trimaculatus
GGTGTGTACCACTCTTCCCCAGAGGGGCCTGCCTTCCAAAGTCCTGAGCATCAGGACTACTAAAGTCTTCTATTAAAATGATGGTCCTCGGACCTCACCCTGGAAGACCAAGCTGGTAGAAGCAGGACCTGACAGGGCACTCTTAGCAGGGGCTTTTAAAGACCATGCCGCATCAAGAGAGAGATCGTTTGCAAGCATCAAGCCCTGCACCAGCGGGGAATCGGACCCAGGTCTCCCACTCGGGAGGCGAGAATTCTACCGCTGCGTCACTGCTGCGTGCGTCCACTCAGTTGATGGCATCATCTTATAAGCGCTTCTATTCATCCCCATTACATAGTTTACAGGGACAGAAGCGGGTCGCGACGGCCACAATTTCGCCTCGTTTTGGAAAACAGGACAACTCGGCCTAACTGTGAGCTCCACGGATGCAAACGCTGCTCCGCCTCAGCGACAGCGGGACTACAGATGCGAGACATGCATGAGAAGGTTACTTCCCTCGAGAAGAAACCATTGTAGATAACAGGATCAACTCCGTCAAGAGCCGCCCCGGCCGGGGATCGAACCCGGGTCTCCCGCATGGGAGGTGTAAGTTCTACCGCTGTACCACTCAAGGCAGCGCTGCGCGCCCCGCAAATTTATTTACGACAGGTGTGTAGGCTGCTCTCCCCGGTGAGAAGTAACCGTTATCACCGGTGCTTCATACCCGGAGAGACGCCGGTAGATCTAATCTCAATCCCTTCCATCAGATCTATCTGCGAGCCCCACGAATGCAGCTATGACACTACCTTAGCAACAGACGCGATCCGCACAAGTGTAGCTGTGACTCCGCCTCGGCGGCAGCACAGGATACGCTCGTCACCTCCAGTGGCTAAATCTAATGGGATAGGATAAAGAGAGGGGATCACCAGTCTTAATCCTTTCCATCAGATCTATCTGCGAGCCCCATAAATGCAGACACCGCTCCGCCTCGGCGACAGCAGGGAATGTATTTGCGATCCCCACGAGTGCTGATAAGGCACGGTGAGGAACGCTAGTGAAAGCTGTCTCCTCAAAGACAGCCTTCCCTTCCGAGATCGGGGTACACGCAGCACAATGCAGAGAATCAGCTCCCTCGAGAGCTAATACTGCCAACTCCAGAAGACAAGCCACAAACACAGCACTTTGTATGACGGTGACTTGTCCTCTACTTTTCTTTAAACATCTTCACTCTTAGTTCAGACAGGAAATGTTTCTGATACACACACACACTCACAGTACGTTTGCTGAATGACAAAAAAGCTAATGCCGGTCGCATTCCATGTGCTCTTATGCTTCCTGGCCGATGACGTTACCCGCCTATGACGTCTGACCATTTCATTGGTCTGATTTTACACACATTCAGAGCCGTAAAGCTGAGGGTGTTCCCCATAGCGTCTTGTGACGCAGCTCGAGTTCCTGAAAAGAGACTTGCGCGGGACAGATTTTCAGCAATGTAGAAAAAACAAATACAACTTAGCTTCCATCTGTGTCATGCTCTTCAGACATAGTGCCTCGGTGTGGGTATAGTCATTTCTATTTTAAAATGTGTTTACTTTATTTTGTCGTTCTTGTTGCTTTTGTGCAGTAGATAAATAACAGAACATTTTGCGGTAGTCCCATGAATAATTATTGCGGGAATAATTTGGAAACATGAGGACCTTACACGCTGCACCCGCATTCATCCATCAAATACTGTCCTGCACCGCACTCGGTGCATTGGGTCCCACGGTACTCCCATGGGAGTGCAGGTCTCTAGTTTACAGGTACATATTTGATTAATAAAGGATCATTTTCAAACAGTTACTTGCAGAATGTTATATTATGACTTCAAAACAATTGTAACATTCTACACGATTTGAAAACATACTTTGGAACGTTGTCATGTACAGCTTCATATGAATCAGTAGGTTTTACTCGGTAGCTCACGTGATATTGCATTGCATTTAAGCAATAACAATATATACATCATATCTTAATCTTAGTTAATGTTAATTTCAGCATTAACATAATGCACTGTGAATTAACAAACTAATAATGAACTACTGTATTTTTAATAACTATAATTAACAAAGATAAATAAATAAAAATGCAATAAATGTGTTGATCAGTGTTTGTTCATGTTAGTTAATACATTAACTAATGTTAACAAATTCTACCTTTTTGTAAATTGTTACCGTTGCTTATTATTTCCTTGGTGTTGTGGTAATTTCATTGCACTGTGGCTTTTCCGCTATATTTTAATGCTAGTTTTGTTGCTTTTCGGCTTGTTTCCGTTATGTTATACACTTCTGGACCACCGTGCCTTACGGAGTCTGAAGTAAAGCATGCTGGGAGCAAAAAATCTGCTATAAATCATTCGATTAATAATCAGTTACTGGGTTCACCTAACTTTTTTCTGTTAGCTGCAATGCACTTTCTGTAATATTTGAGTTAAATTAACTAATGTGATGTTATAAATTTTACTGTAATTGTGAAGATGTCTGGTGGAATTCAATTCAGGAGAATAGGAAATGCTTATAAAAGTTGTTTCACCATTTAAAACATCGCTCAGCAATTTATATATTGATAAAACACTCACTTGGATGTACTTGATTGACATCCTGTGAGTAATCATTGGTTTTAAGTGAAAACACTGAGTGTTGGACTTTTTCATTAAGGTGTTCCCAGAGGTGTTCTGAACTCCCTGCTGGGTCTGAGCAGCAGAATGAAGGAACGATTGAAAATATGGCTGTATGAAATGAAGGCCAAAGTCTTAAGGGGAGAGAGAGATGTGTCATGCCGCCTCTTATGACTGTGACATCCGCCGTCAAAGCAGACTCTTTAAAGCAAACCACATCTGACTGGTAATGTAGTCAGTGTTGACATCTGCCATGAGCAACGGGGGCAAAGCGCAAAAATGTTTCCTCTGGGGTTGTGCTGGGATGGCATGGTGGAGACGAGGAATGTTAAAGTGAACGTCAGGGTAAAACAAAAATAAATAAATAAATAAATAATAGCCTAATAATAAGAAGAAAGCTTTAAAGAACACTATTAGAAACAGGAGTAGCATGTATATTGACTACTGTGCAAAAGCATTTTTTTTTCTAAATGCTGATCCTCAGCAGTCCCATTTTGAAAGGTCTGTTATCTTCCACAAAAATGTATATGAATGATCTTTAAATGTTGATTATTGTTGTGATGCATTTGCTCAACCCTCTGGTGCTGGTGCATTTTTTATTTTTTTTGTAAATAATTAATTGAATTTATTAAAAAAAAAAAAAAAAAAAAAAAAAAAAAACAGTGTTGGTTTAATATTTTGTATTTTTCTGTGATTTTACAAATTTACCACAAATTTATGGAATATATTTATGGTTGTGGTGCATTTAATACGTTAACCTTTTTTTGAATCTAAAAATATTGAATGCTTTTTTACAAAAACATTTTTTTTTTCCCCCCAAATAAGATTACTGCTTACTTTTTTCCCACTTAAGCAGTAATCTAACAAATGTCAAATTTGAAAAAAAAATAAAAAAAATTATATATATATATATATATATATATATACACACACATAAATATGACTGAACAGCACAACAGGGTTAACTAATCTGAATAGAATGTAATTCATGTGAGTAATATGATTAAAATATGCATGAAATAGTTTAAAACATTTGATGTTGATGACCCCAAACATGATGCTCTTTTATAAACTTAAATTTACTGACCCAAAATATCATTTACATTTATAATATATATGACAATATAACCATGTGTGCTGTGTATATTTGTTATTATTATGTGTGTCTGTGTGTGTGTGTATGCATGCATTTGCATATTTTGACAGATGTCATGTTTATATATTAAATATATTTATTTATAATGTAAATTATACAAATGTAGACATGTAATTGCATATACTGTGTATGTTGTATTTATATACATACTAAACATACAGAGAACATACACATACTGTATATAAACAAAAACTTTTTTTTTTAAAATTTTGCATGCGATTAGTCACAAACTATATTGTTTAATTTATTATAACTTAATATATTATAACATTTAGTATTTTATAGATGTGTGCAATTATATAATTGTACATTGGCTCTCTTTAATATATGCTGGTATATCTAAGTGAAAGGATTTATAAAAACAGCCAGCTTCCATCCACATACAACAATAGTGACAAGATGAATTATTGACTCCGGGTTGGCAAAATGATAAATATCAGATCTTCAGGAAGGAGTGTGTCATTTTAACCACAGTGCGGAAAAGTCAATAAAAGATCAACTCAGGGAAGGTCTTCCTGTTTCCTTTTGTACACGATTGGCTGTGTAAACAGTGAAGCATATAGAGATGACATTTCCCGAGTCTCTTGTTATCTGTGAACCCGGCACAGGCCTTGAATCTTCAGTGAGGATTTCAGCTGCCCATTACAGCCTGCTAGCTGTTACTCACACACTGAGTCAGAGCCTGAAACACGTACAGATACCGGCTCGCTCAGCTGAGGCTGACCTTCCAGCACCACCAAATGAATTCATTCCCAGCGTTTATTCATTTGATTCTATTTAAAAGTCAGCTGACATGCAAAAGCATATCAAGTATCAGAATAAAACTCCTTCAAATGAAAGGACTACCATCAGTGGGAGTCTTCCTTTAAATCCTGACCAGTCTGCCGAACAGATCCATTAACATGCTCTAAACACGCAGTAGACTGATGTGCTCTGAGTGAACTCCGTGTTCTGTACACGTGGGTCCGGCAGGAGAGGTCTTGCCCCTGTGCTTGGCTCTGCCAGACTTGACTGGCTGCCTGCTCCAGAGATGATAAGGTTATATTAAGCCGTGGATGCTGTCCGTCTCTTTGACAGCCATCACTGTCGTCCTCAAAGCCCCTGTCACCCGATTCTCAGCTGAAGACTTTGTGGGTGTTCTGTGGTATGTCAAAATTTTGGATGCTGCTGTGTCAGGAATTGTTGTCCATTAATATGAATGCTTCATGGATTTATAAAGCCCTCATTATTCCTTATTAGCCAGGACGTGATGGAAGCTGCTTTCTACCATGGAATACAGAAATGAGAAAGGTTTAACACTTTATTTTAACAGTCCACTTTAGAAATTATACTAACAGGAAAGTAACTGTGCAACTACATGTCAACTTAAAATTAGAGTATTATTAGAGTATCAGTTTTATTAGACTCTCTGCTTAATATATTAACTTTGAAAGTGTATGTCGTCTAATTCTAAACCTAAACCTAACCCTAAAGTTTTGTTCACATCGCGCACGATAACTATAAAGATAAAAATGAAGATGCAGTTCTAAAAATCATTCTCAATATTAAAGAATAGCCACACCACAACTACAACAAAAATGGCACAGAGAAACAATATCGTTGGAATCATTTCCAGAACTATTTTTTGATGATGATGATGAACGAAACAAACAATGACAACCAATCAAGGAACCTGCACGTCTGGCTCCTGGACGGGAAGTATCAGACCTCTCTTCAGTCGTGATAGACATGATCACTCAGGCAAGAGCTCCCTCTACAAGGCAGGCTTACGCTTTGAGATGGAGTCTGTTTCTTCGACTGGTGCTCCTCTCGCAGAGAGCACCCATAGAGATCCACAGTTGCAGTAGTGAGTTAAGTTCGTAACCTAAATGTTTTATTAAATTGATGCCTTTATGTTAAGTTAACTGTTGTGTGGCTAACATCAAATTACATGCTTCAAGAAGTTGTCCACGCTAAAGCGGAAAAACTGTTAAACGCTGGTGATTTTTGACTTGTCACAATTTATCTTCTGGATCTGCTATTATAGCCATCCCGACATCTTTTGATGGCGCTGGAGACTCAGGACTTCCCTGAAAATGTCACAACCTGCTTGAAGCTGTGCTGCTGACAGTCCCCCCAAATGGCCTGAGCTGTTCTCTTATCTCTACAGCACAGTCCTGCTGTCAGTCATTTTTTTTTTACACTATGGAGTAAGTAGCCTTCAGTTAAATCATAACTTCACATTGAGAGCCTGTCACTTCAAGTGCTATATGAGTGAATTCATCTGCTACACAATTAAGTAGACTACATATATCTAAATAAAAATGGTTTAGTTTGACTGCTAAACCCCAAATACAATTTCAATACAGTATAATTTATACGAATTTCACATTGCTACAGACCAGAAATAGTATGGACATCAAATGTGAATCACTGATAATAAAGACACTGCAAAGCTGAAAGCAGCTGGAAGGAATTAAAGACTGGATAATGACCCGTGGATTACTGTGTGTGAAGAGAGAGTATATTCAGGAAGTTGCTCTCATTTCGGCTGGTTCGGGCTACCATTATGAGCTGAGAAAGATTTCCAATGTGATGCATTGTGGGTTTAACACAGCTTTCTTCAGTCACTGGAATTCAGACTCATTCCCTGTGTCTCTAAGACAGGAACATTGACCCAGAACTATTAATAATGCATGAAGAGTAAGACAATTCATGTGAGTTGAAGGAGTGCAGGAGAAGGTCTAAATGCCTTGTCAAAAACTGCATATTCTATGGGGCTTTACACTTGTAGGCTACTGCTCCTGCCTTAAAGGGATAGTCATCCCAAAATTCTGTCATGATTTTCTCACCCTCATGTCATTTCCAAAGCAAATCTATGATGCCTTCAAATCCCCCCCCCCACTCCCCACTCTGGTTCATAATCAAACCCTCTATGACATTGTCTCAGGTTCATATATAACATTAATATTGTGTAGAGACACAGAGTCCACTGAGGTAGCGTAAAGTCCACTGAGGACAAAGCATAATAACTTGAACCTGGGATTGTGTATCTCAATCAGGAAAACCTAAAATAATATAACAAGCAACAAAGCAGCAGAATGATGGAATTCCAATTGCTCTTCCTCCACTGCCTGTGGCCAACAAGCAATTTGTTTGTTTTTGCCAAAGGAAGTATCTGATTTACGGCGGTTTTCTAAAAATAAAAACATTAATAAGCTGTCTTATAAGTGTTTGTTTCTTCCAGGGGCAGTGCACACATTGCGAATGGGGCACATACGCATGACCCAGATAACTGTATGGATATTACAGCAGCTGGTGTTGCTGCCCTGCCCTCAGCTCTCACTGATTTTGCTGACAGATTTAGATTGGATTCAGTGCAGACATTCCTCCAGACCAATTTAACAAGCCAGGATCACTTGTATTCTATTTCAGGTAATTTATTGATTTATTCATCTGTATAGCTTTTATCACTGAGGGAACAGAGCATTTTGACATTTATTCTTGGGTGAATCAAAATTGGATCACTGTTGAATTTAGTTTTGATTTAGTTAAGATGTTTGATAATATTAATATCACATTTCATGTTTAAACATCTTGATATAGATATATAGCACTTTATACAAACTCCTAAGACAACAGTGTCATTAACCAACTCAAATCAGTTTATTCAATTAGACTATTTTCAGTTCAATATCATCTTCATTTTAACTCAATCAGTTATACAGTTAATTCAGATTAGTTATGATGCAGTTCTACAACTAACTTTAGTTCAGTTCATTCAATTTATATACTGTAAATATATATTATATATATACACACACTCAATAATGGTAAATTAATCAAATATAGATATAATTAAATTCACCTATATGAATCTCTACAAAATACAGTAGTGCCATTATTCAGTTTAGATAAAAGTATTGCAAATTTAATCAATTATGAAATAAATTAAATTTAGCTACGAAGCAGCTCTACATTAGATAATACTATCATTATTTTGTTTAATTTAGTGATGTGTTGAATAATTTCAGATGACTAACAGTGCCATCATTGCCAATTTGAACAATTATGAAATGAATTAATTTCAGATATAAGCAGCATCACAGAAGACAGCAGAGTCAATATCTGCAACATTAAAATGTTATTAAAATTGGCAACATTGACACTGTAATGTTGCGCTTACATTTTGATTTCATCAGTTATGAAGGCAATAGTGCAACTATTCCGCTCAGTTTAGTTAAGTGTTAATTTAGTTCAGTTCAATAACAGCACCAATGTTGTAAATTTCATCAGTTTTAAATAACTTCAGAAATAGCTTGGAGACAATAGCCATTCAGTTTTACTCAGTTCAAGTTCTGATCTCGTTTGACTCAATAATATTTCTGAATATTAATTGTCTTTTAAACCATGCACCAAAATTCTAATAATTTTTCCTTCAAATTTTTAACCAATCAGCAAATCAAGAAAGAAAGAAAATCCCTGTAAAATACAAATTACAGCAAAGGTATAGAACAAGTTATGGACATGTCTGTTTTGTGCTGAAGCACCATTTCCTGAATGCAGCAGTCCCATTTTGTGAATTCATCCGTAAATCCTTTAATGAAACACTGATAATAACAGGCACAAAAATAGCAATGCCTTTGAAACCAATTCCATTTCCAGAGATACTGTATGTCCAGTTTTCTCTTCAGATATTTTAGATTCTGTTTTGTTGACGACTCCCTTCACTATTTGCGCTATTCGACCTCTGCAGAAAAGTTTAGTGAGATGGTAGATGTGATAGGTACTTGAAATGACTCCTTGCCAGAGGCAATCATTCCGATCTTAATCTCCACTTCAAGGGATTCTACCCCTGAAGGTTAGATGCTATACCACATTGAGCCCATCACAGCACCGCTTTACCTGCAGAGGACAATCACAGAGGACAAAGGGAACTCCGGTGTCGGTTTTAGTCTTCATGTTAATCAAATGGATGAGACATCAGTGTATACTAGACCACAGAGGACAGATGTCCGCGCCATTCCTCTTCATTCCCTTGGTCAGAATTCCATTTGCAAGTAAATTGGTGTAAGAATAATTAAATAGCTTATCATTTCCCTGTCCCAACATACAAGGGGGAGTCTGAAGAGGCCTTAAACCCAGTAGACTTGGGTTAGAGGAGTTTTCTTAGCAGTGCTGTAAAATGGCAGGGATTAGAGAGTATCCTTCACAGAGTACTCTCTTCTTATGGGAACATTTCAACTCCAACATTCCTCCGGCCCTCTAAAGGGACTTCTTCTGCTGTGGATTAAAAAGGTTTTTTTTTTCCACTCCTTGTATCAGAACTTCTAGATTTTGCAAAGTCCGTGACATGATTAGCAATTTATGTTAAGATCAATGTAATCATGAAGCCTGCCTCATATCTGAGAAAATGCCATGGGAATTTGGCTAGCGGTATTTGCATACCTGAGTCACTCCCCGACATATTGGTAAAAATAGATGACAGGTGCAACCACTCATCAGAGTTTTGCTTCGGAGCCAAATAGTGCATGACTGTATTCACTAAAGAAGTAGAGACTGTTTTGGGTGGCATGATGACATGATCAGCGGTGAGCAGTTTCCCAGTGCAGGAACAGTGTCCCCCTCACTATACTGGGACATTAGGACCCACACAGCACATGTTTTTCCCAGGAGGTCTCCCGTAAAGGTACTGACCAGGCTTAGGCCTGCTTAGCTTCAGTGGCTTGGGCTGCAGGGTGATATGGCTGTAACGATGGACACAAGTGTTGGCATGCTGAAGACGTGTTCGTGGAGGGTGCATGTGCTCATTGCGAGTCCATACCCCCGACAGAGTGGAGGTGCACCTTTTGCTGCTGCCCTGGTTTCTCTGCAATGTGTAACTTTGATGGGGACTATCCAAATGTGTTCCACTGAAGAAAAAAAAAAAAAAAAATCATCTGCATCTTTTATGGCCTGAGGGTGAAATTCCCAATGACTTCAAAAAAGCTTTCAATTGATATCTTTGCACATACACATCAATAACCAATTTGCTCTAGACGTCTATGCAAAAACTTTATATAAAAGGTATTATTTATTAATTTTATTCTCTTTCTGTTTGACTTTTCTATTATCTATTATTTATTATCTCACAGGGCAAATGTTTATACGATGATGATAAAATGTTATACCAGTCACACTGAATTACGTAAAATTGTTTGTTTGTTTGCTAGGCTCCGCTACCTTCTTTTCAGCAATATTTTCTTTTATATCTCTTCTGGTCCATGTTCTCTCTCACACACGCATACACTTTTTCTCTTCATCTCTCTCTCCTCTCGTTTACACAGCGCTCTGTAATTCGTAGCTATTTGTGCTGGCCACCAAAAGGTTGCCTGCCTCTCTGGCAATCAATCTTTTCACATTTTTTAGCACGTGAGGGGAATGAACAATGATCTTCTTTTGTGCTTTGAGAAACAGAGCCTCCTCAGAATTTCATCTCAAACCGCGTCTGCATGTCTTTCTTATCCCGCTGCGTCTTCGGCTTCCTCCTGCTGCAAAGACACGAGTAATACTGCCTCTCTTGTAAACCCCATCCTTGTTCTCCCTGCAAGGGTTTCTGGTGCTAGAATTGAAGACACCATGGGGCAAATTCACTAAACAGTTGCACCATTCTAGTGCATGCTATTTCATTGCAAACACCTGTGTCTTATTCACGAATCAGCCTCAGTCCAATTTTACCAGAAGCTGTATCTCCTGCCGCTCAGAACAAACACAGTCTCTTTTATATGCATATAAATTGATCTTTTATAATATAGATTTTATGTAAGTGTTATTTAATTAACCCAATTTTTTTTTTATTTTTATTGTAGCACCTGTACAAATTTGTTTTAAAGAGATATTTGTTTAAAGCGGTGCGCAATATATCTATCTAGTTTTTAAAGCGTAAGATCCCACCCTTTTGCCTCCTTCACGCTGTCAGATTACCTCATGTGAGGAAACATTTCAATGCAAAATGTATATTACAATAAAGCTGCCTTCATGTCATGCTGTAATTCCGAGATGACAACGTGTGACATTCTGCTCTTTTTAAATTATGTGTTTCTATGGCAACAATGTCAACGCCAAAGCCCTCATGTGCTCCTGAATTCATAATTACAACCTGTGAGCTCAGAGTGTTCTGAGAGTTACGACTAGGGCTCTGTCCAAATACACACACTTGCGGTCTTTGCACTTGACCACTTGACTACTTTAAATTACGTATTTCCTGTATTTGGCCTAAGTGTTCAAATGGATGTGATGATCCCAAGTTTACATGTACAGTAGAATTCCTTACCTCATGGGACACTTAGCGAGTTCATGTTAGTCCAGGCAGGGGCAGTGATTCTCTCTATTATATATATATATATTTAATATATTATCTAGGAAACTTAGTTAAATTTTTTTCGTTCCTGAGAACAATAAACAACACTGTTAGAAGGTAAGTGGATTCAAAGATTTTTTTTGGGTTAAGGGCACTGCACGTAGTCGTGTGCATGCACTCTCAAGTGGCCAAGACCACAAGTGTGGGTATCTAGACAAAGCCTTGGACAATTGACCAACTTGATCCAATCTGAAAAAAAAAAAAAAAAAAATTACGATGTCACAAAAAATTACAGGAATAAATTGAAGTATATGGTTCTTGGCTTATCCTCTCTCTGTCCTCTTTCTTGTCCTGTTCTCCTCTCTTTTACAGTATCTCATGCCACATATACACTGGGGGGGGGGAGGGTCTTGCATGATCTGTATACTTCTACGAGTGAATCAGATGTTCAAACAAAACACTACTACGTTACGAGCTAGTGCCATTTATTTTATACCGAATCCCTCCTTTGCATTTCAAAGTAATGTAAGTCTACTTTTTTTTTTTAAAGACAATCCAAAACAATACCAAAATTTGACTTAGTCAGTTCAAAGCTTTGCGGTTAAACAAAGACGCCTGAGCGTAAAGTAACATGACAGCTGTTCACCAGTGTAGTTTATCTGCAGGATGTTCACCTTTCTCCGCCCACACCATATGGATTGGACTGTCACAGAATTGCGGAGTTGGGATAATGTACTTAGGCGGGAGGGCTCTGGTTATGTGTGCTCACACAGAAGCTGCAAATCACTGCAGTGATTGATTCTCCCGTCAGACAATGTAGACTCTCTTTCTCAGCCTGTGTCAGTGTGATTTACTCACAGTATAATCCGGGCCTTGAGCTAGTCTGGTCTTTTCCTGCGGCGGCTTCTCGCACGATCCAGAGAGAACGGATTTCTCTACTTATACGCCCAGGCGTTTATTGAATTACTGCGAGAACCAAAGCCTAAGCATCGTATGAAACTTTCTTTACTCCATTTAGATGAATCGCATCGGAGGAGCTGTGAAATTAACAGCCAAAGCCCCCCTGTGTGTGTATAATGCACGTTAACGTTATTTATTTACAAGACTTGAAACTATGAAAGAGCTGCATTATAGAACATCAGGGAAATACTAAAGTTATGATTATATTATCTACAGCTGCACACGCAAGATGAGCAGTACTGTGTGCTTTGTAAACTTAAAATTCACCTAATGAATCGGAAATCGGAGGGGTGGCGGGTGAAGAGCGTATTGTCGGCATCTCGGCAACAGATTGTTTCTTGTTTCACTTCAGTAAAGCTGGGTGCAATTAACGGTGTTTGGATGATCATTCAATTGTGAGACGCAGATGTGCAATGTGTTGGTGATGTCACATGCCTGCCTGATAAGGATACTAATATTATAATTTAATGAGCCCGAGAGCATCAGTGCACTCTATAGTGAAGATTTCTTTAAAAGATTAGTTCATCTTAAAATGAAAGTCATCATTCACTTACAATAATCTTCTCTTATGCTAAACCTCTCAGGTCGCATTTGCACATTCAAACTTGATCCATACAGAATAGACAAACAATCAGTTATGTCACTGACAAATTAACAATGGTCAGAGATGTTGTATCTAAAGTCACCTTATTTGTCTGTGCTTTTTGTATTTTTACATCATAAGAGGAGGAGAAATACTCTTATGGCTTTCTTTATTTCTTTCTTTCTGTGGAGAAAGTCTCAGCGGATCCAAGGTTTTAAACAGTCAAAAGTTGATGCTTTAAGTGGTCCCTGCTCTAAAGCAATTTGCTTTGGGCATAAAACATATGTTTAGAAGAGGAACTAGTGAACCATTATCACATGAATACAATCTTGATGAAGGGTTTTGGCAACCCCGTCACTTGTGTTTGTTTCAGATTGAAAACTTGTTAAGGGTAATGAGAGATGAGTGGGATATAGCAGACATATGAGGTAGACGTTAGAAAAAAGCTGGCCTCTGTAGACTCTTTTACTAAGCATCTCTGTTGAGCGGGACCACTGATTTCCCCTCAAGAGAACTATTTTAATTGGTCTCTGAAGTTCTCATTACCATACATTTGACAGTTAACTATGCTTTATGATCATGTTTAGACTACATTTGATGCATTTTTCATAAAAATACACTTCCAGAAATATAACTACTAATAAGCTTTGACCAAGTTACACTTAAGTTCAGCACAGCAGTTCAATACATGTCCTTTAATGTGATGGTATTAGTATAATTGTGTATCATATCCAGTTTATGATCGGTTTATTGCTATAAATCATTAGGAATTAGTGTAATCTGGATGTTTACTGTAATGATGCAATCAATTATATATTTCTTGGATGAAACATTACATCAAGGACATGGATTGCATATTTTTTTTATGGTAAAAAAAAAAAAACATATCTGAAGAATATTAGAAAATCCTAGATACATCTGCACTCTTTTCACTTGGGGCTGTGAGCAAACATTTGGTATTGACTCAGACGGCCCCTAGTAACGCCCTGAGCAGCCACCCAGAATGCTTTAGCAAACGTTTTAACATCAGAAAAAACTAATAAAAAACACAGCCATGAGGCCGGGCTCGTTTGTCCCAGCTACTGACTCAAACTCCAGGATCCTGATAGTGAGTTGTGCACCTGAAATTACTTATATTGCGCTCCAAATTTTTTCTTCAGAAACTGTACCTCATTAAATCTTGTAATTATTATTCGTCACTTTGAACAGCAATAACTTTTTATCCTAATACTGCAAACTCACCAAACTTTGCATGCATGAAGGGTCTATGGCTAATTGGGTTTTGAATCATTTGGGGATGGGACGTATGGTTTCCTAGCAACTAGTTGGTTCTTATGGTTGCCTATTGCAAACTAATTTGCAATATTCAAAATGTCAGCCACCCTGCAAATTGGAAGCAAAACTGACAATCAAGATCTTCCATATATAACAGAAAAGAAATACTTGAAAGAAATACACTTAAATGCGAAATCAATGTAATGCGTTTTATATTAATAAAATGAATAAATAAATTAACTGATTTACTGAATGGTAGGCAATCATGTTTACTCATGTTCTCCCATTACAAACACAAAACAAACACTTCTGCTGGATTCTGCTATTGTTTTTTGGTTCTAGAAACTGCTTTAAGTTTGCACATCTATGGCACACTGCACATTGAGCCGATTTATTTTATTATATCTAATTAGCTTTTACAATAGGATTGTGTGTTATATTGTGAACAGCTTGGCTGACTTGTTAAATTAAATCTGTTATTCACTGCAGACTTAAACGAAATTGCATCATTTGAAGTCTCTATATGGCACTAAAATCGATGGTGGAGTATTTTGCAAGCTATTTACCTAATCTACAGCAGTGACTGCAAGTGACTTGCCTCAAATCCAGCTGTTTTAAAGGATAGTTCACAAATAAATGAAGATTCTGGAGATTCTTCTGGAGATGTCTTTCAAAACCTGAGCGATTTAGATTTTCCTTCTACTCTGAAAAATATTGAAGAATGTTCTGATTATTCAATGAAAGTACATCCAATCCCAGTCCAAAACAATACAGGCCCCCAGTCTAATATATTCCTTTGTGTTCCTTAGAGAAAAGTAATTTAGGTTGGGAACAACATTAAGGAGAACTAGAAAAAAATAAAAAGATATATCAATGACAACTAGTTTGAACAGTACATGTGGGTTTTATAACATTCTTGCATCTCTTCACTGAATATTACATTTTTTTAAAGAGGCTTATTTTCCAACTCCCCTAGACTTAAACTACAGTTTAAAGAGTTTTATCGCTTTTGAAACCATTTAGCCAATTCCCGGGTCTGTCATAGCACTTTAAGCAGTAGCTTAGCATAAATCAGGGGTCACCAAGTTCAGTCCTGGAGGGACTCTCGCTGCGTCCGAAATCGCTTACTTCCCTACTATATAATACGTGAAAAACAGCATGCGAGGCGAGTAGTATGTCCGAATTCATAGCATTCGAAATTCAGTTGGCGAGAAGTACCCGGATGACCTACTACTTCCGGCCGAATTCTGTAGTAAGCATACCATGGACACTCTCCTATCCCATAAGGCTCCGGGAGAGGAGGCGTCATATTAAAAAAAATTGCGGAAAGTGGAGACGCGGCTCATTTTAAGTGTAAGCACCTCAGGAAGAAAACGTTGTTT
>JAUMHP010000068.1:4791104-4802303 GCA_032361065.1 Enteromius trimaculatus
AACATATTAAGGAAACAAGCATTTGCCTGAGGAAGGGATGATGCGTTACTATTTTTCATAACTACTAGGTCCTTCCATAAAATTAGCTGATGTTAAAACTAACAGATGGAGCTAGCTATTTATTGATTAGCACATCTTATGCTAATGTTAATTTGTTAATTCCCTGAAGTCGACGGTAACATCTTTTTTTTCTCTTATCAGTGCAAAAGACACTAAAAATACCGTAAAAATACTTGACTTTTGTCACACAAATAAATGAAACGGCGCAAAAGCATGACACACAGACATGATAAATATATCTATAGAAAGCTTGAAGTGTATACTTTTAAATCCATGCGACCACATGCACAAGCCACTATCATTATCAGTCATTGCTCGGAAAACAGCTAAATAATATAATTATCATCTTTACCCTAACATTGCACCTATCTTTGTCGCGTTTTTCCTCCTTTACTTTTTTTCCTCCACTGGGCACCAGACAGACTGGGATGTTTTGACTCATCAGAAAACGAGCACTGTGTAGCAGGTAAAGTCTGATTATTCAAAAGAGGGTGGGGGTGGGGGCGTCTTAGGCTATGTTATTATTATTATTGCAACTTAGTAGTCTTTGCTATGCAGTTAAATTAATGTGGGCTTATTCTTTTTTGAAGTCATAATATCAACTAGCTTTAAGTGGAGATGATACTTTTTTTCCTCCTCCATTTCTGGCGCCCCCTGGATGTATGGCGCCCTTAGCATTTGCCTAAACTGCCTATGCCACGGACCGGCCCTGCTTTATCATATTGTCAAACATAATAGCACATACTAAAGTGCATTATTTAATATTATGACTAAAGCAGGAAAATTACAGCTTCATTGTTACAAATATGTAATGAAAAATATATTGAAATTATATGTAACATTTACATTTAATACATTTAATCCATGCATATTGTATGAATAACATTTCTTTCTTTCTTTTTTTTTTTTTTTGGTCATTTATTAACTTAAAGTTTACCATGATACTGAATAATGACATATTGTGGTTATGTACTAAGTTATTATTTAAAAGGTGCTCTAAAATTTAGCTCATTGCATTTAATATAAACATAAATTGCGATACATTTTGAACTGAACTGTTTCAGAAAATATAAATTCCCAAAAAAACAAAAACAACATTAAATCAATTTTATACTGACACATATTAATTTAAAGTATAATATTTACAAGTACACTTAAAATAAATAAACAACTTTACAAACAAACAAAATAAACTAATAAATAAATGCATATTTTTTCCACGTTTTGTAGCCTTGAGAGTCATTGTATTCATCTTAAAAAGGAAAATACATCTAATATGTACATTACATTTAGCAGACACTTTTATCCAAAGCAGCTTGAGGAAATCAGAATTTTAGTATTTTTTTAAAGAGATATTCCATTGGTCTATTATTTAATATATATACATAAATAAAATAAACATAAGCGGTAAAGTTAACCAGACTTTATATAAATAGTCAAATGTCTGGAAGTTTAGATGGGCTGCTTTAGCCTTCTCAACATTGGCAGCTAGTCATTAGCTGATCTGCTAACTCTGAGTGACCTGTCATGTCTGCCCCAACTTCCCTTTCTCTCTTTCTCTAGCTACACCTAAACCTCAAAAAGCAACACTTATCACCAGGCTGAAGTATGAATGCTTGTCTCAACACTTGTTCAGCACAAGTATATCTTCAGGGTTTGCTAAAGTGTTACAATATCAGTCTTCCCTTATAGTGAACAGATAGTTGCTCTCAGAGACTCTTTGGAAAATGGATAGCCACATAGAGCTCCAGGTCAATGCCGTATAAATAGACAGGGCATTGTTTTTCAGTTTAAGACACACAGAATGGCCTTTTTCTGTGTCAAAAAGGCAGAGACATTTTATTTAGTATTTATTTGAAGTAGCTTAAACCCCAGCAAAGAGTCATTTAGATCAATCAAACGACATTGTTTCTATACAGTCTGCATTAGTGCCGATTATTTCCCATATTTCACTGTTATCGTTGTTGATTACTGCTGATTGAACATGATCAATACAGCCATTCTCAATGACTCCAGAGCATTGATGTGAGAGAGAGAGATTGTGTGTGTGTGAGAGAGAGAAAAATGAGAAAGATCAGGCATCTACTTTACTTTAAAGTACTAACGCCTACTGAAATCTTTACTTGAGTCTTATAGCATCTATAGTGTTGTAGTCAAGACCAGATCATTCGTCCAGGCCGAGACCTGAGTAGGTTGAATCAGAATTAAAAATAGAAAACGTGGAGAGGGTTGAGTCCAAACACTCCTGAGCAAGACCATGAAAATTGACCCAAGCCCAATCCTAAGTACTTCAACGGTGGTCTTGAAGCTGTGGCTCTTAACTGGTTTTGCTTTAAGAACCAGATTTTAAGTCCAACATCTAGCTCTATTGTTATGTTTTTTTGTTGAACAAAAGTAATAAAAATGTCAAAAACAACTTTAAATGAGTACTAAACAGACATTACATTACCATAAGCTTAAACAAGTCAAAAACACTGGCTGTGAAAACTCAGCTAAAATATTTATTTATTTTATATTTATATATTTATTTATGTGTGTGTTTTACTGTTATTTACTTTATAAATCTGTGGAAATGCAAGCTGTCTCAGTAAGACCATTTCAAAGATTGAAATTAGTCAAATTAATGCTGAAATCAAACTTTGATGTTTGTTGTCTCATAATTAAATTGTGAGACTTGATCATGGATTTCACAGATTGGTCACGTATTTGGGTAACACTTTAAAATAACTACACACTATGTGTCACATTAGTCGGCTGTAGCTGCTGTGGTGAAGCGTGACGTGAGCTTCTTCAGTGGCATGAAAGACAGACATATAACTCCAAGAACATTTATTTAACATAAAGAAACAAACTGAACAAAAGCAAACGAAACAAACCACATGCAAACATAAACCATCAAGCAACGTTAACATCCCACATTGAACTTGAGACAGGGAGTGACATAAATACACAGACCAATCAAAGACTAGAGACAACACACCTGGGAAAGACAGCTGGCAGATATTCAAACACTAATGACAGGGGCGGGGTTACAAACGATCAGAGCACATGGGGGAACAGAATGAAAACAAAACACAAGAACACATGGAACTGATATCAAAATATAAGCACATGGACACATGACATGATTACAGAGAAACATACGCAGAGCACGCCTACGGTGTGGCATAGCTCTCCCCTAGGCGTGGATTTCAGACGCGCAGGCAGCAACACCCGTCTTTAAGGGGGGCGGTGGAGACAGTGGAGACTCACACCTGGGCAGGCCAGACGGCGGGAACGCCCTCCAATATCATTTCTTCCAATTTTTACTCTTCTCTGCACCAAATTGATAGTGCCACATCACTTTGACACGATGAAGAGGTGAGCCTTGCATAATTAGCTGGGCACTATAGCGTATAGGGCTGCACGGCTCTGTCTCAGGCTCTGTATTTATTATACACTCATGCATTTGACATGGCCTAATCTATTTATTATGTGTGTTATTACAAGTGTATACGTGTGTGTGTGTGTGTGTAAATTTGGTGATCTTAATGAGTGAATCACCAAAACTTCAGCATATGAAAACTGCAACATATTTTTTTCCGTCAACAGCCACACTAAACGAACTTGTCATATTTTATCTGATACGTTCAACAGCAATCCCTATTCATGTTAAGTGTGTGCGTCAGTATGTCACGAATCCCGTCACACATTAAGATTTTAGTATATAATCTGGTCTCAAAACTTTAAACATTTCATCAAACTACACAGAACAGAAATCATAGAAAACCTTTCATGAAAAATTCAGTACCATTGGCAGGTGTATTCCTCTGTCTTTCCATAAAATAAAACCACAAATGGGGGTCAAGGTTTTATTATGGCTTTTAAAGGTTTCAGACACCTGAAGCAGTCTTGAATTAATTCATTAAAATTGATAAAGTCTCAAAAATAGATGAGACGTTCTACACAACTGTGCAAATTTAAAGATATTTGCTGTTGGCCCTGGATTTTGCCTCTTTGGGTTCATTCTGACAAAGCAGGAAAATTTCACTGCCATTTCCAAAACAACTGCATTTATTACAGTGTTCTTGGCCATTCACACCAATCACTTAGAAATTGCATATTACTAAAATAACAGTAGTAGCTAACAGTAAGGCAAGGCAAGTGTCAGGGTTTGATTTCTGTGGCAAATAATAATAATAATAGTATTGCACATTACTAAATGGAATAGCTGATTCTGATTGGTTGATTACTTTATCCTGTGGTGACTGACAAAAGACCTTTATCATCTGACATGAAGTTGATAAATGTAGTTCCTCCTGTATTAGTATGAACAGTTTGAATAAATCAAGTAAACTAAAAACAAACCTTTATAATTTCAAGCACTTCATCAAGCTTCATCTAACATCAACAGTCTTCTAATGTACAGCAGTATCTGAAATGACCTTTGAGGAAAATAAAGACTATTTCAGTAGTGAATGTAGTTTTTGTAAGCTAGTTTTAATGTTTTTATAAACAGGTGCTGGTCAATTAGAATATCTTTCAAAAGTGGATTTATTTCACTAATTCCATTGATGAAGTGAAACTTGTATAATGTATACATTCATTCCACACAGACTGATATATTTCTAATGTTTATTTCTTTTAATTTTGAAAATTGACAACTAATGAAAACCCCAAATTCAGTATCTCCGGAAATTTGAATATTGTAAAAAGGCCACTTTTGAACGACAGACAGCGTCAGAAGCATCTTGACTGGGCTAAAGACAAAAAGGACTGGACTGCTGCTGAGTGGTCCAAAATGATGTTCTCTGATAAAAGTACATTTTGAATTTCCTTTGGAAATCAAGGTCCCATAGGAGAGGCACAGAGTCCATATTGCTTGAGGTCCAGTGTAAAGTTTCCACAGTCTGTAATAGCTTGGAATGTCAAGTCATCTGCTGGTGTTGGTCCACTGTGTGAGGTCCAAGGTCAGCACAGCTGTATACCAGGACGTTTTAGAGCATGCTTTCTGCAGCTGACCAACTTTATGGAAAAGCATATGGAGAAGATTTCTTTTTCCAACCGGATTTGGCACCTGCGCACAGTGCCAAAGCTATCAGTACCTGGTTTAAGGACCATGGTATCCCTGTTCTTAATTGGCCAGCAAACTCGTCTGACATAGTGAAGAGAAAGATGCGATATGCCAGACCCAACAATGCAGAAGAGCTGAAAGCCACTATCTGAGCAACCTGGGGTCTCATAACACCTGAGCAGTGCCACAGACTCATCGACTACATGCCATGCTGCATTGCTGCAGTAATTCAGGCTAAAGGAGCCCCAACTAAGAATTGAGTGCTGTACATGCCCATATTTTTCATCTTCATACTTTTTTAGTCGGCCAAGATTCTAAAAAATCCTTTCTTTGTATTGGTCTTAAATAATAATAAAAATTTCTGAGATACTGAGTTTGGGGTTTTCATTAGCTGTCAGTTATAATCATCAAAATTAAAAGAAGTAAACACTTGAAATGTATCAGTTTGTGTGGAATGAATGTATACATCATACAAGTTTACTTCTTAATGGAATTAGTGAAATAAATCAACTTTTTGAAGATATAATAATTATATGGCCAGTACCTGTATAGGTTATGCAGCTGCAGAATGTTAATCTCCATATTGTATTTCAAACCCAATGCAACTGCAGACACTGAATTTTTTTATCTTTACTCATTTTGTTTTACACATTTATTCATTATTCATCTTGTCGTACATTTGGTGAACACTGAGCTTCTACAAGAATAATATTGCTTTGCTTTTTAAAACTTTGCATTTTGAAATTGGTTCTGCATCATACATAAACATCATATGCAATACTATAATGCAAATCTTGCAGTACCATATTTTCTTAAAATAATACAGATATATACAAATGCTTGAGGTTAGTTTGATTCGAGATGGACTGATTTAATTGATTGAGAAAGAAAGAAAGAAGGAAAGAAAGAAAGAAAGAAAGAAAGAAAGAAAGAAAGAAAGAAGTATGCTTACCAAAGCTGCATTTTTTTGATCAAAATAATATTAATTTATTAAATATGCTAAAATGTTTTTCAGGAAACTTTCAGCAGCATTACTACAGTCACATGATCCTTCAGAAATAAATCATATATATTTATTTATTCATTCTTTGAAGATTTTTTTGTAACATTAAATGTTTTTACTGTCAATTTTAAGCAATTCATTTCATGCTGAATAACTGCATGAAATACTGGCCATATATATATATATATATATATATATATATATTAGTTTTTCATTTATATATTTATTTATAATTTCCTTAAAAATCTGATATTTTCTTACACTTATCATAAAAGGCAAATTTTATCTAGTCAAACTCTGTTTTGTCATCCCAGAGAAATTATTACAGGTTAAGGTCTGACTGTTTAGATGAACTTTTGGTGATGAATGAGGCATTAAAAATCAATAATAATTTATTTGCATGCCCGCTGCCAATGATTAAGGATAAAGTTCAACTACTCTTGAACCGTCTGCTTTATCACTAAACTGTATAATTAACCTCAGACTTTTTACATAGCTGCCCTTGTTTATTTTCTCTCTCGGTCTCTTTCTTCTCACATAGTAAAATAACTTAAAGTCAAATCAATATTTCAAGACCATTTACTTTATTTATTTATTTTATTTGGTGAGTAGCCGTGTAATATGTGGGATAATCTACAGTCAGCAAAATAAACACCTACATAAACCCCTTATGTATAGTGCTGGTAGAGCTCTAGAGCTCAAAGTCACAATGATCAGGTCACCGAAAAAATCTAAAGATGAGTTGAGTCAACACATCCAGAGTTTTCTCTATTATAGAACATCTTGGGCCAAGGTTCAACCACATCTCTGCTATTTCCACCAACACAGCCACCCACTAACCAAACTGAATAAGAGTTTGAGGCCATCCTGTCCTGAAGTCACAGGTAGCAAAACACAAAAGAGCACTAAGAGTTTGAGTGATCCAGCGAGGTGAGGGGCCTCTGAAAGAATCAGGATAACATATCAAGAGCCTTTCCAACATCTAGAGGCTAGAGACTTTTTTTTTTTTCATTGCTCTCTGGTAAGTTGTCCAGCAGATAAGATCACTTGGTTAACTTGGTCCAAAGCCTGAATTAATCATGCACTGAAATATATCCCTCTTAGAACCATTGAAGCATAACCACCCCTTCAACTTAACACAGGTCTATTATATCTGTGACTTGATTACAGAAGAAGAACATTATGATTCTGTCAGCGTTTTGAGAACATTCAATGCATTTGATCACGACATACTGTAACAGAACACAAAGGGTTTGAGAAACAATTAGAGATGTGTATCATAAACAATTATATTAGGGTTCAAACAAATTATTGTCATTTATTTTTCCAAGTAGTCAACTTGTCTAACAAACCTCCTGAAGAAATAGCCATGACTTTAAAAAGTAGGCCATAAACAGTTATGCCTTGCGGTGAGTTAATAATCGTAAAGGAATAATGCAAAAAATTTACATTTGCTTAAAAGTGTTAAAAGTAGCATTGCATCCACATGACTCCAGTCCATCAACTAATATCTTGTGAAGCAAAACGCTACATGTTTTTAAGAAACAAATCTATTATTAAAGTTTTAACCGTTGCCAAAATACCAACCTATGCACATTGTAAACACTTACTTCTACCTACTTTTACACGAAACACCAAAAAAGTACTTATACATACAAATCGCAGCAGTTTACAATTCAAGTGAACACTAAAGTCAGTAAAACTCCCACAACTGTTATTTCTTTTAACACAAAATATGATTTGCAAGTTCACAGTTTAAATTAATTAAACCAAATTTTTGTATAATTACTTGAGGAATATTATGTTATGAATTCATACCAATTTTAACATGCTGTGACATTTGAAAACTGGTATATTTGAACTTTAGTGTCACATAGCAGCTTCATATGCATGGGTTTTCTAACTCAATAAATTTTCTCAGTAGCTGACATGAGACAGTGTTGCACTTAGGTAATGGAGAGCTCTGGAGAGTCAGTGGTTCAACCAAACAGCTGAAATTCTGATAAGGAAGTTAAAATAGCACAGCTGCAAAAAAAAAAAAAAAACACTCAGTGCACCACTCACTTAGAAACTGCTGTAAAAGGTGTAGTAAGGTACGTAATAATGGTGCTGCAGAAATGTATTTACAGGTACATATTTTCTGGGTTTCTGGGTTGATCACCGGGGCCTGTTTCAGAAAGGAGGTTCAAACAACTCTGAGTTTAAACGTGAACTCTGAGTTGACTAACCCAGAGATTAAAAATGATTTGAGTAAGGTTAATCAACTCTGAGTAGACTAATTCAG
This sequence comes from Enteromius trimaculatus, assembly GCA_032361065.1. NCBI lineage: Eukaryota > Metazoa > Chordata > Actinopteri > Cypriniformes > Cyprinidae > Enteromius > Enteromius trimaculatus. The sequence continues at coordinate 4,799,505 of JAUMHP010000068.1, forward strand.
AGTTAAGCTTGTACACCGCGACTATGAAAAGACATTATCAATGCGCAGATATTGCGAGTCACCATGGCAACATCTGAGAAAAAAAAAAAAAAAGCTTAAGTTGATATGCTCATGCAAAGTTACAGCAAATATGAGCACTGCATAGTTTCTACAACAAATTTGATAAAACAAGAATGCATATTAACCTAATGTTCAGTGAAAATGTTTAATTTAAGGTTCCCTCGTTGATCAGTTTAAGATAACATTTCATAAACTGAGTTTTTAAAAGATTTAAAAGTGCAATTGTGTGTCTTATTGATCAAGTGGTAGAGGTTGATATAACCTTTATAATGTAAGCAGTACTAAAAATATTTTTTAGAACAAGTAATAATCCCATTAATTACTTGCAGTACATGTCCCTGTTGAAGGTCAGTGAGTTGATGCTAATTATTGGAAATTAATATTAATATTATTTATTAATATTAATATTACTTTTTTTTTTAAATACATACAGTGGTGCTAATGGAAGCTTTCCTGATACAGAAAGCGTCCATTAGCAAAGAAATGCAAAAGCACGGCCACGATGGGTGATGTTAGTTTTAAGTAAGACCGGATTAGATTATGGATATACATTACTTAATTTATAGCGACGAAAAACTGCAACGCTCAAACAAAAATTTAACGTTATGGGGTGTAGCGGTGGTTGCCTAAAACAATTATGTTACTTGTTATTTAAGCAAAAAATAATAATAAAATACCATCAAATACAGGAAGCAAACCCAGGTCATCCTGTACACTGACGCTGTAACCAAACCGCTAGACCACATTTCAATGTTACTGATAGCTGTCAAACTTTACTTGACTTAAAAATGCAATCCCCAAAAAAGAAAAAAAAAAGTCAATCGGTTACTAATGTTCGGGTGCCAGACAAGTATCTACTTGTCACAAATTATTGACAATTGTCCCAGATAGCTCAACCACACAATACCACTGTTACAAGGGAAAAGACACAAATATCCACTCTGGGTCTCAAAATCCTTGCCCGACGTAAATGTAACGTTAATTCTCTTCAAATTAATACAGCCTCTTCATCTATAGGATCCTTCAAAAAAGGACAAGCCATTCTCGTAACTTTCCTCTCTGTTTGTGTCCGAAATGTGGCCATTGAATGACTAGGCTAAGGCGAGAAATATCGCTTCGTCTTTAAAAAAGGGGAGGGGACCAACAGAAACTCAGAGTTTAGAGAATAAAACCTGCTCCCGACCAGGGGTGGGTTTCCCAAAGGCAAGTTCCATCGTTATCAGCATAGTTCAACGATTCGGTGTTTCCCGAAAACATAGTTCAAATGAACATTTGAAGTCAATGTCAAAAAGTGATTTAATTATGTATTTTTGCACGTCTATTATAAACGCTGTTTTTTGAAAAGTGCGCATGTGCAAAAAAGGCTAAAGGGACCTTGGAGTATGACGTAAGAGGGAACCTGCAATGATTCAAAGATCAAATAAAGCAAAATGACAGTAAACAAAAATAATAAATTAGTCAATATGTGTCATTTTCAATACAGCAACATCTTGGAGATCTCTTCATATATATCTTCACGACATGCGTGTAATTATCAATGGCCCTATGTTGTTGAACTAATGTGGTTCAAACGACGGAGATGAGACCGTGTTCGGGAAACGTGTATAATGTCATGTATAGCTAGTTCATTTCCAAAACAATGCATCATACGATGGTGGTTTATCAGCGAGTTACATCATTGTTCGGGAAACGCACCCCAGGTTAGGTTCACAGAGTAAGTTACTACGGTCAGAGGTGAACCAAGGGGAAGTGGGGGCCCCAAGCTAAATGAATAGATGAGGCCCTTCTAAAAGATTATTTTGTTAATATATCTTTGTTGACATAAAAAGTAGTCAAAACACATTATATAACATAGTTTATTTTAAAATATGCTAAATGCATATTCTTTGAAAAAATATTAATCTAAAATATTAAAGATACAGAAATATCTTCATATTTACAGTGATGGATTGTCACCTTAAATTCTGTCACTATGTTCAAGTTTCAAGAAGGATGGACTGAAGTATCTCACTGAGGTGATGGTGGTGACAGGAACTAAAGCAAAGCTACTAAATGCAGAAATATATGATTAGCATTTTAATTTAATCGTTTTGATTTAATTTACAGTTTATTAAATATTAGTTCAGTGTTAGTTGACAACTAATTGTGTTAACTCAACTATTTTAGAAGAGCTAAATAAAAATGTCAACAAAGTAAATGTAATGATATTTATTTAAATTGTTTTGTGAGCTCTCAACTGGCAGCAACACACCGTACCAAAACTTTCCAAGTGGTAAAGTTCACCTCATTAACATTATCACCTACTGCAGCCTATTAATACCTGCATACATGCTGCTGCTACAGAACGTGTAACCCTAACTAATAACCCTATTAGAAATTAGACAGTCTAGAAAATTATTAAACGAAAATAAGATGGAACAACAAAAACACTGGTTTGTCATATTATTAACATGAAATCATCAATGATCATTTTCTCCATCACTACATTAACTTACCGCTTTCATGTTTCCTCTTTTCCTCCATGTTGCGTGTATGTTTTTAATAATGACATTTCAGATTTTTCAAATGGTCGGCTGTCGGGGCCCCCTCAAAATGCAGGGCCCCAGGCAATTGCCTGCCTTGCCTGCCCTATTGCTACGCCTCTGACCATGGTAACTGAATCGGATTAATAGTTACCTCTCTTTCAGAAACAGGCTTGAGTTACCCTGCTTTCCCGAGTTTGACAAACCTGCCTTTTTG
>JAUMHP010000068.1:4819713-4831106 GCA_032361065.1 Enteromius trimaculatus
TTGTCGGTGCGCACCAACACATGTTGATCTCTTACGTCTGTAGAGAAGTGTTTGAAACGCTGCTAGGATTTCTAGACCGTAGATGTGCCAAGTAAGATGGCCACTTCTCCCAGACCTTGGGCTAAGCGACCACTCGTGGTCAGGACCAATCAGGACTTCCTATTCCCTGTGAGGCCTCCTTTCTCTCTTGGATGAAAAATTAGTATTATTATTACTTTTTTTTTAGAAGGCCCCGCAACAGAGCGCCACCAACTCCTCTGCTATTTCTGGGGAGGAGCTCTCGCTGCGACGCTTTTTTTCTGCGTGTCTCTATAGGCGTAGCATGAGGAGCTGGTACTCAGGTGGGGCTGCTCCCACCAGCAACCCCGAGAAAGCGAGGGAGAAACCGCTGAAATGCCGCCGCTTGCTTTCTTGCCTTCTGGTGTCTTTCGACGACCGAGTTTATGGCGTCGCCGAACAGACCCTCAGGCTCAAGCGGGGCATCCATCAGGCAGACTCATCATTGGCTGATTCAACACACGAGGGCGTTCACAAAGCGTCTCGTCGACGCAGCTCGAGTTCCTGAAAAGGAACAAAGTAAATATTTGCATGGATGTTTAAAAAATATATATTTTTTTTTTCTGTTATTTTATTTTCTTTTTTTATTTTTCTAGAAAAATATCTTTCTAGATGCAACATGGTGCTATAGGGCAATTAGTGCCAACATAACCAGCATTGATCTCTCATCACGGAGGCATCTTTCCATCCCCTTTCAGACCGAACTGACAGGATTAACAGCGAGGCAGCAGACTGCTGTTATTAATTGGTCTCCCTGAGGAGAGAAACCTCTAAACATTCAGTAAGCATTATATATTTTCACACTCCATCAGCCTGTGCCATTCTGAGAGTTTTATGGTTTTAGAATGCACCACTATGCCTTTGCCAAAACTTCTCCCCCTCTTTTCCAAGTGAAGTGCCATGTGGTTTCACAGCAATATACCGCACTAACGACATTTTGATGTCACTCAGCATTTGTAAGCCAGTGGTTAACCAAACTAGAAATGATCGCTTTTTCGCCCGGTTCCTATCTTTTATTCATTCCATTCCCTTTAGACTGTGATAAGGCTTAATTCACATTCACAGTAAAATGAAGCGTGGTCTTGTTTGCAGAACTCGCTAACTTTCATAACCCTCCAGTTTATCAAAGAAGAGCAAACAGTGTCTATTCAGCTTCTGTCGAGTTGGTTTGAAACACTGCAAAGGGAGTAATAGCATTTGCAGTTCTTTCAACCCATTAATGGGTTTCCTGTCATAGACTAGAGTGTCGTAGTGAGAGAGAAAGAGAGAAACCAGCTCCATAATTACATCTGAAGTACCACATTTCAAGCTGTATTCAATTATCTGGCTGTCAGTGCTAAGTTCAAAACTGCCGGCTCCAAAACTGTTATTACCGTAACTACATTTACTCACATAATAAATGAGGTGAGAGGTGTGTTTTTCAGATAGAATAATTTTGGGATTGGTATAGATGAAGGGCTCATTTGAGGATTGTGGTATTGGCATGGATGTATGAGACCTGGAAATGTGACACAACTAATTTGACTGACCACATGTAAGACATTTCTTAGCATTGTTATTAGAGAAGTCTAGCTTCGTTGCAGTGTCAGATAAGTTAAATTAGGTCAGATGATCTGGAAGAGCTCATTTCAAATAAGCATTTCAAATCCTGGCTCTAAATTAATTTCACAATATATTAAACACTTATTAGATACTTAGCTATGTTTTTTTTTTTTTTTTTTTTTGTGGTAGTTTCAATGTGAAATGGCTAGTGAGTGATGCTAAAAAGCAAGTTTAAAACATGACCCTAGCTGGGACATTTTTGTTACATTGACCTAGGGACATATTGCTCTGTATTGCTTCAGGTAAATATTGCAGTGGTTTGTAATTCAATATCCGATGAGTGCTGTTAAAGATAAAGGGTTACTCCTCAGAATCGCACAATTTAAGATATTTTGGATGAAAAAAATCCAAAAATTTGTCCCTTCAAAAATACAGGTTGAACTACTGATGGCAGATGGATTATTTTGACAATCTCTTCCATACTTTTTTTCGACCAAAAAAGTATTATTTACCATTTTTTAGATTATTATTACTGTGTTATTTACTAGGCAGTCAATGGAACAATCAAAAGCCTCCGGGTTTTCATCCAAAATATATTAAATTGTGTTTTGAGGATGAACAAAGATTTTATGAGTTTGGAATGACAAAACTCTTTGGTAAATGATTAATAACAAAACTTTATAACAATAACAAATGCTATATTGTTTTGGCAATATCCTTAAACACCAAACTCATCCCTGGTCCTGCCTGATAGTGTTAACAAAAATGATGATAAATATAAAAATGTGACAACATGCACAAAATAATTAGTTTTAAAATCTCACACCATTAAAATTGTTTTGAATTCATAGTATAATATTTATCTAGTATTTTTTTTTTCTAATTTAAGCTTTATTAATCAAAACTGTGGACCTGCAAATCATATTTTGAAGGAACAAAAGTTCTACTGCCTCCAGTGTTAATTTTAACTGGGAACTGCAGTGATTTGTGACTCACATTTTTGAGTTTCTGCAGAAATGCTGGTGCCACATATTTCCAGTGAGCCTATGTTGCAAATGTAAATGAGATTTTACTGGCACTGTGAGGACGTATTAAAGTACACTAATCTGTTGTATTTCAACTAGTGCTTCTCAGCTTGCCCTGATAACTGTTAATTGGACAGACTTCACCTGCTGTTTTGCATGTCATTGTACATTTACGCTATGCAGCGACTATTGTATCTTATTGGAAAGGTCTTCATTACATATGTAAAACATATGTACCACATCAGGATGGGACTGAGTGGGTTTTCAATCTCCTTTTGAGCTGCATATCTTTTCTCCTATTATCTGTGCCAATTTTCTGCTTGAAGGAGCCCTCTTATCATGCTAGCATGCTCACTTGACTCAGGGTCTTATCCAAGGACCTACTGACAGCTACTGTACACATTGTCACACACAGCAGAGCTACCTTTGCATGATATTGACATAATGTTGGTTTGTGGCTTTTTCAAAGGTGGCACTGGTGTTAGGTGAGTCTTTTGAATCCAAACTTTCAAATACCATTACAAAATGTTTAATTGATTAATTTTCTATACATTATCCAGCATATTAGCATATGCTTTTATCCATATGTTTTTACCATAGTGTTGCTGTGCAGTCCCCTTGGAATAACCTGTGGTATTATTTTTTTATTTTTTATTATATTTTTTTTTGATGATGTCAAATAGTGTTGAAAGAGATGGGTTTACAGCAGTTGTTTGAAAGTTGTAAGGGATAGTTGGCATCCGGATAGCGATGGGAAGACCGTTCCACCAGCCAGGAACGGTGTAAGAGAATGTTCTGGAAAAAGATTTTGTGCCTCTTTGTGATGGTACAATGAGGCGTCGCTCACTGGCGGATCTCAGAGTTCTGGAGGGAGTGTACAGTAGATTGGTAGTAGTGAGTGGAGGTAAGCGGGTGCTGAGCCTTTGGCTGTTCCATACAGCATGCAAGCATCAGTGTCTTGAATTTGATGCAAGCTGCAATTGAGAGCCAGTGTAGGGAGATGAAGAGAGGTGTGACATGGGCCCTTTTGGGCTCGTTGAAGACGTGCTGCTGCATTCTGAATCATTTGTAGTGGTTTGATTGTGCACTAGGGAAGACCAGCTAGAAGAGGATTGCAGTAGTCCAGCCTGGAGATGACCAGGACCTGGATAAGAAGTTGTGTGGCCTGCTCTGTAAGAAAGGGCCTGAACATGTTGGAAATTTTTGGATGAGTGAACATAATTTTTCTTATTTTTTTTTTTTAAGGTTTTCTGACCCTGAGACTCAACTGTTTTCTGCAATTCTCCAGCTGTGATACTTGAAGTCTTTAGCCACTCAAACTCTACTTCACGCCATGAATTAGGATGATTGAGATACATGTCTTTTTCCTGGGGGCTTCGTAACATTTTATGTTGTTTGGAAATTCTTAATTTTTATTTGTTATTTGTTTTTTCTCATTGTGTTGATGATTAAGGAAATTCTGGCTCTGCGTTCCCTATATATATTTTCTGTGAAACAGGAAACCAGGCCTGGGTAATTTAATGTCCATAATCACCCTGGAATGCTCAAAATTGTAAATATGAATGGGAATATACTTCAGAGATATTTCACTCATAAAAAATATAGGTGTGCCAATAATTGTGGTCAACAAGTACTGGAGAAAACCCTTTTTTTTTTTTTTCATCACAATAATTTCTCCCTATTTTCAGTTGTTTTAGTTCAGTAATAGGTTAGAATTGTGTGTTTTTTTGTAATGAAAGATCAATAGGATAAACAACGCAGATGTATTTTTACAGCCACCTTTGCTCAGATTTACCAAGGGTGCCAATATTATCGAAAGGCACTGTACATTATCACAACAATTTACTTTCGTGTTGTTCACAAAACCAAACATGTAATAAAGAAAACGTATCTAACTGTATCCTGTATTACGTATGCAGTCTAGAGGGGAAGCTAGCTTTGCTTTCCAGGTTTAAAAGATGTTGCTGTAATGCTTAGCTAATGCTTTTGACTTAAGGTGCACTCAGTAATTTTGTGCTAATAAAAAAAAAAAAAAGACACACAAAAAATTTTATTAAAATGCGTGCACTCGCTTGAAATCAGTCTAAAAACAATTTTGTTTAGCATTAGGTGGGTAAGCCTTGCATGCCGCAATTTTAAGGTATTAAACCCGCAATTTTATTCAAGCTAATACTACTAATCCTACTCACTGTCACAATTTCAGCCGGAGGTGCCATCAAGCGCCACCAGAGGGCACCCCCTCCATTCTGTTTCACTTCGGACTCTCTGTTGCTTTTTCGGACTCAATATTCCATAATGCACCACTCCTCCCACAGCACAATCACTCTCTTCTTAGTGTCATTATAAGTTGCCATCATCTCTGAGCATTTGAGCATTGTTTACTCTCTCTGCCAGCCAACAACCCCCGAACCTCTGCTTGTGTACCTCGACCCTCGATTCAGCCTCTTCTGCACTGCTCTGTTCATCATTGTTTTGACCCTGCCTGCCGAACAAGAATAAAGATTTGCACATGGATCCACATGTCTCTGTCTCCTATGTTACACTCACTAACTGTTTACTTTTTAAAGCTCTTTAGCCAAGGAATTTTACAAAACATAGACACATGAAAGCACAACTGAACAAAACAAACCTCCCAAACAAAAGTATTAGAGACATAATATAAACATTAGACTTAATATAACAAAAGAAGTCGAGTCAACAGCAATGATCAAAGTGATGGTATGGTTCAACGCATGCAATTCTCCAGGCACCTCAAATGGAATTAGTAAGCGGAAAAATAAAATGTTTAAAGAAGGACCTCACAGAGATTTTGTAAAAACAACAACAGAAACATCAACACAATCTTACAGAGCACATCTTTAAAGTACACTTAAGCACCATAACCCTGGAGTAACCTTAACTGAAGTGTCTCGGCCAAATGCACAACTGTGATGTTTCTGCAGAAAAATCTGAATTTACAACCTTCCTCAGCCCAGAATCGTACCCATTATGCTTTACTACCCATTGCATAGCAACTCACAAAGTGAAATGATATGTTAAGATGATGTCAATGAATCCTTAGTGGTGTTATGTCTGAAAGCTGGGCATAAAAGGCAAGTGCTTAGGACAGAAAACACTCAATCTACCTCTAATTTACATGTTTCATATGTGTCCTGGAGTGCTACATATCACAGACAGTGGGAATAATCTTCTGAATATGCTGCAAAAATGGTGTTTATATTACAGGGAACGCTTTACTCAGACAGACCTGAAGTCCCTGTTGAGTTCATTTTATTGTTTGACCTCATTCTTGGATTCTGAACGCTAATAGACTGGTGAGCTTTTTATGAGTCGTGCACTTTTGAGATGTTCATTTGCATTTCACTCCTGAAGAGAATTAGCTGCTGTATATGCGGAGTGCAGCGGAGTTAGAAATTAATCACTCTACCCTCTAACCATTACTGTAAAAGCTCTGCAATTTTCTTGCTTTTTTGACCCTCAATACTGAGTTTTTACCATTCAGCTGAAAATTCAGTGTCTTCATGATATAAGACTGAAGTTCATCATTTGTCAGTGATAGCCCATGCTTTCATTTATGCTGCATTTCAATCAACCCCTAAAGTCACAATGTCCAAAGTCGTACTTTGAAAAATGCGTTAACGTAGCACGTTCATTAAATGTTATTCTGAGAATTTGATTAAAGTTTAATTTTGTGATTTATCGGCTCAGACCAGACTAAATGCAGATGCACTCTATGACAGTAGTTGGTTCTTGTAGAAAAGCAAAAATAACCTGGTTACTCCAGTACACAATGGGCTGCGCAACTTTCGCTTGTCACAGAAAAGAAAGCAATTTTTGTTTTCCCAATGACACCACAACCCAGTCTCACGGCAGTTTGTGATGTACTGTAGTGCCTGTTGTGCCAGGGACACGTTTATTTTGTTATTTTCCAGCACCTTTTTGATTGGAAATTAGTTTAAAAAACGTGGTGGACTTACGAAAATAACAAAATAAATGTGTTCCTTCCACATATAAATACCGTGATCCTGGGTAGGACACCAACCACACACAGTCCCAAAACAGTTTTGGATTAATTCTCGGCTGTTCAGTTTCGGCAAAACATTTACCACAAAGTTGTAGTTTTATGTTACAGCTGTTTCTCTGGGCATATGACAATAAGCATGAATTTTACTGGTTGGCCAGCATTTTTACAGTCCAATGAACAAGAGATTAGAAAATTCCTCTACAAAACATTTGCCCTAGAACAGGCCCTACAATCTGATCTTGATAAGAAGAGAGGGAATTAATTTTCAGTGAGAATTTGTTGATTCTGGCGATACAAGCAACAATGCACTGACTTCATGTGTTAGAAATTGTTCATCTTTGCTATACACAGAGTGAAATGTTACTGTTTTTAGAGTTTGAAATCATATAAAAGCCCTTTCCATAATTGCTTTATTTTGTCCATAGCTTGACTGTAATAAATGTGATGGCAATCTGAAGTTGCTTGATAGTTCTGATTCTCAGAAATGGAATTTTGAGAAAAAACAGGTTTAAAGAGAGATAGGTTTCACTTCACTTAACCGGTTTAATGAGAGATTTAGCAATATACTGCGTCATTACACAAACAAACTAACATTGCCCTGAAAAGAATGGTTTTACATTGTTAATCATGGTCATAGTCTCTAAACCTTTGAACAATCCTTGTTTGTTTAGATAGTATGGATAGTGTACCTCAGAAAAGCAAGTGCAGGGCAACTGATTGCGCACCTGTGCATATAACAGACTGTCATCAGACTTCTATTTGTTAGTAACTTCATCATCTGATCTTTCATCTCTGGATGTGAAATCCATTATAACATCATTTTAGGGCACTGGCATTGCCAAGATTGAGCAAACTGAGATGAGCAAGATCGTTTAATTGAGCACCTACTTCAGACTCCATTGTTTCCCTGCACTCCTCCATATTTTCAGAGACAATAGACAAGATGTTATAGAATGATAATTTAATGAAATTTTGGCAAGAAACATTGACATTCAGCCTATTTTTTGGATTTTTAGTGCGACATTTGACAGGTTTTCCCAGATCACATCACATATATACCAACAATCTTATTTTTTACCAACAATATGTCTCATTTAGCTGCAGGAACACCTACAATGGCCAATAATAGGGTGACCCGGTGACCTCTAGCGATACAATCACAGTCAGCATAAACAGACATTAGAGGACAGGACAGGAAACAACTTGGCATCAAAGAAGACGAAGATTTCTTGAGGGAAAACTGTTTGCAGCATGTTGTGTTGTGGTCCGTCGCAGTCTATAGATTAGTTTTCAGGATAGACATCGAGGAAAGCAAGGAGAAAGAGCTGGAGAAAGTGGGTGAAGACCGGTGTTTTTCTGTGTGACCGTGCCCCAGGGGGGGTTTTCACAGACCGCACTGAAGGAAATCCAATAATCAGCCTGCTCTGAGTTAGGCACGCTGTGGCCCATCAAAGCTGCTCTCAGTCTAACAACTCCTTCGTGGAAACGACCGGTACAGACGAGCCTATCTGATATCCACACAGCTGGCTTTACCTCAAAACATGACATCTCCTTTCTTTTTTAATGAAAAAGACGATTCCTCAAATCCAAAAATCCCTGCTCAGTTTTGATCAAAATCTATGTTTGACTAGCCAAGGTGAGGACAGATGCTCGAATAGGAGGTATTAATGATAGACAGAAGACTTAATGAGATGAGATTACTGTAGCTATAGATTTTTTTTTTTTTTTTTTATGAAACTTCAGGTACTGTATCTTAGCATAAATGTGCTACTGACATGTTTTTTTACACTTAAATATCAGTTAAACAGGCACATACATTATTTTAAAGTGTGCATTTTATGACATTATGGCATGTCTAGTGACACATTAAAACAATAGTTTATCCAAAAATGAACACACAATTTTTATTGTTTAATAAAAGGTTGTGAGTAGTGTTATCTACTTAACGCCTAAATATAAGGAAGCATATTGAAATATGGTTTAACTGATTTGTTTTTTTAAATAATTAGCCAATATTACAATTATATACAGTACTTTTTATCTAAATAAATTAAAGATAAAACACTATAACTACAATCAGTATTTAATATGCTATAAGTGATTTTAGGCATAGCAAAAAATTTTGGTTACGTATTGTAACCCTCTTTCCCTGAAGAAGGGAACAGAGACATCACAACGGTGACCGATGAATAGGAATCTTGCTTCGAGATTAAATCTACCAATCTACTTTGCGTCTATGTAAACACGCCAATGAAATTGGCATACGCTAATTAGTATCCAGCTGAACCTACTGTAATCGCAGAGTGAATATAAGTAGGCCAGCGGATAGAGCATTCATTAGGTTTTTGCTGAGGAGCCGAGCCGGTGTTCATAGCCCCACCTAGCGGCGGAACAGTTCGTTGCCATGGCCATTCAAGCTGGCGGTTATTAAGCCTCTTATTAAGAAACCACAACTAGACCCTAGTGAACTGACTAGGGAACTAGTGAACTACAGACCCATTTCTAATCTTCCATTTATGTCAAAAATTTTAGAGAAAGTTGTCTCCGCTCAACTGTGTTCATTCTTGCAAAAAAAAACAATATCTATGAAGAATTTCAGTCAGGTTTTAGACCCCATCACAGCACAGAAACGGCGCTTGTTAAAATCACCAATGACTTAATTCTTTCGTCAGACCAAGGCTGCATCTCATTGCTAGTTTTACTTGATCTTAGTGCTGCGCTCGACACTATAGATCAGTGCTTCTCAATCCTGATCCTGGAGGTCCGCTGTCCTGCAAATGTTAGCTCCAACCCTAATCAAACGCACCTGAACCAGCTAATTAAGATGTTCAGGATTGCTTGTAAACTACAGGCAGGTGAGATTATTCAAGGTTGGAGCAAAACTTTGCAGGACAGTGGACCTCCAGGACCAGGATTGAGAAGCCCTGCTATAGATCATGACATACTAATAGATCGACTACAAAATTATACAGGTATCCAAGGGCAGGCTTTAAGATGGTTTAGATCATACCTGCCTGATCGCTACCACTTTGTTTATTTAAATAGGGAGTCATCGCAGTTATCATCAGTAAAGTATGGAGTGCCACAAGGATCTGTCCTAGGTCCTTTACTATTTCCAGTATACATGCTGCCCCTTAATATTAATAAGAAAACACGGGATTAATTTTCATTGTTATGCTGATGATACTCGACTATATATCTCAACAAGACCAGATGAAACGTCTAAATTATCATAGTTAACAGAATGTGTTAAAAATGTAAAAGATTGGATGACGAATAATTTTCTGCTATTAAACTCAGACAAGACAGAGATATTACTTATTGGACCGAAAAACAATACACACAATCTTTTGACTGACAATTTACAACTAGACGGATACCCTGTTACTTCCACTACAGTCAAAAGTCTGGGTGTTAGTCAGCAACTTGTCTTTTGAAAGTAATTTTTCTCATGTTACAAAAACAGCATTCTTCCATCTTAGAAAACATTACAAAGTTACGAAACATGTTACCCGTTTCTGATGCAGAAAGGCTAGTTCATGCATTCATGACCTCTAGACTGGACTATTGTAATGCACTACTAGGTGGTTATCCTGCATCTTCAATAAACAAGCTACAGATAGTCCAAAATGCAGCTGCTAGAGTCCTTACCAGGACAAGAAATTATGATCATATTACCCCAATTTTAAAGTCTAATAGCCAGTCCATCACGATCCCTAAGATCTCAAAACGCTGGACTGCTGGTAGTACCTAGGACAGCAAAGCCCACTAAAGGAGGTAGAGCTTTTTCACATTTGGCTCCCATACTCTGGAACAACCTTGATGACGTTCGGGGTTCAGACACACTCTCTCTGTTTAAATCTAGATTAAAGACACATGTTTTTAGCTAAGCATTCGAATAAGGCATCTCAACTTTTCCTGCTGTTATATCTGATCAGATGTCATTACTTATCTTCTAGCTCTGGTTTAAAATCTTATTATGCGACAGGAGCGTAGACCACCTTGATGGTTGATGTACACTACGGTCGATGTGTTGTCTGTACGGACCAGAATGTGACAGACCTGTAGGTGCTCTTTGAGGCGACCCAGAGCTAGACGAACTGCTAACAGCTCAAGGCAATTGATGTCCCAGTGCAGATGAGGTTCTGTTCAAACCCCTGACACTGCATGCCCATTGTATGTGGCGCTCTACCCGGTGGTAGAGGCATCTGTGAATTCAACTGCATGCCTGGAGATCTGTTCTAAGGGTACCCCTGCCTGAAGAAATGTGAGGTCTGTCCATGGGTTAAAGGCTAGGTGACAGGCCGGGGTTACTTTAACCTGGATCGTGCCGCACTTCCACGATCGTGCAGCCAATGCTGAAGCGGTCTCATATGGAGCAGCCCTAGTGGGATTACCGCTGTAGCTGCAGCCATATGCCCCAGGAGCCTCTGAAATTGTTTCAGTGTGACAACCTTCCTGTCCTTGAAAATATTCAAGCAGTTCAGCAAAGACTGGGTGCACTCCTGTCCAACGACCGAGTCCAACTCCATATCGAGAAAAGAGATCCTCTGCACTAGACAGAGTTTGCTCTTCTCCCAGTTGACCCAAAGACACAGCAGGCTGAGGTGTTGTAACACCAAGTCCCTGTGTTAGCACAACTGAGCTCTGGACTGTGCTAGTATCAGCCAGCAGCAAACACTTAAATATCAGGTATTATGTAGAGGTTTCACTTGTTGAACAGAATCTGTTTTCAGGATTGACTC
>JAUMHP010000068.1:4840635-4854357 GCA_032361065.1 Enteromius trimaculatus
ATAATATGTTCTAAGTAGCTGAAAAAAGCACAAATATCAGAGCATGTCCAAACATCTCAACTGCCCCAAAATCACCTTGGACCTCAGAGGGTTAATTTAGAGATTTAGCAATAATTAGGCCTACATTTAATCATGTTATTTAATTATTATTGTATTCATTGGAAATGTATGCTATATGATGTAATAATGGGGGGTGTACATGCACATTAAGCCAGAATTTCTTACACTGAAAACTGAAATTTAATTTCAATAAAATGTGTTCTATTTAAATATATTTTAAAACAAATTTTATGTATGTGATACAAAGTCGTCAATGTCACATGATCCTTCAGAACCTATTCTAATGCATGCTGCTGATTGGATTTTTTTTTGCCTGACTATGTCAGACTTCACATTTCTGCTTAATTTCAGTTCGCTTCTGTACTCGGTCTAATAATGAGCTCCAAGATTATCTCCAGGTCCGAAACAGCCGGATCAACCAATGTAAAGAGGGAGGGCTAAGAGCCGTGACATAGACGCTAAGAGTCCAAATTTAATGCACACCGTCACTGAAATAATGTAACGCCTGAGATTACAATTTCAGCATCTTTGAATGATCTGTAATACTAAATCAGACACCTGGGAAAAAAAAAAAACATTAAAGTGTAAAGAGAGCAATGGTGTACTGTACCCCATGCCACAGAAACAGAAAAAAGCTATTAATAATAACGGCAAAACCTATCAGGCCTCAGAAACTCATTGCTTCTCTTTCCTGCCACCCCGCTGTGCGTGCTGCTTATTCCTAAAGCAATCTGTGCCTCCCCAGCAGCCTAATCTCAGCCTGACGGAGCCCTGTAGACCACCTTCACATGCCCTCAATGTGTCTTCCCAAAAATACAGCCGTTTAGTCCCTCCCAGAGTTCCACATCTCACTGGAATAATTACTGGCCCAAAGGTACAACTCTCTTCTGTTCCATTTATACGTCTCTCATCGTTTACACGGCACAAGGTTTTATGACACTGCGATATGTTGACAGTCCGCAAAAAGGGAAGAAAGGTGCGCTCCGAAAACAGAAATCAAATCCTGGATGATCCCATTTTAGCATTAATCTTAGCACAAAACAGAGATGCAAGCAAATAATGTGATTAAGAGGCACTTTGATTAGAATTGGCATCTGATGAATTGCTCTCAGCTCTCCACACCTCTAAAGATGGATATATATGTTGCTAAGGAGAATCCAATTACTCAGAAATTGTTGTCCATGGATAGGATAAGAAATTGATATCAAACGTTCGGTCATGATTAATGCCACCACTTCGATTGGCCAACAAGAGGCATTTCCATCGCTGCGGTTCTACGTAGTAGTGTTATTGACTGATCGCGGAGCCGCGTCGTGAAAAAAAAGTGTGTACTTTTAATCATTGGGACTCCAGCCTTCATAGTAGTCATGAATCGTGCATCGCTTGTAGCCCATAGAAATGTGCCTAAATCAAGTCAGGGGATGAAAAAGTCAGATAAATGATAATGGCAATGCGTGGAGATATTGAGAGGGTAATGTAACACAAGTGTCACTGCGCAGACATTATCGGTTAAGGCTGAGGTTATTTGTGGCTCACTGAAGATAAAAGCACCATTAAAGCAGGGTGATAGAACTTTCTTCCATCTCCTTGGGCTGGGAAAGTGACAGAGCACCCGAGTGTAGAAATGCTTGGATTTGCATTTAAAAAATGTGAACATGGAATGGCAGGAGAGAGGCAAACATTGGGTGAAAAACATCCTGCAAATGATAAGTTCGACATAAATGCATTTTAGACACAAGACATTTTACCTGTTGCTGCTGATAAAAGATCTTGGTCCAGCACTGGTCTAGGGAGCAGGAAGCATGCTGAGTTAGTTAATAGTTAAAGGGATAGTTCATACAAAACCATCCAGCTGTTTTTAAACTCCAAAAATGATATAAATGCACTGTGGCATTTAAATAATGAAAACATCCAGTAGTGTAACCCAAGTCGTCAAATTAGTTATGACATGTTGCCATAGTTGATTTGCACTCTGTATACTTGTTGCATTATTATATATGATTTGAAAGTAAATAGCCACATTTATTTTGCTTTGGTTACGAAAGTGGGAATATTGTTTCGGAATACTTGGACAATATGCTAGTATTTCTTTTTGGAGCCCTTAATGAAAATAACACTTATAAAGTGTGTTTAATTATATTGAATGTGCACTTGTAGTTTGCTTCAAATTTTAAAAGTTATGTTTCTGAAAATGTGAAGGCATGCAATTGATACAATTTTAAAAAGCTGAAGTCCTTTTAGAATCCTGAAGTCCTGAAGTACTTTTAACAATCTTTGAAGAAGTACACTTATTTTGATATTCTGACCATTCATTTAATTCATATTCATTTAGACTAAATTCAATTACATGCAAATTAGTATCCAAGAATCCTTTATAATCAGTTCACGATTCCTTACTTTTGATATAGTATCTCCATAAAAATTACAACATTAATAATGATTTTTTATATGAATTCACGCCCCCACCCTCTGATGAAGATATTTGCAAAAACAAACATGATTTGAACCAAGAAAAATTGGTCGCCTTTTCATTGCCCAACTTTTCCTCCAAGATGATGTCTCAGTTTCCTTAAAGCCACTTTAATATCTACCAGTTACCATGATGTATTGTTTTTATTGGCAGCTTGTGGAAACTGGACTTTTCAGGGATTTCATCAGAGCAATGAAACATTTCTTCTGCCACTGCTCACATCGTTGATAAGGTGGTAAATGGCGTAACCAAATCAAAGAGTCTGGCAACTACAGAAGATTGACTGCCGTCATGCCAAAATAAACTGTAGCCCACTTCAAAGGTGACACTTTATTGCCACGGACCATCAGTAAGAATCAAAAGATCCAATGAAGCTCGGCATGTTTAGAGTTGAGTGCAAATGGGACCCACTTATCCTTAACGTACTTGCTTTTAAATTAATCATCTGTTACAATATTTTTGTTAAATATTGCATTTACAATTGCATATAGATAGATTCATTGTTTGATGTTATCCCTGCTTGGTTTCATGATGGTGTGATTTGAAAACCTCCATTATAACTCCATTACAT
Organism: Enteromius trimaculatus; assembly: GCA_032361065.1. Classification (NCBI taxonomy): domain Eukaryota; kingdom Metazoa; phylum Chordata; class Actinopteri; order Cypriniformes; family Cyprinidae; genus Enteromius; species Enteromius trimaculatus. The sequence continues at coordinate 4,843,737 of JAUMHP010000068.1, forward strand.
TGCCAGCTATTGTTTTTTCAACATTTAATAGAAAGTGTCAAAGTATATTAAAATTGAAAATTTCCATTATGTACATTATGGAAGCTTGTAAAACCAGCTTGAAACTCCCCAGCTGTTCACTCAATTTAGAGTGTATTATTCACTCAAATCAGATACAACCTGACAGCTCTGACCATAAAATAGTAAAGTAATAAGGAGGTGGAAACAATACCACCCAAACGCCCTCACAGAAAAATCTTTATTCGTCTTTAATATAAACCATTAGAGAAAGTGCAGTATTTTAATGCATAGCCTGTGTCTCATTAGGTAGAGAGACGTGTGGTTCTGCTGAGGTTGTCTCATAAAGGACATGACACATTTTTCAGAAATGTATTTGAAATTGTTTTTTTTTGTTTTTTTTTGGATTGCATGTGTTTTTAGTTAAAAAGGTAAAAAAAAAAAAAAAAAACACAGAGAGAAAATAATAATAACAATAATAAATAAATAACTAATTCCAGTAGGACACATCAGTCACTGCAATTATTTTTTTTGCAATTTATCTATTGGAGCCAGAAGACATGCATTGGAATTGATCTTATTAAAGCACATGATGGGTAATCGCTCTTAATCACATGCTGTTTAGAATGAAGTTGTCAGTCATGTAGAATAACAACGCGACAAACAATGAACCCCTGTGACTCATGCCAGAGCTCTCTGACATCAGACTAGCCTTTAAGTTACTGCATGCCTATCACTTCTGATTGCCTGTGTGAATTCAACAACATTAGTTTGTTATTCAGACTGTAGTGGAGTCAGTAATGAATGCCAGTGCACTTGTAGGGTTGGTCACAGGTGGAAAAGAGAGCCAATTTAGCTCAAGAAAAAATTAAGAAAAACATCTTACTGACAAACTAGAGTGTTGTATTGACAAGGTCAAAGGATATGTCACAAACTTTAGAAAATCATTAAAACCACCAATTTAAAGTCCTAAAACTTGCCTCTGAGCAGTGGTGAAGCAGACAGGCATGCAGGGCACGCACTGCGGGGGTCCCCGTGATAAGGCGATGGGGTGTGTTGAAAGACAAACACAATCATGTATCGACAATATACCTAGAGATATTGTCAAAAACATTAAATATTGTCATTTTTATTATGTTTTATTAGCTTGCATTTGTTAGGAAAAAAGTTTGCACAGTGTTCCAAAAATGCTCCACTTGTTTTATTTATTTATTTTTTTATATACGTTTTATTTACGTATACACTGAGACACTTCAGACTTGAAGGTGTATAGCTGTTGATATCAGTTTACATTTTAAAATGAATAACTTTTGCTATCATTTACACTAATCTGGCATTGTCCATCCTCCAAAACGAACAATTTTGAAAATGCTGTTTTAGTTAAAAAAATAGCTAGGTTTAACGGCAGTGTAAACGAGCATCGTTTTCATTCTAAAACAATGTTTTAAATCGAAAACCCACTAGTGTAAACCAGGCCTAATTTTACATTCAAGCTCGGCTATTGTCATTATATATGTGTAGCCTGTTTAATTTTATCAGGCGACGACTTGATTATACAGTAAATCAGAATTTTTTTGCGGCTTAACATCTTGGACGGTAGAGCTGGTTATGTAGTTTCATTAAGTCATTATTTCATATTCATCCCGTTTTATGACAAGAGAAACAGTATCAAGAAAAAACAGATTTATTGAGAAGTTAGCTGCATCAAAATACAGTATGTGGACACAAAGCGAAAAATATATCCTAAACAGGTTTCTGTCATTAAATACAATAAGTAATATAATTGATAATTCTGACTACTTCTTGCATCTCAACTGTAAATCAATTGCTATTTCGTGGTCTACAGCATGAAAGAATACTGTATAAATGTCATTGTTAATAATAAAGAATTCCAATATACATGAAAAGTTGTAGAAACACTGGATGTAACTATATATGTGGCATCATTGTGAAGCAACTAACAGTAAATGTGTGCAAATATAGGGCCCCATTCCTATATTTGCCTGAAACCCCCAATTCACTGAATCCGCCCCTGGTGAGCGGGAGCGATTGTTATGCTAGGACACCCGCAAGGGGAGATTGTTCTGACCGGCATTAGTCTTGCACAAACTTTCAGAAATATTTCCAACATTGTGATGCATCCCCGATAAAAACCCCAGTGAACTAGTGAATTTAAAATAAAATTTTAAGCTCATCGAGGAACTCCGTGCAAAGGTTAAAAGTGGTTGATGATTGTTCAGGTCTATGCAATTTCACAAAATGCTGCAAACATGGAATTTCACATTTTTCTTTCTCCTAAACTCATCCTTCCCTCTCTTCCCTCTCTATTTAAGTGTGTGCATTTATGTGTTTGACTAGTTTAATTTTGTCGTATACTGTATCTAATCAATAAAGTCTTTAAATGTATTGTGTATTTTATGCTCACAGTTTAATATCTTAAACTCCTGATCTTGTTACTGTGCTAATTAATAGGGTTTTTACTATATTTTGTTGATGTTATACGGCTCATTCAATAATTTGCTGACCAACTGAGGTATCAGCTGTAAGACAGTGATTATGTTCACAATCCCTGTACAATCTTAAATTAATCCCTCTTGAGCTAATTTTTCTTCAACAACATTTGTCAAAAGAAAATGACTGTGACACTGTTCCCTATGTGTTCAGATACTGTATACAGAACATTCTGTCAGTGATTGGCAACTATATAGCAAAGCAAACCTTGAAAAACACAATAGGTTATGATCAAATTATAAATGGCTGGAAAAAACAATATAGCCAGCCTTGTAAAAATAAGATTTATTAAACATTGCAATGACGATAAAAAATACAGTACAGTAGTAGCTACAAGCTGTGCCGAACATTTGTTGAATATCTGCACTTTATCCAGAGAAACACTTTAGTCATTTATTTATTTTAGCAAAAAGCATTCTGATGAGAAGTAGAGTAGAAACATGTTAGAAGCGCTATAAAGATGCAAAACTAAAAATAAGTTTTATTTGGAATGTTAACATAAAATGGATTTTAAATGAGTCAAAGAAGCTGTGTTTTTCAGTCAAAAAACACTGTGGTGAACAAGTTGCCATTATTAGCACCCCATCTAGTTAGCCAGCAATTAGCTGTGCATACAAGCTTTTTCACATAAAGTTGTATAATTCTCAAGTTGCCTACAAATTCATAACAACATAAGCATAACATAAGCTCACTATGACTATAAACTGCATCGGGATATTTGTAATCTAGTTGCTTTTTTTAATGACTATGTAATCATAATTTTAGGATTTAGCAATGCCTGCATTTTACAGGCTAATGCATTTTAAATCAAATTAAATGGACACTGTAACAGCATTTTACCCTAAGTACACTCTCTATATGGTCCGACATTTTCTGTGGATTTATGTAATGATTTTATCAGACTGAGCAGTTAATTCATAGCCTTACTCAGAATTATACATTTATAATCCATTACTTTAGAGCTGAGATGCACAGTTCCTACAGAATACTCTCAGGATCCTTTTGCGACTCCAAATAAAGAGCTGAGGGAAAAAAAAAAATGTTCTATCATTTTGAAAACACCCACCAGTGACTGTGGGGTATGAATGAGTAATATTCAGACACAGTCAATATATAATCAGTAAAAGCTATTAACCTAATCAGATACTAGAACAGCAGAGACACAGAAAGTCTATGACTAAAATCTGCCTTAATCCGCACAAAAGTCTGCTTGAAAAGTCGAGGTAAATTCTTAGCGTATGCTTTTTAAAGCTGTGCCTAAACTATTTGTAGTCTACTTCTTGCTAGTATGGCAGGACTAGCATTTCACCAAAGCAATACATCTGTGCCAAATCTGGCCCTGGTAATGTTATTGGACCCAATTAACAGTTAACACATTGGAGGTCTACAACAGCATTTTATAGTCCATTGATTTTATGGCATTAGCAGAAATGCAAAAGCTGGAATAAAAGTACTGAACCCAAGCGAGCGTGTTCTTGCAATGTCGCGGCCTGCTAAAAGATGTGACTGTAATCAAGATGACTAAATGGTTCTTATTTTATCCCGTGTCAGCAAAAGATCCAAACATGGTAGATAATATTTCACCTCTGTGCCAGTACTGCACTTTACAGTTCACTGCTCATGTGGATTATGCTAATAGTATTCGCAAAAAAAATCATGTAATGTACTCTTGATATGATAACTGCTCATGCAGGACTGTCAGACGATTTTAAATATGGTGATAAATGAAGACTGTGTTTCAATATTTGGTTTAAATAACTGATTCAGAACGTAGCTGAAGAAAGTATCTAATTTCTGTTTTGTTGCAATCATTGTTTAGATGTATGTATATGTCATATGTCCTGACATAATGACACAGACTCTGTCAGAGGGCTGGCATTTTAAAGGCACTTAAACACCATAATTTGTTTTCTAATGTGCAGTATCCGCTCATCATATGCTATTGTTCATCTGTCAGATTCTACAATGCGAGAACCTTGTGTGGGTTTTTAAAGCTTTAATGTTAAACTAGCTGATATGCAACAGGAAAACAAACCTGTATTTGTTGTTCTTGAATATTTAGACTATGTGTAAAAAGATACTTTATGGCAATTAGCACCAGTAAGTTCACCAGATGAGGTGATTATTTTAGCTCTCGTCAAACCATTAGATCAAAGGCATATGTTATTTTATGCAAATAAGGTTAACCGAGACTCAAAGAGTTCTCGAAGAGGGCATTTTTAGCATTTTTCTCTCTAGTTTTATTTGGAATGCTGTGGAAATATTCCAGGTAAAGGTTTAGATACAACCAACAGGCATGACGTCAGGCCTTTTTACCACCCTGCAAAAACTGCTGTGTTGCAGAGCGCATGAAATGCGATCCGTGGGCTGAGTCATTCAGATTCTGCTGTCTAACCAATCAATTCCACAAACGAAGCGCCACCTTATCTTCAGGTGCACTACACCAATGATAAGCTTAACATTGATTTTTTATGTTTAAGTGTTGTCTCTGCAGGAAGCATGTGTACAGACTTTAAACTCTTTCCAAGCACCAGTGAAGGATCTGAGTTTGTACAGAATGCTGTGTTTGAATGCGAGACTGTAAAATAGCTGGAGGCTAGAAAAAGTTGCCTCCTTATGCTCTCTCATGACAACTGTGTGTTGGAATAGTGCTCAAGATGAGTGAAAGGTCAGTGGAAGTCCGGCTAGTTAAATTCATTTAAGGGAGTTTTTCCTCTAGAGTATATTGCAGTTTTTGGCCCTTACAGTCGGTCACTCTGACGTCACGTCGGTGACCAACGAATAGGATTCTCGCTTTGAGATACAATCTACTCTGAGTGTATGAAAACACACCAATGAAATTGGCATGAGCTGATTAACATCCAGCTGCATCTGAACACAGCGCGAGTATAAATAGGCAGCGGATTAAGCGCTCATTAGCTTTCCGCTTTGGAGCCGAGCTTCACATGAAGTTACCCTTCCTGAGAAGACCTGCTTCATCTAGAAGGAGTGACGGTGTATTAGCTGCTGGTGTCACGGCGTTGCAGCAGCGGGGGTTCCAGTCGAGTGGTTTGCCACAGCAGTATTGCACTACCCGCTGCTGTGTACAGGCAACCATCTCCCCTGTGCGCTTCAGCATTTTTCTAAAGAGGGCAAAGCCTAAAAGAGATCATGGGTGGTTAGTTTTTGCAAAGACGCATCCTTTTCAGGATGGTGTAACACCCGTGCGTTCTTGGATGCGGTCGTTACCTGGCAACGGTCACGATCGCTAAGCACGCTGGGCGTTAAGCACGCCGAGGCAGCCTTTGTGGACGAGTCATGTTCCTGTTGTGGGAAGATGACCGTCACGGAGCAGTGGACCAGGCTCCGCTACCTGAAAGGTTATGGGGACGGCTAGTCTTAAGGTGGCGGTCAGGAACTCTCCTCGGGGAGCACCTCCGGCCGCCCACACTTCGTTACCGGTGTTGCCATCAAGGCAGTCCGGACCACCAAAAACGGTAATGGATGTCACCTTTTGGCACTCCCCCTGACTACCGTATGTCGATCGCTGCATTGGAAGAAGAGCCAGGCTCTCCATATGAATTGAAAGTTCATGATACATATGCATCCAACTTAACCTCCTACGGGAAGACTGATTTCCGCACGTCTTTCCAGATGTCCCAGTGCTACAGTTACTGAGGTAGTGCAGTTCTTGTATCCTGTGGTTAGAGTCCTGGCCTATTTATACTCGCGCTGCGATCAGATAAAGCATGATGTTTTCATACACGCACCGTAGATCATCTCAAAGCAAAATTCCTATTTGTTGGTCACCGACGTGACGCCTCTGTTCCCTTCTTCAAACCCTCAACATACATAAACTAAACCTAGCCCAGGTTACCTTATATTATTAGTACTTGGTAAGTACACTGTAAGTACATGTACATACACGTACAGTACTGTAAAAAAAAAAAGTGACTGGCTACTATTTACCAAAGCAAACCTTGAAAAATACAATAGGTTATGATAAAATTATAAATGGCGGGGATAAAGCAATATAGCCGACCTTGTAAAAATAAGATTTATTAGACATTGCAATGACAATGAAAAATGCCTTTCATCTCAGTACAGTAGTAGCTACAAGCTGTGCCAAACATTTGTTGAATAACAGCACTTTGTCCAGGAAAACCATTTAGTCATTTATTTATTTTGGCAAGAAGCATTCTGATGGGAAGTAGAGTAGAAACAATATTAGCAGTGCTATAAAGTTGCAAAACAGACAAAGTGAGTCAAAGAAATGGCTTTTATAATGAATTTCAGGAGGAGCACGTACGATCGATCACCAGCTGCTGCCAATTTCTTCATTACTAATTACCCTATCAGAACTCGTTTCCTTTGCTTTCAATACCGTTCACTTCCTCTCTCTAGCAACTTTGTTTTTTTTGTATTTCATTTATTGCCTGCCTGCCTGCCTGCCATGTGGCCTGTTCCATAAAACAAGTTTACCAAATAAGCCAGGCTTATTTCAGTTAGTCTGACTTATTTGGTAACAAATCTACAGACAATAAGCCTGATTAAACCAGAATAAGCCTGGCTCGTACTCTAATCTTGTTTTATGGAACAGCCCACTGGCCTCTCTCTGGCCTTGTACTGCCTGCCTGCCCTGGCCTCTCTTGGTCTTCCATTGCTTACCCTGGCCTCTCTTGGCTTTTTCTGCCCGCCCTAGCCTCTCTCCCCTCCATTCTTAATTAAAGCCGCTGCCTACCCTGCTCCCTTCCTTCCCGACCAGAGACGGTTGTCCCTTCCACTTCAACCTCGAAGGGGGCCCCTCCAGCTTCTGCTACCTCCTTAAACCATCTGGCCACGCGTCCAGCTCATAGTAGGCAGTTTTGGGGGGGTTGTTTGACTTTTTGAAGCTGTGTTTTTCAGTCAAAAAACACTGTGGTGAACTGGTTGCCATTATTAGTGATAGCAATTAACTCGCTGTGCATACAAAACATTAGCATGTTAAATGTGCATATACAGAAGCTTTTTCATGTAAAGTTGTATAATTTTCAAGTTTTTCAAGAAATTGCCTTTTTCTCAGAATTGTGCTTTAATTTGGAGATTATATGTGATAAATCATGGAAAAGAAGTCACAATTGCTAAAAAAAGATTTTTTTTTTTTTTTTTAAGAAAAAAATCTGAATTGAAGAATACAAATTTGACTTTTTTTTTAGAGTTTATATATTCCTTTTTTATTGCAATTTTATTATATTTTCTTATAATTCTGTACAAAAAAACAAAACAAAACAACAGACAATTGTAAGTTGCCAACTGGACGTACCATTGGGCTCCGCCAGAGGGAACTCCAGCCCCGGACTATATGTACTGTTTGTCTGTTCCTCTGCTCTGTGTACAAGACTTTTCAACTCGTTGTCTCCACCCACCTGGTTTGTCACCATAGTGATTCATTCCATTCCCCTCCCCTTAGCCTTGTTATCTTGTGTTTATAAGCCCGCTTGTGGAACGTGTAATTCGCAGTTAATTGCATAGATATACATTGCCTTGTCCACTTTGTAAGACCTCCGTGTTTTCCCATGTTCCTTGTGTTTTCTTCGTGTTTCTCAGACTTCCCGGCTCTCGACTCTGCCTGCCCTCGGACTCTCTTTCCTGCCTAGCCCTTATTTGGATTAAGTACACTGATCACTCGACTCCCCTCGCTACATACTGGATATTCTTACTTTCTTTGCCTTGGATGATTATGTTTGCTGATGATCGACCCTGTCTGTGATTATACTGTCTGTGTGTTTAAATAAATGTATGCGAATGGTACGTTTTTTATGAGACTAGGTTGAAAAGGTGTTAAACAAACCATTTTTCAAGTTAACCCAGTCAATCTACTCACCAGTCTGGTTTGTTTGTCAGCCAAAATGGTAGTTTGGCATTTTTAATGGTCAGATCGGCTGTAACTCATTTGCAAGCTTCCATCTTAAGGTGGGAACTGACTTCCATGCATAATGTTTTTCCATTCGTGTTTTTTTTATTTTTATTTTTATTTTTTTTGTGGCTTTAGCATGACTCCAGCCATCTAGCTGTCCTACACGACATCCACAGAGCCGGGCCTAGCAGTAGCTCATGTCCCTGTCATGTGAAACGTCTGATTAGGCTGGAAAGAGAAAGTAACAGAGACTGGAACAGAATCCAGCTCTCTGATAGCTTTGACAGCAGGTAATGAGCCACTTAATGAAGTCCAGGGTAATTTCGCAACCACAACAAGAGGGAGATGCAAGGCGTGCAGTGTAGAGCATATAACAGGCTTTAATCAAATGGGAAAGGCAGGCTGAAAATGATAGCCAGGGTCTGCGGGGATTTTAACAACGACCGCAGGTAGCAGGTGCTTCTCTTAACCTGTTGCCATGGCAACCACAGTGTAGTTTCTTCCCCAACAGTACAGTTATGGCATCTCCAAAATGATCCTCAAACAAGAAAATATGTTTGCTTTATTTCTGTTCATCAGGAGGCTTTCCACTGCCACCCACACATCTGTTGCTGTTGACTCTGCCTCCTCTAGTTTGTGTGCTTACCATTGGCATGTTTTCAAGATTTCCTCAGTCAGCAACATGATGCTTTTACTGCTCGTCATAAACAATCTCCGTTGTTCAGTTCTGGTGTAGCGTGAGAATCTATACTAATTATTAGATACTGGACATTCCTCACTGCAGAGCTTCTCAAAATCTTAAGCGCATGTCATTATTTTTTTGATAATACTTCCTGCTTTTAATACTGAGAAAGAAGTCTCTTATGCACACCAAGGCTGCACGTATTTGAGAGGATTATTGTGAAATATTATTTTTTAGCATCTGTACTCCAGTCTCCAGTGTCACATGATCGTTCAGTGATCATTCTAATATGCTTAATAAAATGTCTTGTTATTATCAATTTTGGAAACTGCTGTTCCTATGGAAATCGCAACACAATACCATTAAAAATGCTGGTTAAGATGATATGATAAAAAACAGTATTAATAACTGAACACCAGTAAAAATTGATAATAACTGATCAGCGAATTTGAAGGATCACTGAACACTGGAGAAATAAGGATGGAGTTTTGCGTCACATGTTCTGTTGTCAGTGCCGCTCAGATGTTCATTTCCTAAACACACAGATCGAGTCTGAGTTCCTAATTACTTCTCTCATAGCGTTCTTGATTGCCTCCTCCCATCCTTCCGTGTTTCCACTAGTGTGCAATCAAACATTAGATGTCCAGTCGATTTCGTTTCTTTAACTGATGCTCAACATGAGCAAAGCATAACAATGTGACAATAACTAAAGCGTGCAAACATTTGAAAGCATTCTACCATGTGTTGTTGAACACAGCTAGGGGCATTTTATTTTTTGTTTTATTTTATTTTATTTACGTGTATTTATTTATCAAAATGTCATGTGTAAACAGAACATAATCAAAGAACAAACATATATACTGTTCTGTTTCTTCTTCAGTGCGTATTTGTTAATACGTTGGCACCGAAATATAGATTTTAAATTAGCTTTTTTCTTTTTCTTTTGAGATGAGACATTTGAGAAAGGAGTTGAGTGAGATTTTGTTTTGCACTGAGGTTCAGTCTTCTGCTCGGTTAATTTATACTGCACAGTAATGGCTGAATGGGCTTTATATCACCAAATACAATGAAATAACTTCAATTAATTGCTTGAATGAAATAAAATATTATAAACCCAGAATAGTAATAGCACTTTACCTGAATTACAGTTAATTCCTTAAGCTGAATCATTATACACTAAAATTAATGTAGCTGCATATTTGTACTAAGCCACTATGTTGGCAAGGGTGAATAATTGATGCATGAGTCCACTGAATAACTTGTTCGTTGTTTAAGTCATAATCCATGAAATCAGTGAAATAGCTAAACATGGCTAAACAATGGCACCAGACACTCACAGACAAACGCAAACGCATATGGTCTTAAAATTGTATCCTCTTCCCTTACTTAGTTCTCCTACTAACGTAAATGCCCTAAATCATGCTTTGCTGTGATACAAAAAAAGTATTAGTAAATGGTCAGTTCATCCTTTATAAAGCATTCCAACATTAATAGTCATTAGTAAGCAGTTTATAAATACAGCTATAAATGCCTTGTTCTTGATTTATAAGCATATC
>JAUMHP010000068.1:4914598-4935317 GCA_032361065.1 Enteromius trimaculatus
TTTTCATTAATTGTGTATATGTATTTATTTATTAAAAATAAAATAAATTAAACAATACACTAAAAACATTCAAAACACAATTTTGATACTTTCTTTCAAAACACCCATGTAGTTGATGTAGCAATGCATTTGAAATCACTTTGCTTCTTTATCTAATTTAACAAATCATTAAAACAATAAATAAATACTGAAAGTCCATCATTCATCCTTTGGTGTAGAGATAACTAATATTGCACACGAACATACCCATGACACTTTTGCACCTATGAGTGGTACCACCTGTGCATTTTAACACGTCATTCACTGTATCCGTCTGTCACACTGTGTTTAGCCCTATCCGGACATGTTTTCCCTCAGGACTTTGGGTAGTGTTTTGCTGAAAATCCTATTTAATCCAGTCAGAAGTGAACATGTCTGGCTAACTCTTCTCTGTCACTTTTAATATATTTTCACCTTATTCAAGTGTGTAACTAAAGCTAAATTTAGCATTTCACTACCTGGTACACCTTTAACAGATATTTTCACTTTTTAAAAATGATTGGTGTACCTAGTTTTGCTGGAATCCTATTAATAAGTGTAAATTAATTCTATCCAAAGATTGAAAAATATGAATCATGTCTGAAGAGTGCTTTTAGTAAAATAAAAGAGAAGAAATACATGCATCTTTGCTGTTAAACAACAAAGTGCTCAGCCTCTGATTTATGAGGAGCTGCTTTTAACCACTTTTACCATGCACTACCAGGATAAGCCTATTTTCTGCAGCCGTACACAAGGCTTTCTTAAGGATCTTTATTTAAAGAACACAGCTGTGCTCTTTTCTTCCTCAAAATAAAACACTCAGAGAATAAAAGTATCACCCTCACAAGATGTATTTTAAAGACAAAGCCAGGCAGATGCTGTTGTTCAGAGCATTCTTTTGCCACAATGAAAAATTGCAACTGAACTCCATTTGTAGTTGCTGATAGATGTGAACGCTTTCTTCCCGAAAGAGACCTCTATAAGCAAAGCCACTTAATCAGTCCTTTCTCGCAGATGCTTTTCAATGACAATTAAATCACATTTTCATTATTCTTTCAGCAGTTTTAATTACTCTCCTGTACAAATTAGCGTATGGCTGTACTAACACAAAATATTCCGTTTTTATTGAAAGATGGCATTGAATATGACTTGGATTACCAAGATAACAGCCTACTTAAATGTGAACTCAGTATATTTTTGTTCACATCTTTACAGAGCTTCTACTTCGTTCAAACACTTCTGGATGTTATACTTATGGATATATCCATCGTCAATCTGTCTGTCCGTTCTTCTATCCATCCGTCCACCTGTCCATCATCTTTATGTCCATCTGTTCATCCATCTATACATTCATCATCCATACATCCCACTGTCCACCTATCTGTTTGACATTTTTTTTGACCCATCCATCTATCCTTTCACCTATCTATCATCTAAGTGTCCTTCAATCCATCATCTATATGTCCATGTGTCCTTCCATCCATTCTTTTACCTATCTGTGTAACAAAAATATCCATCCATCTGTCCATACGTCTGTCTGTGTGTCTGTCTACAGTATCGATTCATTTGTCCATACATATTTTTCCCCTCTTTCCTTCATTTACTCATTCCATCCATCCACACACCCATCCATCATCTATATGTCCATCCATCCACCTACCCACATACCCATTCATCCATCCATCCATCCATCAATTTACCCTACCACCCATATGTCTGTCCATCTATCCATCCATTCTTTGAAACACCCAACCACCCATCCATCCATCCACCCGTTCATTAATTTATTGATTCACTCATCCATACACGTATCTGCATGTTCATCCATCCGTCCATCATCTACCCTAGCTTCCTACTGGCTGTCCATCTGTCTGTCCACCAACCCACACACACACCCACATACCCATCCATCCATCAGCTACTCTACCTTCCATCTATATGTCCATCCATCCATCTGTCTGTCTGTCCTTCTGTCCATCTATTCTTCCACATATATCCATCTATTCACCCATCATTTATCTCTCCATCTGTCTGTCCGTTCATCCATCTGCATGTCCATCCATCCATCCATCCATCATCTACCCTACCTTCCATCTGTCTGTCTATCCATCCATTGACACACCCATCCAACCATCCATTCATCCATTAATTAATTTATTCATTCATCCATCAGTATGTTCATTCATGATCTACACTACCTTCCATCTGTATGTCCATCCAACTATAATTCCCTCCCTCCAATGAATCCATCAATCTGCTTGTACACTTTGCGTCTGTCCGTCCATCCCTCTCTCCCTCCAAGGACTTGACTTTGAAACTTTTTTTTTTTTTTCTTCAGCATTCTAGTTTAAGTTCATACTCACTTGCAGCCAATGAATTTATAGTTTAAAGGCATCAATTCAGTCCAGTGAATGAGGCACAACCTTGGTAAACACTTCACACCTTTTAACCTTGGTAAAGCTTTTAACACAAAGCACAGTTTACCTTACAGTGCATTACAAGAAATCAGATCTCGTGATCAGCGTTTCCTATTCATCATATTCATATTCATACTTGCATATCTACAGTAAAGTCATATAAGCTGCATTTTATTAAGGGGATATAAATGCCTAAAGAAATGTGTTCTGGTTCAGAGAGTTCTTGTCCCCTCCAGCTGTCCTGTAGTATGAAAAGAAACAGAAAACTATTTTGATATGTCTGTCTCTGATCGTCTGTTCTTTTGGAGAGGCTGTTCGAGGTGTTACTCTGTGCTGTCAGTGGTACATTGACTTCCTGTGGCATCCTGTCAGAAGGAAGTGTGGCCAGTATTATCACTGATAATAGAGCACAAGTCCCTTACTAGTTTCAGTCTTTATAGATTGTTAGCTGTTTAGCATAAAGGTGCTTACTTCCAGCATGACATTGGCTTTAACAAAGAAATACATTACAATCTATATGCATGCCCTAAAAATAACTTATTGACATGCTTGTTTAGTCAGAAGGAGTAGCATTGTAGAGCTTTGGTTTAAAGGTCACAAGAAAAAAGAAAAAAGTTTAAGCACAAGTGACTGGATACCTGTTTTAGAATCAATCGCTGTGCTTTAATGCACATGAGATTTGGCAAGCTGGACTTCTCCTTGGGATGACCCAGTTTCTTAGCGTTTTAAACTAATTCACATTTAAAGGTATAGTTCATAATTTTTTCACTATTCATATTCAGAATTCAATAATTCTTTTTACTCCAGGAAATATGTTAGCTTTTATGCCCATCTATTTCAATGTATTTTGCCATGGTTGTGAGATGGATACTAATGCATAGTCGTCCACAGCACCCAGACTAATTAAACATAGTCTGTGAATGAGTAGATATCACAGTGGGCTTGGATTCTAACCATTAGCAAAGACAAATTAGCCTGGTTTGTGCCCACCACTCCCAGCACAGATTTAGCTTTTGCTCATTCATGTCAAAAAGAATCATCTGTTAGTGTGACCATAGAGTCATACCCTCTTCTTTCATGAATAGGATTTCTGAGACTCAAAAGAACATTGTGCACAAACACTTTGAATTTTGGATATCCGACAGCTTTAGAAAGTGCTCTGGGAATACATGGCCCATAAACAGTGCAACTTCTGACAGATGAAGCAAAGATTTTCTCTTTTATCATGACAAAGGCATCCTGCGGTGGAATACAGCGGAAGTTTCTCCTGTCATTTTTTTTTTTTTTTTTTGCCATTCTGAAACTTGAAGAATAAGGCAGGTCCATAGAGATGAAGGCCACTGATTGTTGAATTAAATAATTGAGTAAATAAACAGCATTAAAAAGAAGCAATATTTAGAGCGAGTCCTAGCAGTAAAATCAATGGAGATTGGTACTAAACAACATGCACACTATATCATTACGATAAACTTATACAGGAGGCTGAAAATGTTATTGGATATGCAATTATACCATAAGAACCTTGTTATGCTAGCACAACCAATTTCACGACTATTAATGTAATTCGATTTTCAATTCACAAAACAATGAGGCTTCTTACCTGTAGACCAAAGTGTCATCAGCAGAGCTGTTGTACTGAATCTGATACATCCTTATTCCAGGGAAGTGTTGTTGCGATGGCCATCTGACAAGTGCAGAATTTGCCGTAAGTTCAGCAAGTACCACCTTCTTCTCTTGAGACCTGGTCTCATTGCTTACGGATGAAGTTGACTTTGCAGAGGTTAGAATATCGGATGGCCCTGGATCAGGTTCTCGGATTCTGTTAGTGCTGTTAGCTAAGTGTGGCAGTGGGTTGACCACCAACTCTACCGTGCCTGTAGACTCCCCTGCAGCATTAGACGCAATGCAGGTGAAGACTCCTGTATCCTTCGATGAAGTAATGTTGATCTCCAAGCTCCCATTGCTGAAGCTTAAAGTACGGGAGGTATTGGCGATTAGACGACCCTCCGGGGAGATCCAGTGAACGTCTGGGTCTGGGTCCCCATTGGCCTTGCATTTCAGACTGGTGGGCTGGCCCTCCATGGTGAAGGTTTTGGGAGATTTTCTTGTAATCACAGGGGGATCACAGATGAACTCCTCCTCCGGGATAGTCCAAAAGTACTTTGCCGTAAGGTCCGGAGGTGATGCACAAGTTTCCAGGTCATCCTCCCTCGTTAGCCTCCTTAGCCAGAGTAGCTCACAGTTACAATGTAGTGGGTTCCCTCCAAAACTTAGGACGAGAGAGGAAAGGGGTGACCCTTTTGACTTGGCATAAACTGGTATCCTAAGGAACAAGGGATCAGGAGGTATTTTCTTTAACTTGTTAGATGTCATATCCAAACGGGCTAGTTTGTGTAGGTTTGAAAAGATTCCTAGAGGGACGTGCTCTATGAGGTTATGGTCCATGTTGAGAGTGTTGACATTGGTGAGGCGTCCTACAGTCTCCCACGGGATGTCCACCAGGTTATTGTATGAGAGATCCAGGTCCTCGAGAGTCCCCAAAAAGTCATCAAACGAATGCGGGGAGATGATGTGCAGTTGATTGTTGGCAAGGATAAGGTGCCGAAGGTTGGTGAGTCCTCGGAAGTGGTCGTCCGTGACAACGCTCAGGCGGTTGCTGTCTAGATGCAGTGCACGCAGCCGCTTAAGATCGGCAAAAGTGTAAGGCATAATCTGGCTGATGGTATTGCGGGACAGCGTCAAATGCAAGAGGCTGGTCATGTTTGCAAAGTCCCTCCTTCTTACCGCCGTGATGAAGTTCTCGGTGAGACGCAGCTCTACTGTACGCCGGTCAATGACTGTTGGCACAAAAAGCAGGCCGGTCTTGGCACAGAGGATGGCTAGAGACGGTGACAGGTTCTGGCACATGCAGCGCTTGGGGCACAACTGTCCCGACGCAGACACAGCCAGCACCAGCAGGGAGAAGATCAGCCACTCCATCTCTCGGGGGAACTGCAAACAAGCAAACACAGTGTGCCAGTGTGATGAAATGTAAATTTCATGTGAACATTCAAAACCAATGACTTGGAAATATGTCATTGTATTGGATGGGTAGCCATAAAGAACATCATGCTGTTGTCAGTGGCCTAGGGTAAGGACAGCAGTGTGCAATGTATGTTTAATACGTATTTAAAATGTATGTATACAAATCCACGCTCAACCCTCATGTTCTGATTGTCGTCTTTTAAATGTAATACCTTGGTATGTAAAATGTATCTAACACTGAAGTATCTGGTGAATGCTTCATGACTTTTCAAATCGAATGTGAATTGATTGATTTTAAACAGAATTGTAAGGTTTAGCTGCACTTCATTATAAATGTTATATCGTTTGGGGTCTTAAAGAGTGCTGATATAAAACATTAATGGGAGGATTAAAACAAACAAACAAACAATCAAAGAATTCAGTCACACTTAATTGGAATGTCCAAGTCCAAAATGTTTGCATCAGTTAACGCTTACTAATGTGCTGGTTATTAAAAGGCAGTTGTTAAGGTACTGGGTATTGGGTAAGTATAAGGATCAAAATATAGGCATGCAGAATAAGGCATTACTATGTGCTTTATAATTACTAATAAACAGCCAATATGTTTATAATTGGCATGCTAATAAGCAACTAGTAAATAGTAACAGTTGGTCCTTATACTAAAGTGTCAACTACATTTTACTTGGGTACATTAAATCAATCAATCAATAAAAAGTAAACACAGAGAGATACCCTAGGCTTTGACTAGGTGTAGAGAGCAATAAGAATATAATGGAAATGTAATTATTTAAAAATGTTATTTTTTTGTATCACAGCTGACTAAATACACTGAAATCAAAAGTAAAAATCCTTGTAACCATGGTAACAGCAAAATGTGGTATTTGGTGGTATGTTATGGTCACATGATAATGTAGAATCAACTCATTATAAGTAAGTGCGTGTGTGGAGATGATGCAAGGTGGCAGAAACATGTAACCTCTTGAAACTGCATTAAACATCCTAGTTGACACTGTAACAGTACAAATACTGCACGCTTTCCAAAATCAACTCTGAGAGTCCTCTGAGAAAAAGGAAGACCAATACAAACAATTCTCACATACTGCATTCAATTCAGTCTCCTCTCAATCCCAATAAAACCTTTTACAGATAAGATTTGTTCTAAGGTGTCTGTCCTTCAGTGCATCTCAACATAGACTTAAAATAGAGATTATTCTTTGAGTATATTGGGATGCCATTCAACAGAATTGAAACAACAGCATTATAGAAGCAAATCTGTCCTGCTTAAACAAAGCTGTTGTAAAGACCTTGTTTTGCTGAGATGTTGCTATGCTGCTATGGCCATTGGCTTTACAACATAACAATCTATGTGAGACTCTCTATAGACCATTAAATGTTTTTAGTATGTGAATTAGGAAAAGGGAATAGTACGACTGAATCCATTGTAACCATGGACAAGTTACTTGATTGTAGTTGCCTTGAGCGAGCCAAAGGATTTGCATTTCATCACAACACAGTCAAGTAAAAAAAGAAAACAGAAAACAGAAAATACTAAAAAAAAACAAAAACAATAGGATAAATCAGGACAAATACTCTCATGAGGTTCGTTTAAAGTCTGTTCTGATCATCAAATTCATGAAAACGGTTATCCCTGATATGATTTGGCATCCAGTTAAATGTGTTTCACTGGTGTCACCAAACAGCTTGCAGTTCTTTGTATTTGATTACTGTGTTATCTGTGTTTAATTGTTGATGATTTGACTTACTGTAAGTCTGAATTGTTTTGTTCTTCAAAGCTCATCTCAGAGTTGCAGTCATAGCAACAGGCCTGTCAGCTCAAACCTGAGCGAAAGCAGCTTTATTGAATTAACATGTTTCAATACCTGCTTTTATATATATATATATTTTTTTATTGCATAGAAGACATAAAAAGCTAGAATTTATACTTTTGTTTAGATATTTGAATTGTTTTGAGCTTGAAATAAATCAAAATAAAATAATTCTGAAGGTGACACTAAAAACTGAGTGATACTGGACATTTCTGCTTTGCATCACAGAAAGAAGTTTACATTTTAAATATATTCAAATAGGAAAGTTATTTTTTCATAGTATTACTTGTCAATTTGATCAAATAATTGCTGACCCTCAACTGGTAGATTCCGTTAGTGGATATTGCAGTGTAAGGACAATTATTATTTATTTATTTATTTTTATTTTATTTCATTTATTTATTTATGTTTAGGGAGACCTACAAAAAACTTCACAGCTGACATTTAACTAAGAAGAAAGGATTTAAAAATCAAGAAATACAGTAACACACATAACACAGCTGATTCTTCAGTCACTGAGTTAAGCTAAAGCCACATCATATACAGTATATATGACTTTCCACTGGGAATTAGTGAAAGATTAGTTCATGGCAATACTCAGATACAAACCCCAAATACCCTTCAGAACAGTAGCCAATCCTTCTCCTGAAACCGCTCCATCTGTAAGAAGCTTACGCTTAAAGACTGACTGGTGGATAAAACTACCTGAAGTAGAAGGAGAGAGCGATTCTCTCCCACTTTACTCTGATGTTAGTGAGAGGCAGTAAGTGATTTCCGGAGTCTTTCTACCGTTTCGGGCCTCTGCGACTGACAGAATTCCTGGCCCAGAGAGCTCTGATGCAATGGAGATGGATTACCACGTCCATGTCTGCTTTCTACCAGAGTGCCCATGGGCCCTGTGAGGTAAAAGTGTGGTAAATCGATCTCAACCTCCTTTTCCTGGAAGGAAAGGGGAAAAAAATAAAATACCTCACATTTCCTTTTTTTTTTTTTTGTGAAGAACTCTGACTAGCTACTGCGCTATTTTGCTTGCTTGTTTTGTTTTTTGTCCATCTATTCAAAGCGGCTGCATATTAGTTGCAGCTACTTTGCTGCAGTGCATTGTTGTACATCATCATGTGACTCAAACCCCTTTGTGCTTCAATCAATGTCATCCAGTGGAGAGCTCTAGAATCAAGCAATCACAGTAATCATATGCTGCCTTGGGACTTGAGACGTGACCCGCAGGGTGGATGTCATACTTGTCTGTCACTCTCAGTATGTGCCGAATTACAAACTGAATGAGAGCGACTGTTCTGAGCTTTTCAATTAAAAATTCACAATGGATTTAATTCGGCACAATAGAGGCCCGGTCGGGTGTCATCAAAGATGGAGACCCCTTTGGGGTGCACCAAATTGGCTTGAGAAACAGAATTTTAAAAACATAAAAATAAACCTCAGAGACCAGTAGAAACAAAAACCCCGAGCTTTATACCCTGGATATTAGCTGTCTCCAGCACTCATTCATCTCGAGTAAAATTATGCCCATTAGTTCATGTTGCTATGACAATCCAAAACAGAGATCATATTAATCACATCCCATTATCAGGCATCTTAACAGTGGGCCTGTGGTTAGCTTCTCAGTATTGAACACCGATCTGAATTATATCAACTCAGTGACTGGGATTTTTTTTGGAGCCAAAACAGATGCTTCATGTACACAAAGCTTTCAAATAACAGCAGTCAGCTATTTCTATTTGTTCCTAGGCCTGCATATCCATTACAATTTCCCTAGTCACTGTAGGCCTCATTTGACTACAGATGTTCCCTGGTCCATTTAAATAAAGTATTAAACCGAAATAGTAAATGAGATTTTCACTTAACGTCAGAATGAGAGTCCAAACAACTGATAAAAGAATCACAATAAAATCCAATGTCTTGTGAAGTAAAAAGCTGTTTGTGTCGAATAAACAAATGCATCATTAAAACATTTTAACTTGAAATCATTGCTTCTGGTTAAAATATGAAAGGGTTAGCTCACCCAAAAATGAAAATTATGTCACTAATCACTCACCATCATGTCGTTCCAAACCTATAAGACCTTCATTCATCTTTGGAACTAAGATAAAGGTGCGTTGATCATGGCAGAAGATGTAAGTCACGGGAGAAGTGACTATTTTTTTCTATTTGCACAAAAAAATATTCGTAGCATTGCAAAGTGAGGTTGATCCGCTGATGTCACATGGACTTTTTTAACCAATGCTTTTGCTACATTTCTGGATCTGGGATCATTTCTGGAGATGGCTCTCTGATTTCATTCAAACTATTTCAATCCGTCTTCCAAAACTGAACGGAGGTTTTATGGGTTTGGAACAACATGAGGGTGTGTAATTAATGACAGAACTTTCATTTTTGGGTGAACTAACCTTTTAATTCCATAAAGCATATGCATTCATCCAGTGCAGCTCCTATTGTCCTCTCACATAACAACTAAACATATCTGTTTAGAACTAGCTTGGACTATTTTTGCTTGATCTGTGCGTATATCTAACCTGATTCAGACGACATTTTCACTACAGAAAGTAGTATTAAAATATAGCTTGTATTTTGTCCAGAAGCAATAGTTTGAGATGTTAATGATGGATTTGATTCTTATAAACATGCAGATTTTTACTTCACAGGATGTTAATTGATAGTTATGTTGATTACTTTGGATTACTTCAATGTTTCAAACAGCAGTTTAGACCATCATTCTTACGGCCCCCATTTACCATTTGTGGATCCATTTACCACAGAGGATCAAATGATTAGCAGTTACATATATACAGTACAGTGGTGGTATATAACATATTACTGCAGTATTGTGGTTTGCTGAACAGTGCTTCTCAGTGACAATCCACAGAAAGAGGCTTTTTTTTTTTTAGCCAAAACAGATGCTTTTGCAGATGTATTCAAATAACAGCAGTTAGCCGTTTACACTTTTTTCGAGGCCTGTGTATCTATCACAATTCTCCTCGTTACTGTAGGCCTCATTTGACTGCAGATGTTCACTGGGCCATTTAACATGGCTTGAATTTTCAGATGAAATGCATTGGATTCATACATTCGCATTTTGAGGGTTTCCTCACTAAGAAAATGTTAACGCTTTAATCACAGACTGACGCATGATGTCTGTTTGGTTTTAAGTCTCAGAGGGAGAAAATGCCCTAAATATCTTTGAACGTGATGATTGTTGTTTTTTTGTTTTAGCGGTCAATCAAGTTCTCCAAAACTTTTATTAAATGAGATACAATGAGTCAATATCAGTTAACCTGTCTGATTTCACAGTTCCTTTATAATTATTATTATTATTATTTTTTTTATATTTGTGGTAATCGATAACACAAGCTCAAGGTCTCGTTAACCATGAAAACATATTTAATTAGTAATATGACTATTTACAAATGGTTAATAAAACATCAAAGACCCAAATACAATTCTAAGCATGTGATGATAAGTAAGTCATTGAAAATAATAATTTAAAACATGATTAGTCTGACCTCATTAAAGAATCATTTTGCACAGATTTTTGTCCAATCAGATGCTCTAAAATATCAATCAACCAATGCTAACAGCATATAATTAGACACAAATTTGTGCAACATGCGTCCTTGTGCCTTCGTAATTTGGGAGTCACACTCATGCTCCTACCGGTCAAAAATGACTGGACACCTGAAATTTAACTTTTTTGACCCCTAGTAAAAACATTTTTTATTTTTTTTGTTCAATAATATTTTTTTTCTTTTGTATTTTGAGAGAATTTTATATCACTAATACATATTTATGCAATATTAATTAACATTTTTTCCCATTGAAAATAGTATTTTTTTTCTCCCCCAATATTGTTTTTAGCCATAATTGCTTACTTGCATTTAGTAGTAGACTTGAATATATATTAAGAAATTCTTAAAGAGTACTTTTTGTTAACTTTTAGAGTGTTTTTGTATATAAATATATGCATATAAATATTGATTTTAAATAGGTCAAACCTGAACATTGCGTTAACATTGCGAAAGAGAAGGCAAGCATCCATTTTTGGATTTAGAATTTAATTTTAAAATGCAGTTAATTCAAACATAATGATTTATGCAAAAAAAAAAAAGCTTACAATAAATGTCTATTTTAGGTGTAGGGTTGGTGTATGGCAATAGCACATGTAGTCTTTACAGTACAAAAACCATTACACTTATGGAATGTCCCCACTTTTCACAAAAATCAAACGTGTGTGTTTATGTGTGTTTATTTTACAATCTTAATGATTTAGTGTGTCCTTCCTTCACTAAGCTTTTTCTGTACTATGATTGAATTATTAAATGGATTTCACATTCTCAAAACTTTGCTCCGTGTTACAGACATAGGTGTAAGTGTGTGTGTTTGTGTGTGTGCGCGCATTTGTGATTGACTGGATATGCCTATGTCACACTCTTAATGTTTTATAGTGTCATCCTGTCACTACTGTGTAGTTGTTTTCAGTTTTGTGATTGATTTGTAGATTGTGTGTATTCTCTGAATTGGTGTGTTTTTGTCCATTTCCCATTCATTTTCTATGGTCGGTCATTTTTGACTGAGGACCATAAGTGTAACAAGTTATTCTGACATGCTATCTACACTCATATGCTAATGTCCCCTAACATAAGTACAGCTCTAACCTACTTTTTGCTTATTAATGCAGAAAATCTGTATATTTTGTGATTGTTAAAGGTCACACTGCAGGACACTGAATAAATGAACATGGAAGCAGGTGCACATAAACCCTGAGATTTTAAATGGTAGTAGGAGGTAGAGTGTAAACGGCTTTTAAATTGAAGCATCTTTGCTTCCTGTTGGGATCCTGATTAGTAAAATTATGTTAAAAGCACCAAGAGATTAAAAAGTGTTATTTAATTTATTTTGTTGATTTATTTATTTATTTGAGAACTTTACTACTATTGTATCACTATATTTTAACAAATCTTGCAAAAAAAAAAACAAAAAAAACTTTTTTACAGTATTACAAGCTACATAATTATGCTATTATTTTAAGACATCTAGACAATTTAATGTTTTAAATGCATTATTAAGTATGCTTAGTTATATTTTGTAGTATAAAATATAATTATATTGCAAGACATAGATATATCTTGTATTAATATTGTCCCAAACACAGAAATGTGAACAGGTACATCTTTAATAATAATAAATAAAAAATAATACATATTTTTAAAAAGAAGAAACGTAGCAGTAGTAATAACAATAATGATAATAACACACATAACAAACAGTAGAATTAACGTAATAAACATAATAATAATAATAATAATAATTAAATACATTAAATTAAATAATTAAATTATTATTATTATTATTATTATTATTAGCAGTAGTAGTAGAAACTCGAATTGTAATTTGAAGTATGTACTGCAGTTATATCTTTACAACACAATCCTTGAAAAGTTCTACATTTACTTTGAAATTATATATTCAAAAGAAAAGAAAATTTAAGAAGACAAATGTATTTCTCATGGTTACAGGCAAATCATCTTTGCTGTCAAGGCAATTAATGCATATCTACGAGACATCTCTTGCTTTGATTCTAGGAATTAATATACCAGCTGCAGCCTATTTAAAACTGTTGGCCATTGAATTATTTGTCAAATATTGCAGTAATGCCAGATTTCTGAAAATTCATTTATTCAATTTATGTTAAATTACACACAGCCTTGGAAATGTGAAGCTGGGTCAAACGAGGAAAAGTGGCAGTTTGGTTTGATGACCCAATGTGAATTACAGAGGGCATTCTTAAAGAGCTCTTTAATACGCAAAGCGCTGCAGGAAAACAAAACACACAACAACAACAACACATACAGAAACACATAATTGGCCGTGACCTTTGCACGGGGCTCCCGCAGAACTGGGCAGCTCTTCAAAAGAGCAGTTTCAAGGAGACAGGAAAAGCAGTGGCGTACTCTGTGAGACAGGCTTCTATTCAGCAGCCCTGCATGCAGCTGTCCCTTTAGGCTACTTTCTTTGATGTGATAAGAAAAAATATTTAAAGATATACGCTGCCTTTTGAAGATAGCTTTCCATGTGCATTTGGTAATATTCCTGTTCCTATTCCTAATGACTGTAAGGTCTGGGTTTGGGAATAGTTTGATCATATTGCATAGTTTAAGGGGATGCTGGATGGGGGTGGGAGAATAGCCCTAACGGAGAGAGCAAAAACTGTGACATTATAGTTTTAATAATAATAATAACAAACATATATATATATATATATATATATATATACATATATATACAGTATATATATGTATGTATGTATATGCAGGTCGATTTTGGCTTGATTAATTGCTATTTATAAGCCTCTCTTCTGAATGGTCTTACTCACAGATTCGTCTTGTTATGATGCTGGATGCCAGAATCGATGAAACACAGCATCAAATTAAAAATATGATGGCATACCTGATGCCAATGCTCTGGGAGTCAATCACGTTCAGGGAACATTCACAGAACATGTCAAAAGAAATTGGTTGATTGGTTGAAATTGAGGAATTGATCTCGTTGTATTAGCATGCATTTTAGTCATCAGTACAATTACCTAACTTTAAGTTTAAATAAATCAGTTAAAATTAATGGAAATGTGTGTCATAATTTTATTAAGTGAAGTCAAGTCACTTTTATTTATATAGCGCTTTTAACAATACAGATTGTAGCAAAGCACTGAACATATCAGATAGTTAGATAGATAGTTAGATCAACAAGCTATTTTTTTTTCTTTCCAGCAGTATCTCAATCTTAGCTTCCCGCCTCCTCCCATTCTCCTCCATATCTAATTCCCCGGGGGAGTACTCAGGGCTCGGATCGGGCCATCAGCCCCTCTTCGCTTTACCCGAGCCCACCGAGCCCTGAGTCTTCTCCTCGGGCTGCACGCCAAATTCGCTACTTATTTACGTTTCTAAGTTACCAGTAGGTTCGAACTCGTGAAACTACATACAACATCTAATAATAAATTCTTGTGAATCTGTACAACAGAAGGTGCTGTGGCAATCATGTCATATGCTCATTTGTTGTGTGGTAAATTTATGTTGTACTGCCAAAATACCACATGATTACCACAGGACATTTTTGTAAGGTACTTGGCAAATATTTCCGTAATTCAAGCTTTTTAATATGTAAGATTTTGCTAATTCTTTCCCCACGGCCTTGCAGAAATACTAGAGCACTTTCTGAAAAAAAAAAAAAAAAAACTTACATATGCAACTTGCTAATACACATGGACTCGGCCTGTCTGAAATATGGTTGTTTTGGAGTGATATTCCACATCCTGTTTACTTCAAATTTCATGTGCCCTAATTTTCTGTCATTGATGTGTAACTTGTTCCCTCAGCTCACTAGTCTGAATAGCAAAATAAAGACAGAGGCCTATTTAGACTAGAAACAAACCTAAAACTGCCATAAACACAAGATTCACAATTTGACATCATGAGCTGCAATCAAACCTCAGCAAAAATCATATTTAGAAAGAAAGTTTGCCTGTTCGCTGAAGCTGTCATATCTTATTCTGTCCTCCAGATAATCTTTTGTTGAGATTATACAATTTCACAAGGGACCAACTTTCATTCTTTTCCACTAAACAATAAATGCTGTAACCATGTGCTCTGCAAATCAGTCATTGTTAAAAAAAAACTGATATATAAAACATGAAACGGTAAAATAAAGCAGTCAGGTCAGAGTTTTTTTGCACACAATATGCACAATAAAAGCTTTCTTTTTTGGATTACAAATTATTAATGTAATGAAGGCTATTAGTGCATTCTGAGCATGGTTTGATGATGTGTAGTGTTAGCATTGAAAACTTAACAGTCATGCATTCGTTCAGCCATTAAACACGGAGGTCAAACTTCATTGCACACACAAACACACAAATAAGATCTTATCAGCTCGAGACAGTAATTCAACACTCCACTGCCTACGCTGATTTAAAGCCCAAGCACTTCCTCTTCCAGCGCACTAATCTTTTCCTAAACAACGGTTTCCAAATCACTGATGTGATGTAAACAGGGCATTACATCATCGCAAGAGACAAGCAAGCAATATCCAAAAAAAGTTTAAAACGGAACACAGTATGTCTTATTAATATTACATAACTCATTTTAGATATTACACACAAAAATGTGAATGAATGAATGAAAGCAGAAATCGTGTTAGTTAGTACAGGAACTAATCTTCAAAATAAATGTAGAACAACAACAACAATAATAAAAGTAAATAAGCTCCCATTGATGTTTTATAGCAAACTAACCAGGTGTGAACACTAAATAACATCACTAAGGTAATTGTTTCAATAAGTGACATATTTATCTAACACAGTCTCACGACTAATTCATATGTATCCGTATGAGATGGAAAATTTGTGCTAATTAGTACAAATTTGCATGACCTCACTTTGTACGCAACCTGATCTCACAAAATTCAGTGTGATGACAGGCATCAGCCCTAATGCACTCACGGATAACTGAAATCATTTTATATAAATTTATACTTTCATTGTAGCACCTAGCCCCACCTTTACCCAAAACCTACCCACTTCTGAACATTTTAAAACACACACAGACAATATAAGCGCTGTCACAGGTATTAATTGCAAAAACTGACCATAAGCAGTAAAAAAAAACAAGTCGTGTTGCATTTCAAAAAATACACGGTTTTAATCGCTGAAATTTTCCCGCTCCTTTAATGCACTCACATCTAATTCAAAAAGACACTCTCATCCTGTAAAATGACGCAATCAGTCAGGAGACAAACAAGAGTCAATAGCATCACAACAGCATGACGCAATCGGTCACGAGACACACAAGAACCAATAAAAATTTACAACCAAGGCTGACGTAGGATTCTCCTGGCGGCATTTTTTGAATTTGCGCAAAGCAGCACAGATGAGTCATGGAGGACGGAGAGATGGTGACTGTGGATTGTACACCGAGCAACCTGTCCACCAACCAATATTCCTGTTTAGGTTATTTGTACAAATCCCTGAAATATGACCTATCAGAGCGCATGCTACAATCGCGCCCCTATCAGCAACAGGACATTTGCATAATAATGTTTTGTACTATTTTGTTTGCTTCACAGTTCTGGGTTTGTGTAGCTCAATTTGTAGAGCGATGCAATCATGGGTCCGAACCTAGAGAATCACCGTGAGATTGGTGAAAATGTCCACACACTGCATTTAAACAAAACACACACCTTGATTGGTAATGACAGTCATACGCCATTTCATAATGCCAGGCGGAACACGACACTGTCATTCACTGTCACGTGCTACACCTCTTACCTTTAAAATGTAAATATAGGTCATAATAAGGTTCTTGCATAAACCTTGCAGGTTCTTGCAGACCTACAGGTTTGTTTGTTTTTTGTTGGAGGACAGGCTCACACCAAGTGATGCAGGACTGGCACAGTCATTGGCTTAAAAAAAAGGTGTGCTATGCCCCTGAATAAACCCCAATCCATTTAGTCCATTAATGCCTTTCAAAAGTACCTTTCAAACTGAAATGAGGTTTTTGTTGCACAGACACAACAGACTCATCTAAATATGTATGCCTGAATGGGATGTGTTTTAGCCACAATGATTTATACTAATGCATCTGAATCAAAACCTATTGTCTATTCAAACTTCATTTCAAATTCACTGTCAAATGAGTTCAAGAGGTTTCGCACAGTTAGAAAATCACTGCATGAAGCGCATCGTTGTTATGATTGATCGCTTATATAAGTGAGCTCAGACAACAAGCCTCTATACGGAATGATAATTATATCAACTCAACGGCTTCATCAAAAATGCTGAGATAATTTAATCTGACCCAGTTTGCATGATTCATTTTTCTAGGTCTTGAACTCGAGATGTATTTTTCAAGTCAATAATCCATCATAAGATGCTTAATCCTGCCCTACCAACATACTCAGCGCTCATTCGTCCTCTTGGGTTGTCTAACTACTCATGACATGTTATTTTCATACTGAGATTCAACATAAGGAAAACGTAACCAGCAAATAAAAACGCTGTGCCCTTGAATGATTAAATTCTGCTGGGCGCTTGCTGATGCTTGCTTTAATTAGCGCCGCACTGCATGGATACCCTGAGGAAAATAAACTTGGTCAAGGAACGACTGGTTTTGATTCCAACTCGTTTGTGAGATAACCTCTCTCAGTCAGTGAACATATAATATCAGTCAGCCTCTACAGCCTAAATGACCCTGAAACGCTCTGCCGCCCACCCTTTCTGGATACTGTCATCATCTAGCTTCTACCATAGTGTCTGGACTAGTGCGTGAAGCTCTGCTGCTGAATGAGGTCAGCCAGACAGATGTGGTCTTGACACATTACCGTTGGTTGGCATAGACAACCTTTCAGACCCCCACTGCAATTCATTTGCTGCCTACACTGTGATAAAGCCCTAGTGGTGGGTTATATCAGCTGCTGCTGCTCTTACTCATCACATATTGCACTCGTTATATGAGTGCGGACAAAACAAACACAAAAGAACACCATAAATAAAAAAATAAAAATAAAAAAAAAATACAGCAACAATCATGCAAAGAACAAAGCAAACAAAAAAGCAACATAAAAAAGCATGCAAAATATGTGCAAAACAGAGCAACATGAAAACACAACACCATCACGCAAAGAACAAAGCAAGAAAAAAAAAAAAAAAAAAACGCACAACAAATTAAAATACAATTAAAACAAAACAAGTGTACAGTACAAACCAAAGCAAATAAATATAAAATGTATAAATGCAAAACACAAAACAACCAAAAAAAAAAAAAGGAACAGAGCAGAAAGCACAACGAAACAGACCAAACAAAAGCAAGAACAAAATATAATAACAACATAACAATAAACTGAACAAAGCAAAATAAAAATAACACACACACAAAAACAGCAACATCAAACACACAGGGAAAACCAATCAGGAAAAATAATAAATAAGTTCTAATTAGAATACAAAGGAAATCAATTAAAAAGACTTTATAATATGGTAAATATATCTATAATAATAACACATCTATTATACACACAGTTGTCCCCTTAAGTATAACACCCCTTAAGGAATGAATGCACAAAACAATGCTGGGCACTGTACCAAAAAGTGCAGCACCATTACTCACAAAACATCATGAAGTTGCCTCTCTGTTTCTGTCCTTCACATGACCATATAAGGACATGCAATCACAAGAAAACGCTTTGTAAGGACATTAGCAGAATAGCATGTATATTCAATCATTTATCCAGCGCTTTCAAAGCACCTGTATCGGCTTCATGTGTGTCTGTGGCATTTCAGTCATATCATTCGCAAAGAAAAATGATGTTTCTGACTATTGATGCGACATTTAGAGTCAGCTGCCACAGAAATGGTTTGGACTGAGGCTATTACCCAGAGGGCCTCAGCAGTCAGCTCTGAAAGCATCATGTTTCTGGAGCTTTAAAGAACCCTTCACCTTGAATTAGGCCAGGTAGGGTATGCGCTAGACCATGGCAGGCCTGAAGGAACATGCATACAGTATTTCTGTTGTGTTTGATTTTTTCCCCTTTGGTTGACCTCTGACCATAGCTGTGACTTTGCTGTGCTGGATGGAGCTTTTTCATGCAAGCTAGACAGCTAGCACCTGTGTTCTGTTTACTGATCTATTTTCCTTATGAGTCCACAACAGCAAAAAATATATATCTTTATACAGTACACCTAAGTATTGAGTTATGACTAATGACTGTGGCACAATAGCAGTTAGAAACAACTGTGGGAGGATATTAAATAACAAAGAAATATAAAAATTAGCCAGTACTTTGGGGTGAATATAATATATAACTGTTGTATAACATGCAAACATAAAAAAAAATAGAAATCATTATGCACAAGAATATGAGTTTAGGAGGATTTTTATTATTAACTTTAAAATTCCTATTTTAATAAAAAAGTCAAGTCTAATGGCATATCTTTGTGTTTTTGTCCATTATATTTCTCCTCAAAAACAACACACCGCATGCAATCTAAATTGAATCATGAGTGGAGAGCGTGGTGCGCCTTACAACTTGATTAAGTAAAAAAAAAAGCATCATATCCAGATGATTAGACTGTAGGAAGCAGCGTTTGACATTGATGTGTTTTGAACCACAGATCTGTCAATTTTGGATATAAAGTAATAAATTGTGAGAAAAACGTGCAGGTACTGATCAGCTTTTCGACCTTTAGGACTGGCTATCTGCACTGTAATTTTGCAAGTAATGAAATCAGATCAGTGTGTTCAGATGGTGTAGTCAATATCCGGTACAGTACATGTTTCCCATAGCAATGGCTGCTGCATTTTACAATGCATGACATTTGTCTACAACGTTGCACCCAAAATAAAAAAACTTTTTTTGTGCTAAAATTTCAGACTGACCACAATGTTCAAAAACAAGTAGAGTATTAGTCCATATAAGTTTTATTTATATTACTTTATTTATACATTTATGAGCACGTAATCCAACACCTGCCCCTAAACCTACCATCCGTTAATAAAGCACAAGATGTAGCAAGCAGAAACAAATACCAACATCGTTTATTAAAAAGGATTGATATTCTAATTCTTCCAAGGCAAAAAGATAGATCACCATCTCTCTTTCTGCTGTTACTCATCTGTGCTGCAGCTGCTGCTTTGCGCAAATTCAAAACATGCTGCCAGGTGAATCCTTCGTCAGCCTTGGTTGTAAAATTCTATTGTCTCGTGACCGATTGCATCATACTGTTGTGAAATGTTACTGGCTCTTGTGTGTCTGGTGATCGATTTGTGTCATTCTACAGGACGAGAATGTCTTTTGAATAAGATGTGAACGTTAACGGAGTGGGATCATTTCAGCGAGACATGATATATGTACCAATAAGTACATATCAGTGCAGCTTCCAAAAAAATTACTTTTTCGTATGCATTCAAATTCGTACAAAAATTTGTGCAAATTTGTATAAATTCTTATGACCTCACTTGTCACCCCAGTGATGGGTAGGTTTAGGGGCGGGGTTAGGTGTAGGTCATTCGTACCAAAAACTTGTAAAATATCGTCAAATACGTACGATTTAGTAAAAAACATTAATCCGTACAAATGAGGTTGTACAAATTTGTACAAATTAGCCACCTTGTTAAATATGTATGAATTACTGTGAGTCGGTAGCTCAGGCAGATGCACTTTAGAGGTGAGGAGCTCTGGTTTGAATCATGTGTAACTACAGTTCAACAAAACTGTTCAAATTTTGAGTTAAAGGTAGTTGAAATGGCACGATTGCATTAACAAATGCATTTCTATAACAGTTTTGCATTTCTTTAAAAAAGGTCCTTATTTCTTGTTTACAAAAAAGGTCTTTGGGGTCAATATGACCCCAATACCATGAACGTAACCATGAAA
>JAUMHP010000068.1:4937366-4950121 GCA_032361065.1 Enteromius trimaculatus
GATTCAGGGCTCTCAGGCATAAGACCCAGTCTGTCGATACGACATACGTCGTAGTGTACGACAGACAAGGGAACTAATGCATTAATAGAATTAGCAAAGTGCTCATTGGGACAGCACAGTCAAAAACAGGTGGAGATGAAAAGGCACGTTAACTCCAAAAGAATTAAGAAGTAATGTCAAATATTGGGTCAGAAATCATCAGGATCCATTAAGTCTCCAGCAACATTATTTTCCAGAACTGAACCTTCCAGCAGTCTCCATAAGTTCAATGCATCAGGTTCTCAGAGACTTGAGTACAAAATCCTAAAAAATGACCCTCACTTATTAAGAATAAGATGCTGAAATATTGTGAAATTCATTAAGACTGATTTTTCATAGACTTAATGGACGGATAAGTTGTGAGTGACTCTTGAAGAAACAACATCACATCATCTTGAACCACTGTTTGAAGAACTGATCTTCTAGAATCTAGCAGTAAGTTTGGGGAGATTGTTTTTAGTCCATCTCCTATTCTGAAGTCTGTCTTGCAGAGATTTACTAATATGAGCTTCTAAAACTTACTGTTAGATTCTGGAAGATCAATTCCTGGGTCTGTTTTTTACTTGAAAAAAATATTATCAGAATTCCAACTTGCATAATAATTCGGAACGCAGTGCATATGGTTAGAGTTAGGATTTGAGGTTTTCTTATACTTGCATGATATTGTGTATAATTTAAGTATAATATAAGATATCCTAAACTAAAGTACAGTACCTTAATTAAACTCTTTTTGATTGATTTGATATATATATATATATATATATATATATATATATATATAGCACATAGGGAATCTGAACTGACTTAAAGAGACACTACATGAATAATTTAGATTTAGGATAAAATTTAGATGTATTATTATTATTAATTTCATTCATTTCATTTTTATTATTATTTTTTTTTAAAAAGCTATTGTGTTCACCAGGGCTGCATTTGTCTGATTATTATATGCTACTACTAAAATATACTACTGTAAACTTATTCTAAATTGCAAAAAAAAAATATATCACAGTATTGCTTATCTTACTCTAATTTCATGAGTTTGCGCTTCCTTAACAATCATATAAAGCAAATTTGGCGTGCTGTCCGGGGAGCGAGCCGAGGAACGTTAGACTCCGAGCCCTAGTGGTTTGAACCCTAGCGAGAAGGGGAGGAGGGGGAATGCGATGCGGAAGTGAAGGAAATGGGTATATTTATACTTGGTAAGAGGGATATGATTGAGTCGGATAAACGAGGGGATTGATTAGGTAATGCGGGCTGGCTGAGATTAATCATTCAGCGCTTCCTCCCGAAACTCATTCACTTAAGATGTTTCTTTCAAAAAATAAAATAAAATAATAAAAAAAAAAAATATATATATATATATATATATATTGAATCATTCCTAATCTTTGACCAACAATGCATTTTTATTGTGCTTTTTGATACTTAACAGTCTGTGCATTCACTTTCAGGTTAAAAGAGCAGTGCCAGATATCTCCTGTTGTTGAAGTACTAGAGGTTTGTGAGTAAACGATTTTAGGGTGCTTTATTTCACACACTCCTCACTGCAGTGTGATTTGAAGTGTACCTCTATCTGAGAAGGGTAGAATGGCTGGAGATGCTCATGAAGGCTCCACTGGCGGCGTTAGCGC
The DNA here is from genome assembly GCA_032361065.1 of Enteromius trimaculatus. Taxonomy (NCBI): domain Eukaryota; kingdom Metazoa; phylum Chordata; class Actinopteri; order Cypriniformes; family Cyprinidae; genus Enteromius; species Enteromius trimaculatus. Next base: position 4,939,040 of record JAUMHP010000068.1, read on the forward strand.
TGAGGATAGCTGTAGATTTGGGCTGCTACATGTGGACAGACTGGCAGAGAGCAGAGACTCGAGGCATTGGCCCAGGAACATGAGAGTATCTGGCGCTCAGAGCCACGACTGACAGCGCTGCAGATTTCGGAGCTCCATCCACCTGTGAAAGGAGAAAGGGAGGAGGGACATTTACACGAGACACAAAGCATGTCTGTCTGGATTTTTTGCCCCTTGGGACAAGAAGGCCAATGCATTTCCAGGACAAAAACAAGAGCTAGACATCGAATTTGCACCCCCTTTTTTTTCACATCACAAAACAAATGGAACGAAAAAGAAAATGGAATGCGACAAGAGCGAGGACATTAATAACGACCCAGAAGTGTCACGCTGTTTGAACGCTCCTACCATCACTCTTGATAATAGCTGCCATACACAATATATTTAGCACCTTTCTCTTTGGAAACAAATCCTTGTTATTATTTCAAGTGTTTCTTTTACAGTTGTCTGCCTTTTGCATTGCTGGTGGTTATAGCTGTCCCACTGGACAGTTGGCACAATTACAGTTAGTTCTTTTTCATGTCACTGCACAAACAAATGCTGCTTAAACCAGCACAGGTTTTTTTTTTTTTTTTTTTTTCTGTCGGTTGCACCATTTTAATTACTTCTTTCAGGGTGAACATGCTGTAGGAGTTATGCAAACTGAGCTGCGGTTTGTTTAGCTTGTGTTTGATTCTAACAACAAAAATGGTTTCAGGACCATTTTTTAATTTTGCATTGTGGCACTATTTTCATGTAATTTTTTTTACTACACATAATGACAAATAAATCTGATGACTCAAATTCAACAGCATTTCCATTGACAATTTATAATTTGTGATTATTTTTCAAAAAAATAATGTCATAGTGCAAAACTATCTGATTTGGAGAAATAAATCATTGACTTGCTCACTAATGGATCCTCTGCAGAGAATGGGTGCCATCGGAATGAGAGTCTAAACTGCTGATAAAAAAAAAATAAAAAATAAAAAAAACAATAATCCATAATTACCTGACGTCTTATGAAGTAATTATATTACTGGCTGTAAGGAACAAATCCATCATGTTGTTAATTGATGGACTAGAGTTACTTTTCAGTCATTGCAATATTTGTTATCAGCTATTTGGACTCTCTTTCTGACGGCACCCATTGACTGCAGAGGAGTTTTGGTGAGCAAGTGTTGTAACGCTTACTTTCTGCAAATCTCCTTTGATGAAGATACAAACACATCTACATACTGGGTGGCCTAAGAGTGAATACATTTTCTGTATTTTTTAATATTTTTTTCTGGGTGAACTGTTCCTTTAACTTTCGCTCCCCCGATCACAACCTCACAACTTCCATATAAAGCTGCCAAATGCTTCCAGATGGTTTTTAAAATGTGGAGTCAAAGTACTGTTTGCTCTGAAGGCAATGATAAATTATGAAAAAAAAAATATATTAAACAAAAGGGCTATTGTGGCTGTTTGGTATTATGGCTTAAGGTTTTTTTAATATATGCAATGAGATTTGCTGGGTTATCTCTCTCTCTCTCTCTCTTCTAATCTCCTGTTTTCCCACCCTGATGATCTCTCCACTTCACGAACCTAATTAGAACTTCTTAATTAGACATTTATGTCCCTTACTGGGAAGAAAGCCAAGTCAAAAAATCCTCTTATTCAGATATTGTATGATTTTGTGCAGACACGATGGCGTGCACGTTTTGTTCTGTGAAAAACTATTTCTATTACAGGGTGTTTCTTCAACAATGGCCACTTTTGGCCCCGTGGACATCAGAGAACAGATTTCACACCCTCACTAGCTTATTTGCAACGTCCTAGGCATACGGTCACAGGAGAATTGACATTTTTGTCATTTGTTTCTGAACATGCAAATACAATTTCCACCATACAGTATGTCTGTGGAAATGACATTAAACGTTTTTACAAACAGCCAATGACTAGGCGTTATGTTTAAGTCTGAATTCATGCTCTGTTTTTTATTTTTTTTTAATTAAATATTTTATTAATTATGTTATATTCCTGTAATCTTATTATTATTATAAAATATATTGTTTTAAAAACACAGAAATGACAGAAAAAAAGTGATATGACGTGGTGTGTGATATGAAAAAGTAGGCTTATAAGATGATATACAGTATAGTGAAATTGCATATATTTATTAATATATTGTATTAATGGAAGTTTGGGTGTTTGGGTTTTAACATGTAAATAAATTAATATACAAAACGTTGCCTTTATTTAACAGAAAAATGGAAATCTTATTAATATAGTTTTAAGAAAAACGAACGCATGAAATAAAATGACCTATATTTGATGAAACACCCTATTCTGTTTCACCCAATTTGTAAATACACAATCATGTTGCGTAATCTAAAATGTGTGCCATCATTGATCTTATGCATGCAAAAGATATATAGGCTATGCCTCTTGCAGGAGGAATATGTGCTGACTCCAAAGCTGATAGAGCAGAAGCTCAGCATAACAATGCAATATCCTCTCATCACACCAGCTTTAGATCACAAAGCTCCCCCTCCCTCCATCGAGTGTGACACAAGGCCCAGATTAGTGTCTATGTACATGGCCGTTCTCTCCTCAGCGCATCGTCAGAATGAGCCCAGCTGCCTGGGGAGAACAGGCATCTCTTTGTCAAGACTCTGACTCACTTTTGGCCTGTCCTCAGTGACTCTGTGTTATCCGCCCGTACTGTTGAGCCCCAGCGTGAGGTTAAAAAGACAGAGAGGCAAAGAGCTGTGTCCAGTAATATTCTCATGTTGTGTCGCAGGCCACGGCGCCGTCTGATCTTTCCATTAACAACCACAGCACTTATGTATCAACGGTTGCCGCAGATTGCTGTTCTGAAAACAAAGGACGTTCATTGCTTCCTGTTAGTTCCTCTCTTTTGTTTTAAGTGAACGTTTCTTTCAAGTCTCTACTAGTTGCACACTGCAGTTTTGCCAAAATTTAGCCAATTGAGACACATTTCAGAATTGCTTTTATCATTAAGCAAACAAACAAAAGAGGAAAACGGCTGCGGAACAAAAGAAGGCTTACGATGCATTTCCGCACATCCTGATTTTGTTGAGTTCAACATATTTTGTTTTGACCCTGGAACAACATTTTAATCAACATTTTTTGTTTTGATCATATCTCTACACCTAAACCTAACCTTACCCATGAGTAATGCGTAAAAGCATATTTAATGATAGATGAGTGACACAGATGTACAAGCACCAGACATTGATTGTAAGCCTAAATTTCACAAAAACTATAAACTGGTTCTTCAAATCTGATTACCCATGAGCATTTAAGCTTAACTTTCTTGGAATTAATTATAAACACTCACTCCACTGCGCTTGTAACATGCCAGTTGAAACACACTGTTACAAGAAGTAGTGAGCGCTTGCAAGAACTCAACTGAGAATTAGGATGCTGAGGCTACTTTGTTGCTTCTTGATAGGTGCTACAGTCTGTCTACACTGGACGCAAAAAACGACTATTGAAAATTATTTGAAATGTGTGTCAGCATGTCAAAAATATAATGCAGCAGCAGTTTTCGGTCGGGATTTGTTGCGTCCACTGCTTGTGTCTGGTGTAGACACGGTGTAACATTGGTTTTGCTTTGTTTTAACAAATTGATTGTTGCTTGGGTTGTGTAAATATGTGTGAGGTGGAGCTATCAAAATAGGGGTGAGACCCTTATGGGGTTAGGGGCGTGTTTGTTTTGGTGATTTCGAATATCAACATTGGCTACCAGAAATTACTGCCCCCACCTGTAACATTTAGGGATTCTTGTCTTTCTCGTTTCAGTTGCTGACATTCTCATAAAAAAATGGTTTTATTTTATTCAATTAAATATTTAATAAATTTGCAAGAAGCCAAATTGAGATATAACACACCGGTTGAGTTAATCGCAATTAAGAAATGTTGTGTTATTTTTAACACATCTATTTTAAAAATGTAGGAAGACAGACAAACACACAGATGTATTGACAGACAGATAAATCTATTGTCAAAGGCCAGTGGTAACTCACTTTCAATCTACATATTAAACATTTGTAAACACCGAGTACGAGATGAGTCATCCATAGTTTCCTGTCTGTGTTCCAGTAAGAGACTGTTCATTTTATATGTGGTAAAGTGAATTTTGATCAACTTTCAGTGCTTATAAAATAGCCTCAAAGCTAACAGACACAGACTAAATTCAAATTTAGATTTTACGGGGTCTCTAAGCTGCGTTCAGCCCACTCGACAGCGCTAAATCTAACATGCTGGAACATGTGCTCGCGCCCAACTGGCATAGTCTGGAAATTGCACGCACACTCTCAGTGGGGGATGCCGAACGACTGAACGTGGGCTCAGTTTGTGATTTCGGATGCCAAACTGCTTTGATTCGAGAAGACTGTGCTTTACGCAGCATACAATATGCATCCAGGCACACGCCATTTACATTTCTCCCTTTATGAAATGAGAGAAAATATATAATTGAGAGGATCCATCGTCTAACGATAGGGAGCAGTGGTAATTGGCGAGTAAACACGGCACTCAAGCCTCTCGAAGGAAATAAAAGTGGGAGCACACCAAGCCAAACAGAGAGTGCATTAAGCTGGGATAATGATCCCAGCTTGACTTAGATATTCCGTCTTTATCGTGCCCACCCACACTTCAGACCTCGGTTGAGCTGCTCCGCTGTGACTTGCGCGTGGAGTTCGGCTTTTCTCTAAGTGTTCCGTGGAGACGTGGTCCTCCCTCCAAACTAGTCCATTAGAGGCTGGGTCAATACCACATAGTGGGTGGGGATGGGGGTGTGTGAGGACTGTGTTTCTGGATGGGAGTGTTCGCATGCGTGCCCCGATGTCAGTGCACCACCTTTGAAAGCAATCAGGAGTACGGCTCTACATAACACTGAAAAATTGTACACAGAAAATTTGATTTGTCCACAGCACTTGTAAAGAAAGATGTTGCATCTCAGCTTACATGAAGGTTTATTTTAGCTTATTTTAGCTTATAGATAGATAGATAGATAGATAGATAGATAGATAGATAGATAGATAGATAGATAGATAGATAGATAGATAGATTTGAAATGATTTCGGTTTACAGATCAAAAATAACACTTCTAATCTCAGTGAGTTGTTTAGCAGCCGACAACCAATGCAAAACAACTAATAAACACTGCCTAGCTCATTAAATATTTATGTATTTTGTGCCATCGCAGAAGCTTTCACATAATGTGATGATGTTTCACATGAGAAACTTCAGACTCTGACAGCAACATTAAAACTCAGGAACCAGGCAGAGTGGATTTGCACACCAACAGTTTTAAATATAAACAAGCTGTTATTACTACTGGGCTGCGTATCATCAAATCATCTGAGATCAATGTTACTGACCTCCTAAGTATGCAAATAAGAACCTTAACTCAAGGTTTACAGATTTATCCTTTGAAAGCTCAAAACTTAAATACTCAGGATTTATTATTAACCCACAATAATGAATATGAATATTGGTTCATGAATGTAAATCAGACAGCAATGCATCCTGTAAGCAGTGATTGGTGTGATATAATAATAGATTTAATTTATACTACGGGGCCGTTGAATGCTTCAATCTGATTGGCTCATGAATGCTCTAAGGTGTGCAATTATTTTCAAGGAACTGCATGGTGAACATAGTTCCAGGAAGCTCTTTGACCGGCTTTACAGTCTCATATCAATTCTCCAAATTGTTTCTTTTATTGCAAAGGTCTTACAACAGCAAATAACTATAACCCACAACGACACTGGCCAAACAAATAAATACAGTGATAAAAACGATAGCTCATTTGAATGTTTTGCCATAAAATTGTCTTTTATTATGTACGGCCAGCACATACTCTATCTCTCCTGCTCTTTCTCTCTCTCAGAGACACACACACACATACACACACATATTAACATACGCACATGTTGCTAGCACTACTCTGAAGACTTTATCTGTAACAACAACTTGAAAACAATTTGACTTCTCACAAGCTGTTAGTAAAAAGTGAAAGGAACTTAAAAGTTTCACGATCAACAAAACAATTTTGAGACACACACACACACACACACACACACACACACATAACTTAGTTTTGGTTCTGTTATCATTAGTCATTATCAGGGGCGTAGCGCCAAATTCTGGGCCCTATGCACAAGCAGTGGCCATGGGACCCCGTAAGCTCGAGGTTCACAACTACCCACGACACCATTTAATACATCAATCAACGGATGCATTTACCCAAAGTAATAGCATTTACATTAGTTAACAACATTTACTGTGGTGTTAAAATTTTATTTAAAGGAAGATCAAATTTCCCTCCCCCCACCTGGGGCACTGGTATTTTAGTCCCACTTTTCAGCCAACTACGACGCCCCTGGTCAGTAGTCTCCTATCAGGCTCTGTTACTAGGTCTAAAACGATGTTTTAGAAGTTGGATGAGATGCAGATGAAATAATTCTACTTATAATGGTGTATTCTACCACCTCTGTAAGCGTTCTCTCTTGTAACTCTGTTTTTGTGTTTGTATCTGGATGTACCGTTGCCGACTTTTGCTCCGTTCCCTGGCATCTCTCTTGCTCTGACAACTGTTTGAACTCTTCCTTGTGAGTTTGTTATTAAAGAATCCTTTGCACATGGATCCACATGCTTCACGTCCGTTTTGTAACAAAACCGAGATATACCTTGAAATATATCATCTGATCGATCTCTTGTGTGACAACAGTAGTATAAGCTGAATAATTGATGACAGGCCGTTAAATTATTTGAAAAATAATGCACACCTGTGCATTATTTTTCTAATAATTCAATATAATATAATATAATATAATATGGCAATTACATAGTATTACATTCTAGGATTACATTACAGTTTAGAACTGCCTGAGTGTGAATCTTCGTCCATCTGACAAAGTGGATGTGTATCATGTGTACATCGTTTTAAAAAGCAGTATTTTTGAAGATAAAACTGTTTTAATATGCACTGCTGCTCTGCGAGTGGCAAATGGTGTTGCTCTGGGTGCAATTCTCATCATAAACGGTGCGATAATGTAGTGCTCTTGCCACAGCTCATGATTTTGTTCCCTACTAAAAAGTTCTGCACTAACTTACAGCAATTCCTTCAAATAGGTCACGCTAAAAGCACTCATAATGAACAGCATAGCATTTGAAAAGTCCATTCTTTCTCATTTATTTTGGTTCCAGGCAGCAGATGGGCTGCGGTTGATAACCAGTAGAGATGTGGGTTCCCTGTAATAGGCATAACGCTGGTCAGATATGAGAAATCACTTCATAAAAGAGAGGTTTAATGGCATTTAAGTGGAGTGAGGGAAAAAAAAAAAAAACTTTTAGTATAAGAGGCTTTTCTTAGTCACCTTTGACAGATTCAGCTCGACATTGTAAATAGGAGCACAACAACCTATAGATGAACTTGATAATCATTGATGATGGAATTAATCATCAAATTTAATTACGTATTGCTTGGGTTTTATGGATTAGTAGGGTCCAATGGAGTGGAATGAAAATTAGTTTTTTATTTTCAAATAAATAAAAATGTAGGTTTTAATATAACCAGAAGTGAAATCAATCTTTTAATATGATTTAATGTTCTATTTTAAAGAAAGATTAAATTAGTTCGTTTTTAATAGTTGTATTCAATCCATTTATTTATTTGGGAGATTATTATTATAATTATTATTATTCATGAATTAATTAATTAATTCAATAATTTAATTTAGTGCTTTATTGTGTAATGCAATACACCCAAATGTTATTCACGAGTTCCCACTTCCTCATTAAAAACCATATCATAAGCATGTTTGGCGTGCTGTCCGGGGAGCAGGCAGGGAGCCTGGCGGACCCCGAGCCCTAAGAATTCAATTATTATTATTATTACTATGATTATTGATGTATTTTCTTATGAACTTGGATTTTAAGAGCATCCAATCAATTTTGCTTTATTTTTTTTAATGATAATTTTCATATTCTTATTTTTATGTATAATAATAATAATAATAATAATATTAATAATAATAATTTCTCCTTAAATTCATTAACACTGTTTTGCTAAAAAAAAAAGTTACATTTTCTCATTTGTAATTGTTCAGTCATTTTTTATTTATTTATTTATTTATATTGTTATGTATAATAATAATCTTTCAATACATTCATGAACATTGTTTGGCTGGAAAACAATGGAAAATCAAAACATGACTAATCAGTTTATAGTTTCTAACATTCTTTGATGCTTTTTGAAGACCATGCATCATGCGTCTGCCATTTTGAAAAATCTTCATCTGTTAGTAAGCTAACAACATGCTGGGTTTTGGTAACATCTTGGTAGTGTCTTGAAAACAAATCAGATCAAATTTGAATCCATCACAGAAAAAAAAACAAAAAAACAAAAACAAAACACAGTTGTTAAAAGCAGCCATAACTAAAGCAGTCATAAAGTCAGTATCTGCTAGGGAGAAAAAAAAAACTAGACCTTTCACGTCTTTAAGTACAGAGTAAAATGGCTTATGGTTTATGTGTTCTGTGTAGTTTTTGTCTTCTTTTCGCAACCTCAGAGGAGGCTGTTTCTTCCTCTAATTGAGCAGCTGCCTTCCTCCAAGTCTATCCGAGCCCAAGCTCCCTCTCCACACAGCTAATCATTTGTGCTATATTTAGCTGGAGTTGTGCCTGCCTGCCCATGGCTTTGCGTTTAGCCTTATCCCTGGGCACACGGTAATTGTGAAACGTGTTTGGTAAAAACAGTTCCACCAGAGGAAAAATAAACAAGTCCTTCGGCAGTGTAGGGATTTTGGCTGAGGGCGAAATGCCAGCAGGTGGTCATGTTTCACGATCGCAGGGGGGAAATCATGCAAGACCACCTCACGGCTTATCGCATGACTCACCGTATGTGTGCGTAGACATATTTATAAAAAAAAAAAAAAAAAAAAAAAAAAAAACAACCCCCCCAGCGCATTCGTGTTTTAATTCACTGAACACATAGTGCCAATGGCTCTGTTTCTCTGTGCCACAATCTAGAACTTTTCCGAACAGATAGCACAGGCCCCCAGAACACATTTTGTCCCTTATGTTTGTATGTGAACTAAAAATGCGTTCAAAACAAACACAAATGTGACTCTGGGACTCAAAATCATTTTTCAGCAAGCTTTCAAGAAACAAAACATGTTTTATTATTGATATTCTTTCCAGTCTTGCACTCGCAGGCACCATTTTGCTGATTTTCCAGTATATTTAACTGACGGGGTTCTCTTTTGGTTTAGTCATGGTTGTTTGTTAGACCTGTTGTGAATTCTGAGAAGAGACTGAGAGAGAAAGGATACTGAAGTTTAGTGTAGCACTGATTAGAAATGCTCTGAAATAATTTATCTGAATGCCTCATCATTGGCTCGACAAAACAAAGCCTGCAGCGCATAAAAGAAAAATCAGTCAATCAGACAATTTGACAAAGTGTGTATTTTTTCCTGCTCTGTGTAAACACAAACACCAAATCTGCATTTTTTTTTTTTTTTTTTTTCAGTACATGCTCCACCATATGGGTAACCATTGAAGAAAGTGATAGGTGAAAGGTGATATTTTGGCTAACGGTGACTTTGTAGATACTGCTGTAAATTAAACTAAATTCAAATAAATAAAATAAAATATCCCTCGGATTTCACAACACAAAAAAGTCAAATTATTTTAATTTGAATGCAAATAATTATTTAATTAAATAATAATCTATTAAATATCAATCACATTTACTCCGGTGGTGGGTGTCCAGAATGTTACACTTTATATTAAGTGGGCAGTTCCTGAGGAGTTACCATGTATATACACCGGTATTATATTATTTATTATTGCACCAACTCCACCAACTTTACATATCCCTGAACTTACCCAACTACACCAATCACCCCCTGTTCCAGTTACTCCTATACATACCGCTGTTACAAAATGTAGCTATGTAATTCCTGTTACATGAGTGAAGTGAAAAAAGTGCTGTTACCAATGACTTGTTACACATTTTTTCTTACACACGCCATTCTGAGGGTTGTTACATGTGTACAGAAATATTACAGCTGTAGATACTATGTAGCAATGTCTTACACTGTGGTTACATACTAGATACACATCTAGTTACTATGTAAGTACACAGGTATTAGGGACACTTAATATAAAGTGGGACTGAATTGCGAGATAAAAAGTCGCAGTTAAGAGAAAAAAAGTCAGAATTGCATGATATAAAATCACAATTACGAGTTATAAAGTCAAAATTGCGTGATAATAAGTCGGATTAGTAAGATATAGACTTATAATTGTGAGTTATAGAATTTTGAGATAAAAAGTCTCAATAACCTTTTTTTTTTTCAGTGGCAGAAACGGGCTTCCATAGTCATGTGATTAAAAAAAAACATGTCAGGTTACAAAAAAAAAACACATAATATTAAATACATATGTATAACATGATTGTTGTTTTATATAAAGAACAATATTAATTGTGACTTTATTTTGTTCTACCAATTTACCAAAGAATGTCTGAGCTCCACCATAAAATATCTGCTTTAAAAAAAATCCTACTTATGACTTATCAAGTGCTGTAAATTGCATTTTTTAATGTTCAGCAGAGGATTCATTGTGATTGTTATCAAGGCAATGTTCTTTCTGTCCTTTCAATGTTCTTTCTAAAAAGTGCTATCTATTGCTTATCCTCGGCTCCAATTTTTTCCATTGAAGTCACAAACAAAATGCAATCAAATGTGTTCCAGCTGCTGATATACAGTACGTGCACTCACATACATCTGCCACTTGGTTAATTAAAATAAATTTCAGCAGGTTACAACCATGGACTCATCCCACTCAAAACAAGTTGGTCAGCAGGAAAACTTCCCTCAAATCACAAAACTCTATTTTCTTCTTTGTTTTCTCTATCTCTCTCTCTCTCTCTTTTTTTTGGACATTTGAGCATAACCTTATTAATATTCATGAGTAAATAATATGATGCAGCCCCCAACACTTTTGTGAGTGATGCCTATGAATATGTGTATTTTTGTCTTC
>JAUMHP010000068.1:4961366-4975462 GCA_032361065.1 Enteromius trimaculatus
GTGATTCTGGCATCCCAGCGCGCGCTTAATGTGGCTGCGCTCTCCCGGCTTTTTGCCAAAATCTGCTGAATATCAATATTCTTCCATCACAGCGAGCCACTGTCCGAAAGTCAAACAGCAATGTCTTGTCCTGAGAAATCACAACTGATGTCAGAAGAGAGCAAAAACCCCATTGCTCCTCTAAATGCTGTTTTGGTTTATAAATTATAATTTCATATATAATTTCATTATACATTTGTTCAAGAAGTGTCTTTTCATTGAGAAGGTAAAATTTATGTTTCAGTTCATCTATCTGACTGTTTGTGTTTATTAACAAATTTATATACAATTGAATTAAAACTGAAAATTGTGTATGCAGTGCATCATCAATGCATCGTGATGCATCGAGATATTGTATTGAACCGAATCGATGACATGCTAATCGTAATCGAACCGAACCGTGAGACCAGTGTAGGTTCACATCCCTAGTGTGGATTATTAGCAACAGTTGTGGTGGAGTGGTGCGTTATGGGAGATTGAGTCCGGTTAACAACTGAGAGTCCTGGGTGAAACTGAAAGGTAGGAGTGCCCTCTGAATTAATAAATTAACTGTAATTTGAGATAAAACAAATTAAAATCAAATAATTTGAAAAATTGTTAAAAACTAATTAACACATAAACTGAATACATCCTTAAGATGATAGAATCATACACTGATAAGTTAAAAATAGTAAAATCAACTAAATTAAAAATATAATCAGCCACTGTACTGCACATGATAATGAAATATAGGTAAACAAATAAGATGCTCCATGTGGCTTCAAAACAGTCCAAAAAATGTGATTCAATTTGATTTAATATAATTTATCTACATTAAGCTACCTCTTTACATTATTTGTACCCAGTAAACAGATGTCTACTGGTTTATAATTTCAATCAGTATACTGCCCACCTAGCAAGTGCCACCTACTTCCATCCTTCAAAAAGGCCATCCAGTTCACGTGGTCAAACTTGTCTCCTCCTGAATCTTTCAACTCTCATTGAATCTTTGACTATTGAGAGCAAATAGGAAGATTATAGCTGCTCTCCACTGCATGCTTTTGAACTAAAATCTACAAAGAGACATGACATCAATACCATGCCAATATCTGGCTCAGCATTAGGGATGAAGGTGGCAGCGCAAAGCGATTTAACTCTGCTGAGGCTTATTCCCTACAGAGGAAAATGACTTCGGCACCAACTTACTTTTAACTTAATGGATTTTGCCTTTGCTTTCACGAAGGCATCTTCATGTTTCTTGCGCTGTGTTAAAACCCTTTACTCTAACCTAATACTCTTCTCATAGCCGGAGCACCCAAGACACCACTTAGATATGGTATTCTTAACAACCACCTACAGTTTCAGCCTGTGGATACAGGGAACCTTCACCAAACCTTCACTAACCCAAATACCTACTTATTTAATCAACCCAGCTCTGATAGCGTATGGATAGAAGAAGACATATAATAATAATGCTTAAGCACTGGCACAAACATGACCAAGTCTGGCTCATTTGGTACCAATGGCATGATAAGAAATCACAAAATAAATATACATATATTACTAAAAATACCAATAACAATACTACTTTGTAATATATTTAGTGCAAATGTTAAATGTCAAACAATTAATTAAAATGAATCATATCCAAAATAAAGGTTTTTGTTTAAATAATATTTGTATATGTACTGTGGATACTTATTATATGTTTGCGTATATATATATATATATATATATATATAATATATATAATATATATAACACAAATGCAGGGTATATTTCAGTAAAACATGTCAATATTAGTTTTCTTTATATGATAAATATATTCATGTATAATATAAATCATGTGATGTTATAAATGATATGATATTATATGAGATACAAATATAGATGTTAAAACATATGAATATTTTCAAAATATATACTGCGTGTGTGTGTATAACACACATGTATTACGCAATTGTTATTGTTATTATTATTATTATTAAAATGTATTATCTTCATTTATAGAACGTATGTATAGTATGTGCGTAAATAGTATAGTATATATTTTTTTAAATAAATTTCAATTACAATTATATACTTGTAATAATAATACTTCATAATTTGTAACACATAAATATATATAAAAATACTGTAAATATTTGGGGAAAAACATTTCTATTGTTAATAATGATAATAATAATAATAAAAATAATGGTCAAGTCATTTTAGATTGTCCTGAATGATTTTCCACTGTACAGACTTTTGAGGAATGGGGCAGTTGCGGTAAAATGTTCTGATCTCCCCTGAATGACGCTGAACTCCAGTGGGAATAAAGTTTACACCACAAATCTCATCACCCTGCAATTGCTTTTTCTCTGTTTGCCCTTTATAACAGTTCCTGCAGTCTTCAGGCGCTATTTTTAGTCTGGTGCAGTCAGTTTTGTGCTGTATACTGCCTGCTTTAAGCTCTGACTTGCCTAGTACTGTGAAGATGTGTCACTGATTCTGCTGGATCCCATATAGGTTAGAATACAGCACAGTATGGATGAATTTAAATACAGACATATACATCATGAAACTGCTAGAATTTCAACCCAAAATTTCATCAAAATAATATTTGTTGTCTTATGTATTCATATATTCTATACATTACAGGATTTAGTCCCCATCTACAGTTTACACTTTAATGCTTAGACAATAATGCATTATTAACTTAACACAAAATAACCTGGCTTTTGAAAGCATTTCACTTTGCAATCTGTTCCAGTTTACTACTTTTCCAGTTAAAGTTGCAGATTTAATTGAGTTTATCATTAGAAATGACAGACCTGACTAGGGCAGAGACGTATTTAGGGATGCTTTTTTCAGAGCCTGTGATTTACCTGTCGCATCTTATGAAACATTCAGAGAAATGTTTGAAGTAGGAGTAAACAGATGCCTCAGGATGTTTATACTGCTGAAGAGCATTAAAAATATATCTACATATCACACCTAAACCTAGCTAGAATTTCAATATCATATTCAACAGAGACGTTTACCTAGTTGGGGGTTAATTAACCGAGCCTTCCTTCAAAAACACATGAGATAAATACTCTACCATATGCTTAGGATATGTATGTTATTTATTTATTAAATGCATATAATTCTGTCCATTTAAATAAATTAATTTAATGATTCTTTAGTCAGGTCAGGTGAAGTCTTAGGATAGGATCAAGGCAAAGATTCAAGGTTTCGACTCAGCCAGAAGACATTTAATCAACTGATGTGTGCCACAGCTGACCACTTATTTGTTTAACTGCCAGTTAATGCATCTTAAGTGCAGGCCCATGGGGGCTTTTTACCTGGACTTATGGAGTGGTGGGGTAAAACCAGAAGCATATAGTGCCTTTTTGGATTGCACTTGAGCACCTAAGATTTCAACATGCTGGCTATTCTTCCCCTGTGACCTCTAACATCTGTCTCTGAGAACTGCCTGAGCTGTTCATTCAACCACATTAACACTCACTTACTTTGCTCTAGTTCACACATACACACATACATACATACATCAGAAAATACATTATGAAAAAGTTCTGTGAAGTTGTCATTATCCTTCTGGACCTACAAATGGACTAAAAATGTAAAAGTTATATGTGTGTATGTGTGTATAGTTATCCTTTCAGTCGAATCACTTCGACATTACATATGGGAACTCGCCAGAGAGACCAATTGCCCTTGAGCTTTACATAAAAGGCCAATGAATATTGGCGTGCACTGATCAGTCAGGTGCACCTCATCAATATGTGAGTATAAGTGGGCACGAATGCAGTGCACTTGCAGCTTTTCGCTTCGGAGCCTTCGCAGTACCTGAGCTGGAGATCCCCTCAGCTTTCGATTTGAAGTTAGAGTGGAGCGAAAAAGAGTTCCTGCAATCTTCTGCTCTCTCTTCTGACAGGGTTCACTGGGCGGCTGTCAGCATATCCTATGGGCTAGTGGCCATTTTAAGGGCCGACTGTGCCAGTTTTTTTTTGCATTCCAGCGAGCAAAGACTGCTGAGTGCACAGAGTTGCCGTGATAGGCCTTCCCTGGGCAATCCAGGACTAAAGAGTAATTTCTTGTGGTGGGTGAAGCGTCTTCTGCAGCATCAGAGGGAGAGTCAGATGGTGAAGTGGAAACTGCATCGGGACAGTGCCGCACTGCGTTTAGCTATGCACCTCTGCGGCGCTGAGGAATTGTTTTGGAGGTACTGTGTGTGCCTTCGATCGACCCCTTGCACACGCTTTCTCGACGCCCCCATCTCCCAGGTAGGCCTCTTCGGCAAAACTGGCGAGGACTTAGCCCAGGAGTTCTCGGCAGTCCAGCGGCAGACCAAGGTGATGTCCCCGCCTGCCCGTTGTCCAGTACAGAGGATCTCTTTTCTCGGCATGGAGCTGGACTCAGTCAAAATGACTGCACGCCTCACCAATTAGTGTGCGCAGGCCATGCTAAAATGCCTAGATCCTGGCGTTTCCCCGCAGTGTTGCCGCTTATTCAGCCCGTGGTCCGACCCTCGTAAGGTTCCTCAGAGGTCCGCATCGGGTTAATCCCCCGAGACCACACCTCGTACCCTCTTGGGACCTTGCCATTACCCTACAAGGTCTGCGGCAGGTCCCATTCGAGTCCCTTCAGTCAGTGCCCGACTGATTTTCATGTTATTTTGAGACCCTGGCCCGGCTACGTGCCCAAGGTTCCTACCACATCCTTCTGCGATCAGGTAGTGAACCTGCAAGCTCTGCCCCCAGAGGAGGCAGAACCGGCCTTAGAGTTGTTGTGTCCTGTATGCGCATTGCGCCTCTACACTGTCCGCACTCGGAGCATCAAACACTCCCAGCAGCTCTTTGTTTGCTCTGGTGAACAGCAGAAAGGGAATGCTGTCTCCAGCCAGAGGTTGGCCCATTGGGTGGTGGAAGCCATCTCCCTGGCTTATTTATACCAGAGAGAGCCGTGCCCCTTAGGACTGAGAGCTCACTCAACAAGGAGTGTTGCTTCATCCTATGCGTATACAGGGTGTTGGGAAGGTTACGTGCAGACAAACTTGAAAAAAAAATTGCCTGTCAGTGGGGGGTCTCCGCCTAATGCGGCCTCAAAGGTTGTGGCCTGTTCCATGGGTGTTCCCATATGTAATGTCGAAGTGATTTGACTGAAAGGGTAACGTCTAGGTTATGAACGTAACCCACATTCCAGAAGGAGGGAATGGAGACGGTACACTTTCGTGCCACGACTTCACTCTTTGCAGCTTTAGGGATCATATCTATGTAGTTGTAACACTCCAAAGACAAAGGAAAACTTGAAATCGCAGCAAACGACCCCTTTAAGAAATACAGTTTCCAGTGTAATGTGCACAAAATTGATTACTTTTAATCATAATCGACAATACCAGACAACAGAACATTTCAACTTCAGCATCTATTTCTAGAAACATAATGTGCTCATTTATTTTCCACTGATTCTAATAAATTTCAGAGAAATTGGGATGTAAAGCTTTCAAAATTAATGGATTCTGTAAAAGATCTCTTGAGTCTGTGAACGGCAGAAACAAAGAGTGTGACGTAAGGAACAGAGATTTTCAATTAAAAGTGCTGCTTTTCTCTAAGTGGTTAATAATTTGTGATGTTTGTTTTTGTGCTCCCAGTTGAAGGGCAATTCTATTACGACAGCTAATTTTCCTGTCTGTTAATGCATCTGAAATTAGCTTTGAGTATTTGCAAAGTTAGTGCACATAATGCTCTTCTACACTCCCTTTCCTTCATTGATTGTTATCAATTTCAGTGGCAGTTTTCTTCTTTGTATGATAGATACACATTCAAAAAAAAAAAGAAAAAAAAAAGGCTCTTTTCAAGAAGCCTTCAGTTACTAAAGTCCCTTTTGGAAATGTGTGATGGACAAATAATGGGATGAATAACAACAGTTGTGGGTGCATTTAACATGCCTGACCAACAACTGCAACTTTGCTTGCATATCATCTGATGAGTAACGTTGACTATCTTTCCCTTTTAAGCAGGTTACAAAACATACCCAAAGCACAGAAAGCTTATGCAATGGAAATGAGGTTCCTTCCGGTTTTGTGTAAACCATGAGCCATCAGATCCTACATTTTTCATGATCTCTTGTGTTAGCAAGATTATTTTGTCCTTGCACGCACCCATATGCAAGTGTCCCAGATTGCCTTGCTTTTCAAAGTGTGTTCTCTCTTGACCTTTCTCTTAAAGGAATAGTTCGCCCCATTGGCGGCTCCTGACAAATATCTCTGGGGGGGGGGCAACTGTTCAGATGATGGCAAAGATAACCGCTTTATTACCACTTCACATCCCGCCATCCATGTTTTCCGTTCATACCAGCTCGAGGAAAATCCGAGGCAGTATGTTTTCCCCAGTTTTTTTGATATCTGCTTGATAGTTTAAATTGGTCTGGGTGGTCCTAATTCTTTTAAAGCCAATGTATTCAAATATTTTTGATGAACGATAAATATACAGACAGGACAAGCAAAATAATACTCTTTTTCTCATCTCTTTTTTCGTGTGGCTCAAGGAGGGCGATGCACTATCGCCCACCATGGGCCAGCTGCCCCTGGTTCACCCAAAAATGAAAATGTAAAATATACGTACCATCAGGCCATTCAAGATGTATATAAGTTAGCTACTTCATCAGAACAGATTTGGTGAAATGTAGCATTATATTACTATTGCAGTGAATGGGTAACGTCAGAATGAGAGTCCAAACGGTTGCTAAAATACACAAGTAATCCATCTTGTTAAGTGAAATGCTTGTTTGTATCCTAACCAATGTTTTTTTTTAGAAATGGATTGTTCAAACTCCACATTAAAAAAAAAAAAAAATGCACTATAAACGTTTCATTAAAGTGGTTCAAATGATTTCAGGTGCTATCTACAATTTATATAGTAATACAGGCTCTGATATACTTTAAAGTACCCCTATTATGGCTTATGGAAAGTTTATATTTTGGCTAGCAAAAGGGTGACAAAGTCAAAACATTTGCTTATAATATGCATTTATATTTACATTATCTGTTTAACATCTCCGATTCTTTCAATTTGTTATTTATAACCCCTCTGGTCAATTTTATTTAAAGCAGTGTTTGTGCGCTTTTAACACTGCACCTAGTGGCAAAGACCAACCCGAAAAGACCAACAAGTGGGCAGCCAATATGTTAACTTGCAATTGTGAGTTTACTTCTCACAATTCTGGGGGAAAAAAAGTCACAATTGAGTATATTTCATGCCATTCTAAGGAAAAAAAAATCAGAATTGTGAGGGGCCAAGACAATTTTCTAATATAACTCCCATTGGATTTGTCTGAAAAAGAAAATCACATGCACCTTCTAGTAAAAGACAGCCTAATTTAAATTTTTGGGTTAACCAAATCTTTAAAACAGCCCCAATGTATTGCAATGGCATGGAAAAGAGCAACCACTGCATTCTTAATGTTTTTTTCTTTTTCTTTTTGTGTTCTATAGAAAAAAGAAAGTCATAAGGCTTTGGAAAGTAAGTGAATGATGCCAGAATTAAACATTTTAGGCATCTCTCTTTTAGTTAACAGTAAGTGCATGTTTCTGTCATATTCAAGACTGTATTCTGCCCCATTAATCATCTGTGTCATCTCAGACCCTCTAGAGGGAGATTACCGGTTAGCATTTAGCAGTACTGACCCTGTGTGTCCTTGTAAAACAACAGTAAATTACCCACGAGGCGTTAACATACTAAACTGACATGTGCTTTTGTATATACTCAGACAGAAGGTCAGGCAAGATTGGCCTGAAAAGTAAATCTTTTGCAGTTCCATGTCAGTAGCAGTCAGTATGGCATCTTCCAGATTGGCACAGATGTTAATGGCATGTTGCACGGATACCGATGAGGAACATCAAGGAAAATAGAGCAAATCCCAAGGACACCTACAAGGGTAGACATGATGGACAGAATGGCCTCTGGATGTAATTATGTAACTGTAAAAGGTGTGGGATGATGCTTAGATGAGAATCTCCAATAAGGGAAAGCATGAAAAGCCAACATTCGTAGTTGTTTCCCTCTGGGAAACTTACTAAATGGGGATTTTGCCATTGTTGTGCCCTTGAAAGCACAATAAGAGCCTTGCGCATTGTGAAAAAAAAAAAA
The DNA here is from genome assembly GCA_032361065.1 of Enteromius trimaculatus. Lineage (NCBI taxonomy): Eukaryota > Metazoa > Chordata > Actinopteri > Cypriniformes > Cyprinidae > Enteromius > Enteromius trimaculatus. Next base: position 4,969,517 of record JAUMHP010000068.1, read on the forward strand.
AAAAACCTTTTCAACCAAACACACTGATGGAGCTTGAAAGCAAGTCAATTACGCTTTTAAACAAATCACGCTAATTACCAATCTACTGTTTTCACAAAGAGAGTCCAAACAATAGAGAAACAAACACAAAAATGGGAGTTGGTTTTCTGTCAATTTACAGGCTTGGTAAGCTAGAGTGTTTTTTTTTTTTCATGGGGTTGCAGATCTCTGGGGAAATGCCGCCCACATCTCGGCCTTACTGCTAGTGTATCACAAGGGCTTAAACTGAATGTGATTCTTGTCCTGTTCCTGACCTTGCATAGGTGGCCCTCAGGGACAAGGTGCTTTAGACTATTGAACCATTTATATACCCATTGGAAACCACTGTACACGATGTAGAAAACTCTATTACTGAAAAATGAAGCCATTTCAGTCTTAGACTGTGCTTGTATAAAACACTTGAAATATTGATAGTATGTGGAAAAATGTCTTTGCTGGTTTGCTAATATAGTCTTTGGAGATTTGTGTCATTTAGAAGAGCACAGTTTTGTGTCTAGCTTTTACTTAAAGAATACTGTGTCATCCGTAGAGTGTTTCTAACACCAAAAAAGGAATTACATAACACATAGCTAACACATTCTGAAAAAAAAAAAAAAAAAAAAAAAATATATATATATATATATATATATTTCTGCAAGGAGGCACTAATATGATCAGTGATAAAATTCAGTTTTCACTTGAAAAGAACAGCATTGATTCACTCACTCATTTGTAGAAGCACTTATTTGCACAATTATTCCTATAAAATTAACCACGATATTCCCACAAAGTGCACACACAACCTGATAGACTACACATGCAAATTAGTATCGTTCATTTGGTGTCTTAGTGAATCAAGACCTCAGTCCTCTCTCTGGGAAAACAGTCTCATCATTAGGATATTGACACACTGATGCCGAAATGGGCATGTTTGGTTTTTCTTTGTGTTTTTTCTGGTCTCTATCGGTAATTAACTGCATTGGTCGACACAGGAAGTGCTTTTCTGTCTCTTGTTCTACAGAAGCCATCTTTCATCTGGTAAGCCCAACATAACACACCAGATATCCAGTCAGTGGGGCTCTTTTCCTCCAAGCATGCCCCCCTACTTTCAGTGCTTCAGCAGTTGCCCACTGCGGGGAGCATCTTCCGCTGCATTATGCACGATGATGTGTGCGTTGAAACTGGGATGTACTAAGCAGCGGCAAATCTCCATGTGTTCCTCTTTGTTCTCAGTGAGGAGTCTTGTTTCCTCCTCATCTGTAATTTCACCATCTCCACCCCAAAAATCTGAGCAGCTGTCACTATTTCCAGTGCAAAATCATCAGAGGTTAGACACTTTGATGAAGCAGAAGCTGAACTCTTTTGATGCCAGTGTGACTTAGACGAAACTTCACACAAACAATATAACGTTTGTGTTTAATAACGGATAAGATGATAGGTGAATTTTTGGTACACCTCACATCAGGTGGGAATCTGTTTGCTGGTCGTTTTACAAAAAAAAAGACAGATGATGAGGTGCAAGGTCTTTGAAACGTTTCCTTATTTCCGTTATATATTATATTTACTGTGATAAAAATGAACTGTAATAAATAAACTTACAAAATAAATAAAGATGTAAACTCATTATTGCAAGATACTAATTCAGAATTCTGAATTTTTCATCACAATTTTGGAGTTTATATTTTGCAATAATGATTTTATGATGCATCCTTTTTTTGTGTTTGTATCCCACTATTTCTGACTTTTTCTGTTCTTCTTTTCTCAGAAATGTAAATTTGCATTTATCTTTTTTTTATTTATTATAATATATATATATATATAGTTATTTTTTAATAGTATCTCATTGTTACTATTATTACAGATATTAATAGTACCATGCCAAAGTTTTGTAGTCAAAATTTCACAAACAATGCGCTGTGTTTAATAATGAATACAATCAAAGTAGACTCTACTGGAGCATCACACCTCTGGAGGAAATCTATTTGCTGGTTGTTTTTTGTGAAAAAGACAGCGATGAGGAAGCTTCAAAAGGTGCGATGGGTCACAGTCAGCTTCCGTGGAGGAAACGTGATGATAAGCGGCAGAAAGCAGGAGGAGATGTTACTGCAGATGTGACGCTTGCCTTTCTCACCCCCTTCCTAAGAAGTCAGACATCAGATGGTGTCAGGCTTTCCAGTACAAGTGGCAACTTGTGATGGCTGCGGTATTGAGGGAATCCAGGTCTTGAGGGCTTGTGATCCAGGATCTGTCGCATTCAGACACTCTTGTCACAACAACCCTTGTCCTTTGATCAGCCAATGGAAACAGCCAAACCCACATTTCTTCAAGGCTCTTGGCCCACGGGAACCTTTTGAAATGCAACCTTGACAACAATAGCAAGCATGCAGCCGTGAAATGGTTAGCAACTCTGGAAAGTTTGAACGGGACAAGCACTGAAGATGCTTTGAATCCCACATGAGATACAGCAAATAATAGAGTAGTATCTGAAAGATTTTTCAGGCAGGTGAACATCTCTGAGGACGGAGTGTAAGAAGAACGTGAGAACGAAGAGTTGTGTGATCCCACTTTATAATAAGTGTCCCTAATAACTGTGTACTTACATGGTAACTACACACATGTAACAACCCTCAGAATGGTTTTACACATACCCTGGTATGTGTAAGTACAAATGAGTAACAGGACAATGGTAACAACACTTTTTTCACTTCACTAAGTTCTCCTGTAACAGGAATTATATAACAACATTTTTGTAAAAACAATATGTATACGAGTAAGATATATATTGTGCTCTTTAAATCCCCCCAAAAAGCTTTAATGAAACACACTGATGGAGTTTGAATGCTGGCTAATTATGCCTTTGAATAAATTATTTAATAAAAAAATTTCCAAAATTGCAAGTTTCGAAAACCATACACCCTTAGCATGATCTCAATGTGTGGTAGAGGCAGTAACACCAAGATTGTAGTAGCAAAGTGATGCTGGAAATCTCAACACCTCCTACATACGAGGACTTATGCCAACTATCCATCTTAAAAGGAAATTGTGAAGGAGTTCTGACTGTGTACAAAATGTATTGTGCACATACTCACAAAACCTCCTCTAACAGCGTGTTCTAACAGGTGAGCAATAGTTTCATAACGCAAATATATTTTTATCACTTTAGCTGCAGTAAACAGTGTTCTTCCTCTGGATATTTTTTTATTCATCATTGCAGGAAACTGCAGAAGATCTAACAGAGCTGCTGTTTGGTTTTCTCACAATGAGTGGCTTATTCAAAATATAGAACTGGAGCTCATGTTAAACAGATTTATAAATAAATATACATACACTTAAATATACAATTATACACTTAAATATACATAATGTGTATGTAAACAAAAAATTGACAACACAAATTTAGTATATTTAGTATGTATCACACTAAATGGACAATGAAAAAACTAAACACAGAACAGCACTCTTGCTTGTGATATTTAATTGTGGTTTTATATAATGTGATATAAATAGTGTTTACCCACACAACAGCTTGCAGACCAAGTTGTTGTTTTTTATTCTTTTTTCCCCCCTTTTTTGTTTAATTTGAGCCATCCCTATCATTCCCCTGTGTGGACGAGTCACTGTATGCACAAGCATGTGGCCAAAAAGCTCACATGACCAGCCTCTTATGCTCTGCAGTGTTTGAGCTATTGCCAGCTATATGTAAGCGAGAGAGAAAGAGAGAGAGAGAGAGAGACCAGGGAATCCAAACGGTTTGTGCTCAGAATAAATTACTTAATGACTGTGAGGTATTCTTTGGGAGATGCCACACAAATTGTAGTTACCAAGCAACCCACTCATTATCGTCCCTCCAATTGTAGTGACTGTGAATGAAGAGAATGAGAGAGATGAACGTATGTGCTAAAAAAAAACAAAAAAACAAAAAAAAACATGTAGTTGTGAGAACAAATTATCACTTTTCGGATTTTACAATTGTGAAGAAATCAAAGATGTGTATGAAAAAAAAAAGGAATTGCAACTTTTTATCCTACAATTTACAACTTTATATCTCACAATACTGTCTTTCTCTCTCTTTCGCAAGAATTTGATTGTTCCAATTGCAGCAATTTGAATAACCATTTGTTTCTAAATGCAATCAGCACCACATCGTTGATATTGTGTTGTAGTAGTTTGAAGTAATGCATAAAATATGTTAATGAATACAGGCCTGCAATTGTAATTCACACATTACATAAGTGATAGTGATTTTTTAAAGTGTAATAATCCAGCTAGTTTGTAGCCTTATCATGATGCCATTTGATGCCATGGTTGGAATTTCAATGTTCTACTCTAAATTAAATGATACTGCTCTCCTTAAGCATTTCAGCTAGATATATATGGTGTGCAACATTTTACATTTTAATATATATCAATGCTAAAGTGGTTATATGATGTTGCTTAAAAATAACATTAGTTTATGTATTTGGTAAAACATTATTTTCCACATACTGTAACTCGTGTTTGAATAGTAAGTAGCAGGTTCTTTTAATAAAAAAAATGTGACTTACTTAAACGTTGCGAGTCAGAAATGCCAGACTGTTCTTGCAGAGGTATAATTGCTCCACTTCATAGTCTCTGTGCACAGCCAGCATTCCTCAGTAAACGTGCTGAACACACTCTAATATTTGGGTTGAACTGTTCTGGAACAGTGTTGTAAATACAACTTGACCACTGATTTAGTTATGTCATGTTTTGGAAGCACAAACAAAGGGGTTAGACTTTAGTTTTTGAAACTTTACGGATCTTCTTTATGCAGCATGCAACACTCTACAGAAAAAGGAAAATTTCGAAATTGCGACCCTTTTAAAGTATTTGGTCTTGGCAGAATAGATCTGCTACACTGCTGACGAATTGTTGCAGCTTTTGGTTATTGCTGTTGTAGATTATTGCTGCTGCTGTAAAGCAAGTACAGGAACCTTCTACTGTCCATACATAGATACAGTACTGTGAGTATTAAGACATATTGCTGCTACACAAATAGCAAATATGATAACCTGGAGCAGGTCTATACAGTGAAGCTGTGAAGGTGGTGGTTTTTAGAGGAACAGTCCATTGCTTGGTGGTAAAAGCTTGCATTTGGCAGGTAAGACAACCTGACTGAAGGGAGTTTGTATGCTGTTGTGTTTAACTATAACATAATGAGACAAAATAAATCTCCAGAGTTTAAATCATATATATCGGAAGAAACAAGTCAAACACACTAGCGTTCACTCAACTGATCATCTTACACTAAGTAGTTTTACAATGTGAATATCATCAGTTTGCATGAACGACCCTTGACCATGACCTTGGCTTGAACTTGGTATTTGCCCATTTTTATTACAGTTAAAAATAAATAAATTAACTTTTTAAGCTAACAATTCTGACCTTATATCTTGTGATTTGTTGCTCAGAATTATGAGATTTTTTTTTTTGTACAGTTCACATTTCAACTTCATACATTACGTGAAAAAAACGTGAAAATTGTGAATTGTATAACTAAGAAAAAGATCTGAATGTAGAACTGTGAGACATAAACTGAAGTGCAAGGGGGGGGGTCCTAATTCTGTTTTTGTTTTTCAAGAATTGCAATAAAATCTGGAATGCAGGATAAAAAGTTGCAATTACCTTGGGTAGTTGCATATCAAAGTAAAATGGCACGTGCAGTTTGGCGGACAACCAATACACTCTCCTTTTTTCTCTCTCTGAATTCAGCTCTGTTTTAAGCCTCACAGTGGAAAATGAAACCATATTCATATGGAATGGAATGAAGTAGATCAACCTTTGTTTGTTTTGTTTGGAATTCATAAGCAACAAGTCCATTTTGATTTTACAGTAATGCCATAGAATAACCTTTATTTATTTTTTATTTATTTTTTGGTTCCCCAATAAACCCCTTAGTGATCAGTTCAT
>JAUMHP010000068.1:4975562-4986046 GCA_032361065.1 Enteromius trimaculatus
GTTTCACGTCTGAGGAGGCAAAACCGTGACAGCTACACGTTTTTCGAAGTGGACCAACGTGATAATGTCACGTTTTGCCGTGATACCGGGTTGGATAGATCTGAATGCTAACTGAAAACAAAGCATGTTTGCAGTGAGAAAATTATACCTTATGTCAGTTGTTTGCTAACTCAGAAATAAAGCCCCGTGTAAACACCAGCAAGCGCACACACACACACACACACACACAATCATGCAGATTCATGGACAGATTCATCACCTCTGATACTCTGCCTCTGTTCTTATCAATTTCAGTGTGACACAGCTGTAACTTCCCTGCCTGTAAATGCCACGCCTGAATAGTGGCACATATTGACATGGTGCTGTATGATTTAGGTATGAAGCTCATACAAATTTGTTTCTTTCATTATGCTGTGTTATAGCTCCATAACAACTAATGTTACTGGCAACGGAACAGTTGGTCTGACTCTGCAAGAATCCTGAGCTACTGTTAGCACATGTAATTATGCCCAATAAAATGGTTTGACGAGTGCAGTTTTATTTCCTGTACTGATAAAGAAGGTCTATAATACCTAAAAGAACTTGGCTGTTAACATTTCCATTCATCTCAACAACAGTTGCTCAGCCAGCGCAGAAGTAAAATCCCACATGAATGTATCATTAACAAAATGGCAGTGTACAAGTGACCTACAAACTGAAAGATATTGACTAAAAGCCACAAAAGTAACATGTTCTTGAGTAAAAGGAATAAATAAAGAAAGAAAAATACCAGCCCTAGTGAAAAAATACATAAACTAAAATATTTGTAAATATTTGTTATTTCATTCTAAGTATACTACAAATGCTTTTACATATTTATGTACCTAATAAAAATTATTATCCAATTATTATTCTAAACTTGTATATTTTAAAGCCTGCTAAATTATAACAACAAATTGTGTACTTAATGCACTTTTATTCTGTGAAAGTAGTGCTGAAGTCAAAGTAAGATGCAATGCAAAGTATATATGTGTCACGATGGCCAACTGGAGAGGCCCATGAACTCCATCAAAGGGCATTCCACCCCAGACTGCTACTGTATGTTTGTGATACCATGCCTGTGTTTCTCTGTCCTGGTGTAAGGACTTATTGTGTAGTGTTTGTTACCCATTGTCTCTGTGCTCACCTGTTCCTCAGCATTGGCTCCTCCCCCTTGTGAACTTGTGTCTGTGTTTGTAGCCTAGCCACGGAGTAATGAGTTAGCCTTATACAAAGCATTTCCCAGTTTCCTAGTCCTGTCCTGGGTTCTCTGTTTATTATTCTCTGTGTACCGACCTCTGCTGTGTTTCTGAATTTTGCCCTGTCTTGCACCTACTGGATATAGTTTGCCAATCGACTGACCCTCGCTATCTCTCAGGACTATTCTTGTGTTTTGTCTCCACCATTTCTGTTTGCTGATGTCTGACCCTGCCTGTATGACCATGTTTTCCAATAAAGCTTTCCAATTGAATCCATGTGCCCCAGCCCAGTTTGTTAAAATTTGATTGTGCTAAACTGGAACTATTACAAGTGTACTTGAAGTACAATTTATAGAGCTCACTTCAAAGAAGAGTATCACTTGCGCACAATGCAAATTTATTAACGCTAAGCCTAAAATGTGTTTTAATGTCACTACTGATGAGGAATATATGATAAGTTGTTAAGCTGTCTTTTGTATTATTAAGTATAAAGGTTATATATTGGTGGTCCTATAAAAGTCACATAGATATGAATGCAAAATAAAGTTGTAATGATAACATATATATTGTTATTTATTTATTATACTTTTTCATTTTTTTCCACATAAGCTTCATAAAATTACAGTTGAACTACTGATGTCACATGGACTATTTTAACTATGTTCTTACTACCCTTCTGGACCTTGAACATGTCAGTTGCATTGCTGTCTATGCAGGGTGAGAAAACTCGTATTTCATCAAAAATATCTAAATTCATGTCCTGAAGATAAGCAAAGGTCTTACGGGTTTGGAACATCATGAGGATAACAGAATTTACATTTTTAGGTGAAATATCCCTTTATTGGAACAGCAAATAAAGCTATATGTTCTTATGGACAGTGAGCTATAGATTAACATGAACACAAATACAAGCTACAGAAAACCCAAAGAAGCACATGACTCAAACAATTGTATTGCATAACGATGTTTGTTGACTCATCAGTGTTAGATCCTCTGGTCGATTACACATTGTGTGCTCTGCATAGTAGCAATCAAGTCACTGCTACATAGGGGAGGCGGGTAGGATTAGTTTTACTCTACTCTAAAAAGGCTTCTTGTTTGCACTGCTTGAAACTGTGAAAATCGAGATCAGCTGCAGAGAAGCAGTTCTCAAACTCGTTAATGGTTTTCAAGTCATTCCTAGATGCTGGCCAATGTGCATCACATGCTGATCAGGTGACATTGCATTCATAGAACAGGTCAGAAGTATAAAAAAAAAGCATCTCCTGCGGTAATTTGGATTGTGCTTTGTTGGAATGGTTTTGTGAAAATTCAGCAGTGGGGGCAGATTGAGAGCTGTTTGAGGCCAATAAACCCTGAGTGACTCTTAGCTAAAAGAAGGGGTTATTTTAGCTGTCAAGCATGCGCTTAATCTAGCATTAAATCATATGATCGGTATTAAGTAACCAGGCCAGACAGGATGTGATTGAAGAGCAGCTGGGGCAGACTCTCTCTTTACCTCTATCAATCCTGCTCCCACTCGATTATTGCTTCTATGACACAAGTCCTTGTGTACAGTGTACATGCATGTTGCTATACCTTATTTGAATCGAATTTCACTCTACATATTCCATCAGAAAATGTTTACATGATGACTAAACAGTGATATTTGTGATTATACAGTAGCTGACTGGCACTGCCCCACACACAGCTGAGAAACATGAGCCATTTTCTCATTTCTGAAAATGATCATTATATGAAATGCAATGAAATGCGAAAATGCATTTAAAATGCAATGTGTATGCTGCTATTGTTGATCATTGAGGGGAATAAAGAAAAACAAAGGTTATATAAATATTCTGAAAACATGATCATCATTCAAAAAAATTGGAACTACTTGCTTTTTAATTTAATTAGAAAAAAGAATCACTGCTTACTATTTAAAATTACACTTTTATCGGTAAACGTCATATGGTGTGGTCATCAAAGTAATTTGATCTGAATATAAAATTTGGACTACTGTCTTAATTATCACATTAATATCTTAAATTATATATAAAATTTTAGTCTGCTAAATCAAGTTATGTGGTGCAGCCAACATGCAAATATACAGTATATAGTGAACCCCACTTTAGACCTAGATCTTAAAACATCACATAATTACACCTTTGTTAAACAATAAAGTGTTAGTTAATCACCAGAAAATGTCATGTGGTGCGACTACCAAATGTGTAAAGACTTTTTTACTAATTCAGAATTTTATATACAAAACACCAAATAAAAAACAAACAAACAATAATAAAGAAACAATTAAATTTATATACAAAATTAAATATTTATGAATTACTTACTTACTTAATTGGTAGTTACACCACATGCAAATTAAATGAATGTGTTTCCTGAAAATGGTATAAAACTTTTGGAAAACAATATTAAACCAAAATGTTAAAACAAATAATAAATTTTAAAACATTTTAAGATATTGCACTCTTAGATACACTGATTCGTCAATGACCCACATACATCTACTGGTAAACAGATGCTATTTTAATTCCTCTACCCTTTTTAAAAATAGTCTGACAAATGAGATTCAAACTCATAAGTTCTGGCACATCAGGCAATAAATATCCCTCTGAGCCACATTAGTTCACGCTCAGGTAGGGGGTCGAGCCCTATCAAGACCTAGACTCTAGAAAGTGTCGTTGTTTTGCCTAGATTATGCCAGTAATCTTGCATTAACCCTTTGTGGAAACGTTGATCCGCCCCAGAGTGTAATCCTCCTGACGAATACCCAGAATGCCCACAAAACACACATACACACACTATTCCCCGCAATCATCAGCCGTATCACCTTTAGTAAATCCACAGCTCAAGAGACGAGTCCCAATGTGTAGCTCGGAGCAGCACATCTGTATGCACGTGGTCAAAAAGGGGACTGGAACAGACGCAAAATCCGACCTGCTGGATGTCTCCACAGATCCCATAATCTGACCCATCGCACTCGCCAATGAGAACAGGCAGATGGCCACTGAGAACATTTCTATTTATACTGTGTGGTGTAAAAAAGCAGCAAAGCAAAGCCGAGCTGTACAGAGAGACAGAAAGATAATGCCAGAGAGAGAGAGAGAGAGAGAGAGACAGATGAAGGTGTAGTCGAAGGTCATGGATGATTGACTCCATCACCACTGAAGGTGCAGCCGGAGACGACTGTGTCAAGAGACAATGCTGATAAACACACTTCTCCCCGCAGTTACACGCCAACCGGTAAAACACGGTGGAGATAAAATCCATTTCAGGATGCTCTGTTTTTTCAGGTTTACAATATCTCACTGTGTATGACAGCTACTCACACTCTCAATGAGCTGGGAAAGTTTGAATACAAAAAATCAACAGGAAGCTGAGACAGCTGTAAAAATGCACCCTGCTCACTTAAAAGGTGAAAGCAAACTGGGTATTTTCCTCGCAGCCGGTTGCACCAAAGGGAACTGCAAAATGATGCAATTTCCAAACAGGTTTTCCAAACACTTTCCAAAGCCCCTTCTGCCCATCATGACAAAGAGGCGCCCTAGGCAAAAATCTTGCCTCCATCAGAGTACACCAAAAATAAAAGTTTCTGAGATGTGAATACACATGTAAGCAAGCAAGATTTCCATGGACACAGCATCTTTTAAAAACATATTGATAAACAATATCTAGAACACATCACCAGTGGCACTAGTGATACGGCATTGCATATGCACAGAATAAAATAGAAATAGATGGTAGAAAAGAGTCTCCCAAGATTTCATTTGGGTAAAACTCTCCAAATCCTTCTTGACTGTTTGTTTAAATAAATCTGACAAAGACTTTTGAGATGTTTCCACTGTAATCAATGGCTTAGGAGTAATGGTAATGTATAATGACGAGATTAAATATTTATTTTTTAAATGCAGAGATGATCTCTGTAATCAAAACGACTATAATCACTAGAAATTAGATGGCCCCAACTAAGCAAGCCAGAGGTGACAGCGGCAAGGAAGCAAAACCCCATCCATGACCCCTAAACCTTGAGATATGTACTGTACTGTGCCTCCAGCTAAACAAGGCCTTCGGGATTTTTGAGGCTGCGTCTGAAATTGCATGCAGTCTTATGCTGTGTTTGATTATAGTAATGAATGATGACATGCCCAAGTAGACCGCTTTCCAGTACAGAAGTTGAAAAACCAAGATGGAAGTATCCATTGTTAGTAATACCAGTCGAGAATCGACAGACACCAAATCCTAGCGGCTTGAACCCGAAGCCGGGTTTAGTGATTCGGTGTCCAGCTCGATCTCCACATGCCCCCCGGAGGAAGATGTGGAGATGGGGACGAGGAGGGGTGCATGAAAGGGAAACTGGTTTATTAAACTGTAGTAGGAAGGAGGAATATGATTGGCGATCGTAGGTGATTGATCAAGGTGATTGATTAGGTGATGCGGTGCCAGCCGTGATTAATTCGTCCAGCGATCCTCCTGAAACTATGTTATTATCAAAACATTCACATTGCACTGGGAAAAAATGAGAGACCACTGCAATTTACTCCTACATCAGTATCTATTTGAGTATTTTAAGCTCTCTAAGCTTTTCATGCCAGTTTTTGTTAAATTTCTACACAAACATACATCATTCTGTTTATTGAGGTACTTACTGTATTTGGTGAGCACCTAAATCTAATTGTATTTAACAGGAAATATAAAAAAGCATTGCTGTAATCAACACTATCCTCTTGCAGTGTGACCAGTTGGATGGTAAAAAATGCTAGATGTCCTTCAAAAGTAATTAGAAATGTAAAAATAAACACTAAACAAGCCAAAAACAGTTGAAACCTTTCTTTTCAATCCAGAAAAAAAATTCCCAATCCTAGTTTTATTGGCACAAGGAATCAGTGAGCATCAAGTTGTTTCTATCCTTATTATTTCAAAGACACAGGTTACAAAAAATGAAACAAACGTGCATTGTTTTGTATTGGTGAGATGGTGAGATTTTAAGAATAAAACCCAAAAGAAACAGATTTTTCTGCAGTGGTCTCTTTTTTCCATAGCTGTATATATATACACACATATATATACTGTTTACTTTTTGAGAAATCAACCTATAAATGCAGGTAGTCAGTTTTCTTTGTGGAACTGTTTGAATGCTTAACCTTCACTTCCCAAGCCATTTTAAATATATAAAAAAGGAATGGCCTTCAAACATTTGCATGGCCTGATAAGGGAACAGAGACTTAATGATAAGAATGTGACACTTTGAACAAAAAATCCCACCCTATAGATTCAAATCCTTCTATCTCAAGCCACTGAGTCACTTAAAGCCTCTCGGCTCCAGAGACACCATACGATTCGTTACTCTTATGAAACGCAGATAAAAAGAAGAGAACTCAACTTTATATCTGGGTTTCTTAAGGATACGGATATGAGAAGACAAGTTTTCTTTGGTTTTGATGAGTCAGGACTGGTAAAGTACGTTTCTGAATATCAACTTTCATGGTATAACAAGGCACACAATATTTTCTGAATGCAATTTGCACACTTCAATTCTTAAAATTAATCAATAATTCCGAATGAAATTACATGAGTGAGCTTGACTATGCCACATAACTGCTAGGTCTCCACCATTTTCACATGCCAACATCAATCTCTTTATTTGAAGGCATCACTCCCGAATGAAGAAAGCAGAGCGTTCACTCGGATTTAGCGCCAGACCCAGCGCCGGTCAGACAGCGGTGAGGGCGATTGTGCTGGGACCCCGTCATAAAGTGATTTTCACTCTGCCTAGGAAAAAAGAAGACAGACTATAAGGATCGGTCATCCTTGAAAGGCCAAATAGGAAGTGATGGTTTCCCACCGTGCTGGATCCGTTTCTCTGCAGGAACCCCAGAATGGATTAGTAAAGGCTTTGGCTGTGGTTTGACTGGCTGTAACCGTAGATCAATGGAGGGCTTTGGAGCGCAGGACAAATACATAAAGTGCACTTAAGCAGACCTTAATTATACCAACAGACACAATGTTGAAGATAACGTATACTGAAGAGTGGATTTTAAACCGAGTAAACCAAATGCTACATTTTCTGGGTCATATTTCACATAATTATTATTTAAAGTACATTTGAAATTTAAAACTGCTTATGGTGGGGAAAAGCTTCTGGTAAGGACTAGATCAAACACTATCGACATGCATTTTTTATGTGTTACATACGAAGGAAACTTTTTATAGTTCTGGATAATGTCACTGTGTATACTTTACATTCTTGGTATAACAAGTGATATTAACATCAGAGCACAAAATTAACATTCCCTGAGCGCAAATACACACTAAATAATAATAATAAAAAAAAGTACAATTAGCAAACCAGCACTTTCAGAAATGATATGATTTAGGTCTGAAAATTACTAGAGATACAATGATCTACTCAACTCACAAAAAAATATGTACCTCTGTGCACATTTTGTGCAGGACTGTTTCATGTACTTTACTGCATGTTTTGCCGCAGTTTCAAAGAGAAATGTCCACTGAGTGACCCTGGAACATTTTTAATGCGTTGACATTGGTAAATATTGGTGTGTTTTTATTACCTTACTTCAGTTACATATTACAAAGGTACAGAATTGAAATATCTGAGGACTGTTACTAAAATTTAATGCTCTATAATGTTGGAAATATGCCTTACAATCCATATATGCCTCCAAATCCAACTTGAAACCCAGCCGATAGTGTTAACAAATGCAAAACTGATATCAAAAGGCATTTGTTGATGCAACCGTGCCATTTTAACTTCCATTTACGCAGATTTGAACTGCTTTATCCAAACGTTTTACATGGGATTTACATGCTTTTTCACACACACACACACACACACATATATATATATATATATTTTTTATTCAGAATGAAAATAATTAATAACTATAAGTCATATAGTAATGTTAGTTATAAATGTAAATACTAGTTATAGACAACAGCAAAACAAATAAACGGTAACAAAATTAAAAGTAATTATATACAATATTACTTTTTTATATTAAGTAAAAATAAAAATTTTATGACCATGATCTAAAGTCGCATCATATAAAATAATGTACTTATTTTAAATGTGTGTGTGTGTGTGTGTATATATATAAAACAGTATAATTAATAATTTTAAATGTGTGTGTGTATATTATTTCATATATGCGACTTTAGATCATGCTCATGAAATTCTTATTTTAGCTGTAAGTATATACCATAATCACAAGCTTAGAATAGCTGGTTTAAATGAATGAATGAACAAATTGAATGAATGTTTCAATCAGATTTCCTATATTCACCTACCATTGGTTGGCATGACTCAATGCTTTTTTTGGATCCTGATTACGACTGGTTATATACAAAAAATAGCTGCCAAATCCTTGTATTATTCCAAATGTGAGTACTCCACTGAGAGCGGCGGTAACTGCATACTGTGACAGCTCCTGTTCTTAAGCCCTTTTTGGACAGGACTAGTTTTCCCTGAGGAGGTCAGGTTAATTTGTGTTTCACAGACATAGTTTACGATTTTAATCCTCTAAAATCAAACACGTCTGTGTTTCCCATCCCACACAAGAAACACAAAATAGCAAATTACCTAATGTTTTTCAGCTAACTCTAGGAATCCTCAGAGAAATCTAATCCGGTCCGGATAGGGATGTCTGTGGAATGACACGCCGCTTCTGCTCATTTATTTTGACCTTCATCGAATACCGTAACAAAAGTTACATTTCTCATCGCACTGCCTGCTGCACCTTCATTATGGATTTCATCCTTTTTGCCAGATTTCTGGGGGAAAATAACAGTTGGCAGTTCAAGTGCTGCTGGCATCCAATCCGACGTAAAGGGAAAATTAAATCAAGCAGAGACCTATCGCTGACTCATTTTTTTTTTTTACAATAAAACAAGGCTGACAAAGAATAGGATTTGTAGTGAGTTGTTGCTAATACCGAAGATAAACACATTAGGGCTCCAAAGCTTTAAGGTCTACCAAAGAGCCATTGATTTTGCTGAGGTGTGAAATGTTTAAGCAGAATATTGATGTGCTTCGCAACATAATGGAAGAACAGGCCTGACCTACGCCATCCTTTACTCCGCTTCACTCCCCAGCCGTTTTACAGCTTCGCCTCCATCTCGCTGTCCGCGATGTGTATCTGCACTGACTTCCAGACCAGATCAACTGGAAAATTACACGTCTGGCCATTTAAGCTCCATTGGCCAAACTCTGTCGTTGGGCATCAGCTCAAAAGTGGCAAGAGTTCATTTAGAGCGGTCGCCGGTCGAGGAGAGGGAGCGGAAAAAGTAATAGGTAATAGAAGAGCAACACACAGGCTAATACATTGGCACAATTAGCCGCAAGCCGAGGCAGCTGTGGCGTGACGGAGGCCTGAGGGTAATTGCAGACCCCACTCATCACTGCCTCTCGTTAATACAGAGCTCTACACCCCTGGGTGAGAAAAAGTGAGAGGGACTTCCTCTTCGTTTCCTTTGTCCTGCTCTCCACTTCCATTCCAATCATCCCTGAGCACCACTCTGCTTCATGGTGAGCCCACTTTTGGTCTTTCTCTCTGGAGATTGGAGTGTGCACCCTGGTTCTACCACATGCTGGAATGACAGTCTGTTTGAAAAGCCCAGGATGGAGTGTTCGATCTTGAGAGCGCACTCCGAATACGGCCTTGTCTGCATATTTGGTGAGCGGTGTGACTCGTGATGGATTGCAGAGGAGGAGCGAAGGAAAGGGGGAAACCTGAAATTTTCCACTCTGGCTGTTATGCAGTTACGCAAGAAATGGTGCTTAAATTACATTTGCTGGTGAACAACGAAACCATAAAACCAACAACACTGACTGATGTGAAACTATTACATTTGATGTGGAAATCAAGCCAAAATATATATAAAGAAATAAAAAAAATTGTATCTGAAAAAAAAAAACTACAAAAAAACAACAACAACACAATAAATAAAATAAAATAAAGTAAATTGAAATAATAATTCAAGACAACTACATGACTACCTTGGAATATCTGGTTTTAATACTACTAGTACTAGTTATTATTTAATTATTTTTTTATTATTATTAATAATCATCATCATTATGTACAAAATAATTTGTGTGTGTGTGTGTGTGTGTGTATATATATATATATATTAAACATGGTCCTGTATAATTGTGCCTCATATATTAACAAGTTTGGGGTTATTTATTTATATTTGATTATATCGTTGTTCTTAGTATGATTAAATAAAATAAGTGTTCATTTAGTTGCA
>JAUMHP010000068.1:4997197-5012186 GCA_032361065.1 Enteromius trimaculatus
TAAGTTGATGTATATTAATAGCAGGAATGAATTATTTATTTATTTATTTTATTTTTTTCATCAGTGTATGTTCAAATATTACACACAAACCGCACCAATGTTAGTGTTTACCTTGGACTCCAGAAAGTGAAACATCTTTTCAAGAACTCAAACAAAGATTCACTTCCACGCCTATGTGGGGGATAGAGAACTTCTAGCCATGAAGTCAGCCTTGGACTCACACACCACTATCTTAACCATCATAGATCGCTTCTCCAAAGCATGCCGCTTAATCCCCTTAGCCAAGTTACCCACAGCCTTGGAGACGGCCAAAGTTCTGATGGATCAAGTGTTCCTTTTCTACGGTTTGCCTGAAGACATTGTTTCGGATCGAGGACCGCAGTTCACGTCCAGGGTCTGGAAAGCTTTCTGCGAACAACTGAATATTAATGTGATCTTAACATCTGGCTATCACCCCGAGTCGAATGGTCAAGCAGAACACCAAAACCAAGAACTAATTTGTTTCCTGAGGACGTACTGCCACAATAACCAGCACGACTGGAGACAATTTCTGTTATGGGCAGAATACGCCCAGAACTCCCTGAGAAAGGCTGCAACTAACCTAACTCCTTCTCAGTGCGTCTTAGGATTCCAGCCACTCTTGTTCCCCTGGTCTGGAGTACCCACTGACCTACTGTAACATCCACACCAGGCTTTACACCAGGCTCCACCCCCACTGTCACACAGAGATCACTATCCCCTGAATACTAATCACAGTCACCTGGTCTGCTCACCTGCATCGAATTCCCAGCACTCATCATCACCCTTTATATGCACACACCACACCTCAGTCAACGTCCAAGCTTGATCTTCGAAAGTGGACAAACTTACCTGTTATAGCTCACCTACTTACCTGTCTTGTTCTAGACGTCTCTGTGAGTTCCCAGTGTCTCCTCTGTTCCAGTGTGTCTCCATTGCTCCTTCCCATCTCCAGCGTCTGTCTCCATCGTCATCAGTGTGTCCCTTGTCTACTGTGGTGTGTGGTTGTGTGCATCGGATCGTCAAACATGTGGATAAAGCCCAAAGACATTTCAGTTTCCTTATATAGCCAGTATTGGATGAATTTACGTTTACTTACCTCCATTACTCTTCCTGTTTAAATAAATACCTTTGTTTTCATTTTACCATCCTGTGTCTGTCCAATTCGTTACACCTACCTGCCGTCGATCACTGGCTTAGGAGAAGTGAACAAACATGGGACTCTGTTCATGTACATCTGCAAAGAGCCATACGTAGGATGACAACTCAAGCGGATCGACGACGACGGATCAATCGGTTTGGCTCTCTACTAGAGACCTGCCCCTCCCATGCCATAAACTGAATCCCAGGTTTGTGGGTCCTTTTGAAATCATACGTCAAATATCACCCGTTTCTTATCGCCTTTAATTGCCTGAAAGTTACTGAATCTCACCCAATTTACATGTTTCTCTGCTTAAGCCCCTGCTGCTCCAGACGGAGCGAGAGTCCTAGAGTCCTAGCTTACTAATGTTTCCAACCGGACACTTTTTCTACGCACCTCGGATGATTCATGCTCCAGGTGTTTCACATTATGAACTGTATATAAACGCCATCTTGGTTGAGGCTAGTCGCGAAGTCTTGATTTGCCTCGGCCATCATTTCTAAGCGTTTTCTTCCCGTTTTGTCTACCTGTGTTTGACTTTGACTGTGTATTGTTATTCTGATTCTCGCCCCCTGCCCTGAACTTCCTGCCTGATTAATGACCACGATTTCTGCCTGTCCTACGTTGATTTGTCTGCCCTGTTACTGAACTTTGCCTGTCTGACCTTGATTTTCATTAAACATCGCAAATGGATCCAACTGCCTCAAACGATTCCTTACACCAGTGTTCACAGCAAATCATTTTACAATTAATTTAAAGTTTTTATTCATTTTAGAAAAAAGGATAATGATTAAATATAGCATTTTGGCTGGGAGGCCACAGGCCCCTCCATAGCACCAACCCCCAGAGCAACCGAGAAAAAATGTGTAAATAAATAAACCTTTTGACAGACTTTAGCTTTTCAACAACCCACATGCTTGGAGTATAGCTGAATAAATTTTATTCATTTTAATTGAAATTTCCAGCAGTCACGCCTCAACGGTCAGAACACGGCCCCCTGCTAAGTCCTGTGGTGCTTTGAAACCCTACAACCTTCTCATCAGAGTTGTTTTTTGGCTCTCAGATGTTTTTTGTTCCAAGCAGAATAAACCGCGCATGTTGCTTTGTTGATATGATCTCAGTTGTACCATTTTGCTGCAGTTCCTGAACAGCGTTTCCCAGCTATCAAAGAATTCAGTTATGGCACTTTGATGGCAGAGCTTAGATGAAAGGCCTTTTTCTGAACGCTATTCTGCGACATAAGAAATGAGAGAATGTTTTAGGCAAAGACAAAAGCTTTAAGTAATCACTCCTTCAGGGTATATTTTCTCAGCTGCACACTTTTCACAATGCACCTTTATTTATGTGAAAAGCCCATTGTCTTCTGCACTCGTCAGAAATGGAAGATGGATAGAATAAATGTATCCATGTACTGTCATATAATCCTCTTACATAATAATAATTCTATGGAGTGTTCCTGAAATATATTTCATATGTGTAGTTCATATATCATACTCATAGAATAAAAGAATGGGTTGATGTGCGAAATATAACTCAAACGATAAACAAGAAGAATCCGATAAGGTAGATTACTGTTGACTTTGTGTCAGCGTCACTTGGGATGTTTTTTCTTATAGTATTAATCTTAAAAACGTTCTTGTTAGAGTGTTTCAGCATCTCGACTGACGTTATTTAGCTGTGGATGTTTTGGTTGCACAAACCTCAAAAATCTGTTTAACAGAAAAACGGAGAAAAGATGATGGCTGATGCAGAGGAAGCGGAGGAGTAATTGTCACCTACTGTGTACTTTCTTGCTGTTTTAATTGGTTGCCAAATTAAAACATCTCACAGCAATGTAATTTATGCTGATTATAAAACCCTTCCCGTTCCCTATATGGCTCCGCAGAAGAGAAACATACTTAGCCGTTACATTGGTGTTGTGTTGCTCGTGTTCTGAAGCAGAGCAGCTCCAGATGCTGCAGGCTGCAGCAAACGATCACTCTCAGCTGTGGTGAAGTACGTCTGCCACCTCAGAATAGTTTGTTGCTTGACCCAATGTGGCTTCCCTTCACACATCTCTGTCTCGCTGGCATACGTAATGAAGCTACGAGAATACCTTTTGTACGGAAATAAAACTGAAAAATAAATGATGCTATTTTTATTTTCTTCATGCAAAAGAAAAAGTATATATATATTTGCCTAGCTTTGCAAAACTGAAGTTGAGCCACTGATGTCACATGGACTGTTTTACCAATGTTTTTATTATACTGTATGGATTTCAGTTGCTGTCTGTGGAGGAAATTCCATCCAAAATATTTTAATTTGTGTTCTGAAAATGAACGAAGGTCTTATTGGTTTGGAACGTCATGAGGCTGAGTAATTAATGACAGAATTTTCGTTTTTGGGTGAAGTAACCCTTTAACTACTGTTAAAAGTATGGAATCGTTTTGTAAATTGTTACCTAATAATGATAATATTGGCAAATATAGCAACTGTAGTGGTTTCTCATCTGTTTTTTCTAACACACCGTCATTGGATGAGACTCTGTGATGATGGCAGATGGGGTACAGATGCAGATGTGTGGGCAGCAGTTAATCTGGGCATGACAGGAGCCTGTGGACCTTGACATGGGCGTCCTAAGCTATGGATGAAGAAAAAAAATGGGAAAAGTAAAGGATGAAATGTAATGGGGACAAAGAATCAAACTGTAGTCCTCAGCATACAGAGCCACTACAGCAGGATTAAAAGCGGACTGTGGGAATTGAACTGTATGCCTGGATTAACAGAGTCTTCAGTGTAGACTCAAACAGAGAGTACAGTGTGTCTGAGTCCTGCTACATATGGTATGGTATAAGTCAAATACAATGCTTTCAGCAAAGTAAAATTAGTTCATTTATTCATTACACAAGAATCACTTTTTCTGCGTTGACTTTTATATTGTATTTATTTATTCTTGATGAAGAACAAGGAATAACCGATCATTTCAACACTAACAGTTATCATTATTACTATTATTATTATTATTTGTTTGTTTGCATTAGTTGTGTTTGTGTTTTGTTTTGCCTACAAAAAGGTTTAATGATTTCAATGTCAGCTTGACCTCCGTTGGCTCAAGAAGTGACTGCCATTTTTCTGGCCCCTGACACCTTAGGTGCGTACTTTCTGCAGACTGACTGAGCACAACCCAGCAGGCATAATCTTGTACAGATAAAATGCCTTCCTTTATCTGAGTATGGTGCTGAAACAGATCCCCAGCAGCAGTGAAAAAGACGGCTGGTTTCTTACACTTGAGAATGTGTGGAAAGAACCATCATGAGCTCAGGGCTGGGGGTGCAAAAATCTGCCTTCATGATAAATGAGTCTTCCCACCAAAGGATGGGAAAATTGAGGCTTAGTCAAAATTGGGCTTGGTATCACTTTCCCCATACTTTCATACACCTGTGTGGTGTTCGTGGGAATCATTCGAAGGGTGAAAGCAAATGGAATGTGCAAAAAAATACATCTGCACTCTTTTACGGCTGGCTGATGAAATAAACCACCCTCATTATCTTACACAACCACAGATCTGCCTTCTTTATGATCACAGATGGCCAGTAAGCATCAGGTGTATATGAACGTTGATCATGCAAGTGGCTTAAAAGCATCTTTGTATCTTTTAAGTCAGACTGCTGGTTCTCAGAGGGGTATGGAGGTATCATGTTTCATATTTCCCAGATCTTGCTTACTGTACAGTACTTCTCTGATTTCAGAATTAGTACATGATGATACATGTACATGATTAAATACATGTGTTTAAAATGTATTTGTCTTCTATTGAGTTGTGTTTGTAGCCCTTACAGCATGTAAACAAAAATGTTCTTGCTCATCACTTATTAACCAGATTTGAATAGTGGAAAATTAAGAATATCACAGTCATGGACTGTTTTGTTATATTTGATTTGCCTGAGATGAGAGTGAGTAAATGAGTATATATATATATATATATATATATATATATGTGTGTGTGTGTGTGTGTGTGTGTGTGTGTGTGTTATTTTATTTTGTGGCTCTTAAATCAATTTGTCATGAGAGATAACTGTATTGCCTCAGTTCAAGCATCATGTTCCTCCCAACATGTACTCCAACTAATAGGCCTGAATAGGTCGTTTGTACATAGCAGCAAAATACGATCCATCAGAGCGTATACTACACTTGCCAGTGAGACCCTATCAAAAATGATTTTGCATTCTTTTTGTAATGCATAGGTTTAGGGGTGGGTTAAAGAAGTAGAACTAAATTCTTCTTGTTTCAAACCCATCCCCGCCCAAAAGAAAAACAAAAAATAATAAGAATCACATCATAACCACCCTGTAAAATTCAGCTTCTGTAATATTATAAATTCACGTTTTGCAATCTCGTCGGTTTAGAAATGTAGAACGCTCTATAAATAGCCATGCGCGTATTTTATTGATCTTGATGGGGAATGACCATGGGCTGTTTGGAGGGATTGCTTTGTGTAAACATGTAACGCATAATAACAAATCTCAGAGATTACATTACTGCTCTCCTTGTCTACAACACAACAGGAATGCCTAAAGGCTTCATGTGTATGCTTTTAGACTTCAGCTGTTCATTTACTTACTTTTCTTTCTTCATTTTTTCCTCTTCTATGTCATGGTGATATTGTATAAATACTGTAGGTATAGTTACAATCTTAATAAAGTGAAGTATTGGGTATATGGATATATTTGCAATCTAATTATACTGTGCTGGGTATATGGTTAAATTTACATTCAGAAACAAATTAAAGCATGAAACTCTCTCAGGTTTTTCTCAGTGGGGCCACTGAATGAGACATGCAAATTTGGTCAGTATACAGCTAAACACAGACTGGAACAAAACAGCTGGTTTTACAGTTGTATTAGTAATACAACTATACAAATTAACTATAAAGTAGTAAATTTATATTCTATATATGCATCTTATTATACAATATTCCTATATATATATATATATATATATATATATATATATATATATCATTAGCTATTGTACATGATGTTTTTAAGCTATATAGAAGATATATTTCTTTCTTACTTTCTTTCTTTCTTGTGACTCACATTTGTTATTACTTTGTTTTACATTTGCACATTGCTTTTGCTATGTGCTTTTGTGTGCTATTGTTAAGAACATAAATTCAATAAGCAGAATTATTCAAATGCACCATAACAAATGAGCAATATCTCAAGCAGTACAGTCATCTGAATGTGGAGATGTATGCCATGTACAAGGATATCATACAAATCAAAGCCCCCCTTTTGAATGAAGGCATAAGACAATTGCACATAAATATAGACACTAATACAAACTATATATCATTCATATAATGACTAAGAATTTTTTTTTTTCTTTTTTTTTTTTACATCTAGCATCTAGAATTTAGCATCTTGGATGCCAATCTTACTCTTTGTTAGTATGATTTTAAAACCAACTGCATTGGTGTGAACTTTTATGTTGAAAGGTTTATTGATTGCACATGCACTTTCTTTATCCCTCTCCATGATGACCTGCTATCATAAATCCTACCATACAACTAGTCCAGAGGGAAACTCAAATGAATCATTTAAAGCGTGGGATTGAGAGAACTGTAGCTTTCATGCACTCCGTATCATTAATTAGTCAGCATCGCCAGGGGTATCGCACCCCTCATCTACCATGTCTAATAGACAATAGGCACAGCTCTGGATATCAGATCATTAATACACTGTTTTCCAGTTCAAGCTCTTAGGGTAACTAACCATCACATCAACCTTGCTAGGTATTGTGATGTATTCCCACACATATTTAAAACTACAGGAAAGAGCTATAAAGCTTGTTTCCAGGAGCTAGCTAATGCATTTGTCCATAACATAAAGGCATTGGTGATATGAAAAATTATTAGCATGATATACTGTAACATAATGTGTGCTGTTGAAAGCTGAAATATGCACTCCATATGTAATGTAGGTGCTTGTTTATGAAAAAAAAAGTAAACTGATAAAGGTATTATATTATTATTTAAAAGTCAGAAGATGCTACTACAAAGTTTTTATTTTAGTGTGAATACTTTTATCCTTAAATATGATGCAATAATTTAGCCTGTGCATATATAAGAAGCTTCATTGCCCCTGTGGATTGCATTATGTAGGTGAACATATTTAACTTCACAGTGCTGGAGTAAGTAACCCTGTAGCGCAACATCTTAAAGATAAAGTTGCATTCAGAGCTTGTTTACTTCTTTACATCAGCCTTCTTTTACCATACAATATCCGCAAAGGGACTTTGTCAGAAGATGAAGCAGGTTCTTCTAATTGTTAATACTTACCCTCTGTGTCCGTCCGCTTTTTAACCGAAGCTCGGACCGATACCGTCAAACAGGATGAGCTCTTCTGATCCATTCCATGAGCTGGCTGATTCCCTTCGCCAAGCTTTACTCACCACACCACCATCACCACCGTCAACAGCTCCTTCAACTCCCCTGCCACCACCCTAGAGAGGTTAAGAGGGGCCAAGATTTTCACCACATTAGACCTAGAGGATGGATACCCAACCCGAGGCCGAAAGTAACTGACAGGTCGGGCCAGGTTCGGACAGATATTTATAAAGGACGCTTGGGTTCGGGTCAGGCTCTTTCACATCAGCGCGAACGTATGCCTGTGTTATAACGGTGCTTTTTGCCCCGCGTGCGCTGATGATCTCATCTGTTGACATTTCGAATGTAGCAGATGTGTATTTAAGAACTAATTTTGTGATTCCACTTGCCATGACCATATTTGGGGTTTCCTGCCGCTATGCTGAATTGGGAGGTTGGAGCACGTTGCTGCTTCCTAGTTTGTATAAGACGTCACAGGGGTAGGTCACGCAAGTTTTTGCAGTCACTCAATTAAGGTTGTATTTAGTTTAACAGATAAATGAAAACAAAATAATTGTGTGATTGGGACTGAAATCCATTCTATAATTGCTGCCACGCGCTGAATTATATGCTGCACGAGCCATCTTATGTGTTCATTTGTGTTCTCCAGGTACATGCTTTATTGTTATATGTTCTCAAAATTAGGCTTTCAAAATTAAGTATATCGCCCAGTTTGCATGAGATGTCACAGCGCGTCGTGCATTGCTGCCGCACGCTGATTTATATGCTGCACGAACCATCAATTGTGTTCTCCAGAATAAATGAGGACGTGAAGTCAAGTGTTCCCGTAACGTTAGTTTGTTTCATATTTTCCACACAGATCACACCGCTACACGAACGCCTTCCTACAGTTGCTTAATAAAAGCGGACTTTCCACACAAAAAAGTGCATGTGTCATTAGTTTGAAAAAAAAAAAAATATATATATATATATATAGGGCTGGGATCAGGCTCGGACATAAATATCTTAATGCCTGTCGGGCTCGGGTCGGGTTTGGTTACTGCTCTGTCGGATGCGGGCCGGGCTCGGACAGAAAAATGTGGCCTGATCCGCACACTAATTAGACCTGAGAAAGCACATATAACCTCATTGGAATCGCGGAAGACAGCCTTTATTATTCCCACTGGGCACTACAAGTATCCTGTAATGCCGTATGGATTAGCTAACGCTCCCTCTATCTTCCAGAATATGATGCATGAAATCTTCTGTGACTACCTCCACCAGTTTCTTTTAATTGACATTGATGACATCTGGACAATTATATTACCCTATCTAGCCGTCTTACATCCTTACTCAAGGAGAAACCGCGCAATCTGCCCTGGCCCCCAGAGCCTGATCAGGCATGTCACACCCTCAAGCAAGCCTTCGCCTCAGCACCCATTCTTGTTCACCCCAATCCAACTTCTGTTTGTAGTGGAGATGGACACATCCACCACCGGAGTGTGCCGTCCCAGCAGCAGGGGAATCCTCCACAACTTCGTCCATGTGCCTACTTCTCCAGGAAACTCAGTCTGGGGAAAAGAAACAACAACATTGGGAATCTGGAACTGGTGGCCATCAAGCTGGCTTTGGAGGAATCCTGGCTGGAGGGAGCCGCACATCCGTTTCAAGTACTAACCGACCACACAAATGTGCAATACCTGAGAGAGGCAAAGAGACTTAATCCTAGATTTAAATATTCTCTATTTCATATAGGCCTGGCTCTAATAATGTGCGAGCCGATGCACTCTCTCGACCTTATGACACAGAAGAGGATCCCGAAAGCCTATCCCGAAAGTCAATCCCATTCAGTGGGTCACTCCCCCAGCCGCCTCCAGGCCAGCTCCCATACCTCTGCCGGACTGCCCTCAGCACCTCCGCTTTGTGCCACAACAGGAACGGATTGCTCTGATTGACTCCTCACACACTTCTCTGGGCACTGGATATTCCAGGGATCAACAAAACCCTCTCACTCCTAAAGGATTGGTTTTGGTGGCCTGGAATGGAAAGGGATGTGTAGAGGTACGTAAGGGGTTGTCAGGAATGTGCAATCTCAAAAAGCCCAAGACATCTTCCAGCTGGCAAGCTCATTCCACTTCCCGTACCCAACTGCACCTAGTCACACCTATAAGTCGTGTAAAATTCCATATGTCAAGCAACCACCAGTCCTCACTCTTCCCTTGGTCTGGTGAACCATCTGACATCCCTGCGGTTGATAACCCAGTCACGTACCATCTTCAGTTACCACACCAGTACATACTGTAATTCACCCATCCTTTTATGTCTCACTCCTGAAACCTTTTCACGACCCTCTTCTTTTCTCCACATAGCCTGGCCGAGATGAAGAACCCCTTCCTCCATTAATCCTTGAAGAAGGTGCCATCTACAAAGAAAAAAGGAGATTCTGGATTTTCAACATCATGGTGGTAAACTCGAATATTTGATAGACTGGGAAGGTTCTGATCCAGAAGGAAGATCTTGGGTTACAAGGGAGGATGTTCTGGATGCAACGCTTTTGACTGAATTTCACTCCCTCCATACCAACCGCCCAGCTTGGGAGTGGTCCCAGGAGGAGGGGGTAATGTCACAGACACACCAGATTCCATCCTCACACAGTCACAGTGTTCACTATCACCGGAGTACTAATTACCAACACCTGTTACCACCACCTGGATTCAGTCAGCATGCTCATTTAGAACCACAAATAACCACACACCTCACAGCACCCAGTGTTCGAGCTCGTTTATGCAAAGTGAACTTATCTTACCTCGCTCCGTGTGTACTCCTAGAACTCTGTGTCTCCTCCAGGTCCTGTGAATTTCTTCTTCGTCTCTCCATTTGTCTGTGGTGTGTGGTTGTCATCACCTTGTGTACTCCTTTGTCTCCGCTGTCTGCAATCAGATAAGACCGTTAGTCCATCAGTTTACATCTCTCCAAAGCCATCCTCTGCATAAGTGTCTCACCTGCTCATCAGCCTCTTCATCTGTGCTTTCAATTCACTTTTTAATAAAATCTCACCCTTTATGTCCGTCAGCTTCTTAACACTAATACTCCATGGTCACTGTTCATCCACACCAGCAGCTGGCGATTGAGAAAGTTGTTTGTCATATTCTCAACTGAACGATTTCATCCTAATGCATTCGGTTTTAATGATAAATAACCATTGCACACAGCCACACAGATAGCTAGTTGCTTATTATCATGCCCATTATTTACAAACTGTCTGTTTATAAGTGCTTATAAATGGCTTTATTCCATTCCTGGATTCTGATTGTTCAGTGTGTTTCATTCACAATTCTTCGGTTCTCTGTAACAACATATCGCTTATTAAAAATGCACATATCCTGCATGACCATATTCTAAGTCCCTAATCCTATCTAATACTTAAACTTCACTACCTCACTAACTATTAAAATGAGCAGTAAAACCCTCATTTTAACCCTCTGGAGTCTGAGGTGATTTTAGGGTCCTTGAGATGTTTTGACCCAACGTATGTTATAGAATTTTCAGTTGCACTTTATTTTACAGCATGTGTTCTTACATAAGTGCAGTGTACTTACATAAGAAAGTCTTAGTAATATAAGGTTACTACATGAGGTAGGGGTAGGGGTAGGGTTAGATTTAGGGGTAGGTTCAAGGTTAGTGCCTAGTTATAGTAATTACTTTAAAATGTACATAGTATACATGATGAACAGGGTTCTTTGGGGAACCAAAAATTGTTCTTTTACAGCTTTGTTACCGTTCTCTATAGGAACCTTTATATAGGTAGGAAAAGATGTGTGAAAGTGTAAGACATTTTGATGAAATGTGTCCATCTTGTATTTTTGTAACATAAAGGATGTGCGTTTTCTGGTGGTCCAACACAGCACCAGCGCCAGACTTTATGAGTATGCGGACCAATGTTGCGTCAATGCTATTGCAAATGTCATTTGGTGGCCCATTAGATGCAGACAGGCATTCGGTTATGCCATGAATTATCCAGGGCTCATCTGTGGCGATATAACCACATACCTTCCAGTAACATTGTTGTGACTCTTAATTTCATGCCTCACCGCCCCCCGAGTCAAGACCTGATCTTGGATCAGGTCACAGAATCACGAAGCCCAGGAGAACAGGGTCAACGCAGAAAATGAGAGAACGAAAAGACACTTAGGAACAACCCTACTGTGAGCTGAGAATTACAGGCAGAAATTCAAAGGGGCGATCAAAGGTTAGATGTCTATGGAAATGGACTGACTGTGTCAGTGAGGGCAGCCTTACCTCATTACGGCACCTTTGAGTGAGTAGAGTCTGGTAAGCGGTTCTTAATCCGTTTTAGGTCTTTTGTCTTTTAGCACACACTGATGAGTAAGTCAACGAAGGGTTGATGATATTCTTAAATCTGCATGTAGGGCTCAAATGTATACAAATCCTGTCACTGGATACGTTAGACGGGATTTAGTTTAGTTTAGTAGAGGTGAATCCAATTATATTTGTAGAGGGCAATTAAACAGCTGTATGAATGAGGGCTGTAGAGTAATCATAAATTATAAATGCTCTGCTTTGTTCAGAAGTGCTTATTTCACACTTGGACTGCTTCAAAACATCAAGTTGCCAAACCATGAGTTTACATGTAATGGTCATTAGCATACATGAAATAAAATGTGTGTATAAAAATGTGTATTATAGTTGAAGGCACCTTAAGAATTATATGTGCTTCTTTTATTGATAACTTTCAGACTTCAATGGCAATTTTAACATTAAAACACTGATGAAATCATGATAAAGAAACGCTCCAAAAATCTTCTCTTTTTTCTCTCTCTTCACTTCAAACGGATGAGGAAAGCCAAGCAGGTGGGGAATAATTTAAGGTACTTTAAATGTATATGGGACACGTTGCCTGATTTAGTCTTACCTGCTCGTACTGCAAATCAGCCTTCATCCCAAAAACCCTGATGATTGGAGTATCAGCACCACTAAGCAAGCTGCGTTCATCTCATAACCATAGTGTGACTTGTGACACATAAAAGATATTCACATGACTACATCAGTGAAATTGATTGAATAATCACAGTCACATGATAGAGAGCTTATTTTAGATTCTAGTGAGCTGTCAGGAGTTAGACGTAGCTAACATGCAATGCATTTTTATTATACTGCTATGTACTCTAAGGTGACTGAGCTGATCAATTAAACAAAACAAAACAATTAAACAACGCTCAAATTATTTTCTATTAACATTTAGGGGACATTAATACCACACAGGTTTCAAATATTATTTTTGTTTAGTTTTGTAATGCATTTTGGCTGTTCATTCAATTGACAATGGCATAAAAGGTTCCAAAAAGTGTATGCTTAAATTATACCATGCATAATAATGTAATATAAAATATTAAATTAATGTGACATCATGTGCATGCATATTATATAGCTTTGCTTTAAAGTAAACTTTAAATGTTTATTTTAATAATTTTTTGTTGTGCTTTCTAAATGTATACTTTTTTGATGTGACCAAACATGCTAAAACACATGTACTCAATCAAAATAAGTACACATGCATATACCATGAAACCTAAATAACTAAATCAATAAATATTGGAGTACACAACAGATATGCATTTGATACAATTAAGCTCACTTGGTTTGGATACGCAGCTTGTCATTTTGAGAGTCACCTGTGACTACACTGTGGATAAAAAAGCTTTAGTCGCTTCAATCACAAACCTTCAAAACCGTTTTATTTTTTAAAAAAACAACAACAAAGTTTAGAGCCAAACAGCTTTGGGGACCTGAGCCTTGTTCCATAAACCAAGATTAGAGTATAAGCCAGGCTTATTTCAGTTAGTCTGACTTATTGCCAGTTATTTTGTATCAAAATAAGTCAGACTATCTGCCATAAGCCTGGCTTATTTGATAAACTTGTTTTATGGAACAGGCCCCTGTAATAAGTGCCAAGCAGCTGGATGGCTACAGACATTCTAAAATGTCAGCAGCACTGTCATACTGCACTCGGGTTTACTCATTTAAAGTCAAGTTATTCTGACTGGAGCAATGTGCAAAGCACCATTGCATGTTGAAGCCCACAGTTCGGATGTTTTAATTTTTCCATTTCTTTTTAACACTCTTCTGAGAGACTGGTGGTAGGCTGCCATCGTGTACGTTACATTTACATTTCAAATATAATAACATTCTGCAGTTTATTATAAAGTGTTAGGGCAATTGGTTGCAAAGTTTGAAAGCAAAACATTTGAATACATTTAAAAGATGTGTAGTACTTTTCTTGAAAAAAAAAAAAAGAGTACTAATATATTTCAATTTGATTTCTCATTAAAAAAGCTCTTACCTATGCAATGGGGGAAAAAAGACTTTACAACAAACAAGCCCATCTCCAAATTTGTATGTACAGTATTTATCATTGAAGGTGACTTATAGTGTGCGTGTGTATTTGTATGCATTTGGTTTCCGGTGATCTGTCCACAGAGCTCATCTAGGTGTTCTTGTCTCCGATGAAGATCATCTCTTTGTGCTGGTACACCATCTGATCTGGATACAGACTGAGAAACAGAATAAGAGAGAGACAGGCTAATATCAGCGTAGATGCTATTTTTTTATGGTGTAACGAGTACATTGTGTGTTAAAGGTGTAGTGTGTAATTTTTAGCAGCTTCTAGCGGTTAGGATTCAAATTTCACCAAACGGCTTAATCCCCTGCACACCCTGTCCTTTCGAAGGGATGTTTTAACATAGTTTCGGGAAGAGCACGCTGAGTATCAGCACAGCCGGTACCCATAGACGCTCATCAGTATTTTCGCCCACTAGCCTATTAATTATTCCTAATTTCATTCATTTGCCTTGTCTTAAATACTATTGTCTCCCTCCTCTCAGTATCTAGTTACTCATGATGCCTCCTTCCTCCCCTTCTCCGCCTTTTCTTTCGCACCTTCAAGGGGGGCGATCAGGATTGAGCCTCGCTCTGAGCTCTGCCCTCGCTAGGGTTACTATCAGCAGGGCTCAGGGCCCGCCGAGCTCCTGGCTTGCCCCCTGGACAGCACGCCAAATTTGCTTATTTAAAATCATGAAGAAGTGCGAATTCGTGAAATGCATACGGAAGGTGACACAGGACAAAAATGTTGTTGTCGGTTACACCCGACAGTAGTCAATCAAACAATGAGGGTTCTGTACAAAGGTAAGTCAAATAATTATATTTATTTAATTATTCAGTAGACCAATATAGGGAATATTATTGTTACTCATTGATCATTGTCTTCCTGGTGCCGAGGCGATTGGGTTAGAGCGGAACCAGCGGAGAAGGTAAGGGCTGTTCACAGCAGCCGGACCCAGGTACAGAGGCATTCACTATACCTGTGTTCACTCGGACACAGATGCTGCTGTCCTCCATGCGGAGGTTGCTGTCCTACTGGCGAAGGACGCAATCGAGCCTGTCCCTCCAGCCGAGATGAGGTC
>JAUMHP010000068.1:5022435-5033308 GCA_032361065.1 Enteromius trimaculatus
GTTACCTTAATCACAGCCAAAGTGTGAATGGCATGCTGTGGCTTAAAAGCACGCTCACCTGATTGTGTACAGGTGGCTGCAATCAATACTCTGGAGAGAGTGAGCGTGTGATTTCGGTGGCGACATCGCCACCCGGTGGTGTGACACGTTTAAAGCTTAAAGTAAACAGAAAATATTTATTCTGAGCTCATCTGGTAACGGCAGAGAACACAAAAGTTTAGCAAGAGAACGCAAATATCTTTGCGAGAGAACGCAAAGCATCCCAGTTTTTTTCCTCCACCATGTCCCTTAAGGGGCTCCGTATGATCCAGCCTCACCTACAGAAGCAGTCAGTATAATGCCTTTTAATGAATCTTTGCAAATGGCCTTTCCTAATAATGTGCTAAATAGCAAGTTTCACTATGAATACAGCTAAATAAACATCCTCAAAGAATACCTCGGAAAAGAAGGGCGGGGTCAGCAAAGCTGAAGATTTAAAGAACAGAGCAGAGTGTTTTGTAAAGAGCTGTTTTTGACAGGGTACTTTTTTTTTTTTTTTTTACAGCACCGTTGCAAAATATTCAGCAAACTATATTACAGACATTTCAAAGAATCATATCAGCTTGTGGAAAACTGGCATCATATGACCCCTTTAAAATAAAGTGAAAACTTTAAGGACAATACAAGAATAATGTTTTAACAATACTTGTTTTTTTTATTTAATTATATGGCTTTAAACTCTGCACTGTTATGGAACAGAGAAAAAAGTCTGAGTGAAGTCTAAATGTAGGTTTATTGATTGTGCCAAACTAAAATATGATGCAGCATTTTTTACTTTTTATATTTTGCTAGCTATTGGCGGGTGAGTGATTTGTTTCTGCTTTATCTGGCATGCCTTAAAATCACTAGATCGCAGTTCCTCTGGGCACATCCTCAACAATCAATGACCCAGGATTATTTATAACCATTTCCTGTACAGTACCACATCAAGGGTGTCAGTGAACATGTCTTCAATCCGTCTATCTATAGCACACAGCTCAATGAGAAGCCAGCCTAAGGCTTGGATATTTGAGATGATGGGATGTTATACTTGACAAAGCCTGCTTGTGCAGAACGACTTCAACTTGGTGGCATCTCACATCTGCGGTGCTAATCGGGCCTAATTGCTCTTCTGGTCTCATGTGCTTTTGGAGATCGCTTTTAGTGCTCTGCTGAGCCAGCCAGTTCACAAGAGCAGGACAGCAGGCCTGTGGAGGAGTAGGAGGATATATATTTAATCTGTCTGTTTTCCCTGTTAAAATTGCGTGAGTGGTTTAAGAGTACGTCTGGAGTGCCAAGCCTCATTTCTACGCTAAAGTTACGTAAGAGGGCTTTTTTTGTCAAGTATTCTCATTTACATACTCATTTTGGTGTAATAGTACCAACTGCTGCGTTCTTGAGTCAAGATGAGAGTGCAGAAGAAACGAACTCATCATCTTTAAGGTGACCGTGTGGATCTTTAGTACATCTCAAAGGAATATTTTAGTGCTTGGAGATTGCTCTTTTAACGCATGGAAGACTTACTGGAGAAAATTCATGTAGATATCTCAGCAAGTCATTAATTATTCATAATCTTTTTCACATCTGCTGCAGGTTTCAAATCAGATGTAGCACTCAAGTTGCCGTTTTAACCTCATGATTCTGAAGAACCAATGTCATATGATATATATTTACATTTGGTTATATAATATGAATATAAGAGTTTATATCTATCAAATATAAGCATACGTAAATGTTTTTCTAATGTTTAATAATTCACATAATTATTATTATTATTATTATTGTTGTTGTTTTTTTTATTATAAATTCCATCCATTTAAAAGCTATGTTGATTAAATAAATAAATAATAAAAGTGTCCACAAAAAATATTAAACAGTGCAACCATTTTCAACATTGATAAAAATAAAAATTTCTTCACCACCAGATCATCATATTTTAATGATTGGTCAAGGATCATGTGACACTTGACCGGGGTAATGATGCTAAAAAAAAAAAAAAAAAAAAATCATAAATAAATACATGAATAAATGACAACAAAAACAGTTCAGTGTCCTAGAAATGCTTTTGTGTATTTCTTATGCAGATACGCTAAATGCTGTTTTATGAATTTAATGTTATTGGCCAATAAAATATCACTTTTGTTTGAATTTATAAGATGCTTGGAATCAAGAGTTATGATGAGGGGGAATATACAGTATTTAATAGAAATCATGTATTATATTTTAACAGCAGAAATACTGAATTGCTAGTGCTGGAAGCAATATATCTTGTTTACAGTGCAATATGATTTACATGCAAATAAATCCCAAACCCAATGCTAATTGAAACTCGCAAAGTTATACTTTGTGTACTTCCATTTAGGCCACCACACTCATAAAAATGTGACTTTTCGGGTCTTGAAGCAGCTCATTCAGTTGCATTTCTAAATTGCCAGTACTAATGCACTTACGCAATTACTGTATGTGAAGGCATCAAAGCTACTTTGAGAGTACAGCTTGTTCCATTATCTCACAGCCATACCGGGAAATAACGGACAGCTGTTACATTTTTATTTATTTATTTATTTATTTTTTAACAAACAAAGAATAATAGTCATCCAGCATCCTGTATTCAGGTGTAATATAAATTATTCCTGCTATACATCAAAGATGAACAATATAAATAAATTTAAGTTAGTATGAAGGCTTTGCATGAGGAAGAAATCTAGCGTGTTACTGACCAATTATCCTCTCCTCCATTGAGCTGTTAACTGAAGAAAAGCTGCAGTTGAATCAATGAGTCCAGAGCTGAACAACTCTTGACTGTCCATTCAGTCTGATTTGTAAACTGCATCAAATTTTCATTGAAAAGAGCCGGTTTAAAATAATGATTCATTCACTTATCCTCTTCAATTCACTGACTCTGTTAGAGGTACAGTGGATCTTGACTTTAGAAGACTTGAAATATATCTCAGGAGTCACATAGCTTTTTAGTATTTTTGGAATTGTTACACATAAAAGAACTGTGTGAAGACTTTCATTTTGACCAAAATCATATTTGAGATTGGGTATACTGCTGTGGCAGAAACAGGTTTCATACTTCATATTTCCAGTCATTAGGTTTTCTTTCGCCTTTTTAAATCTAATAGCACACTATATTTACCTATATTGTAACACAGTGTGCCAAGCAAACGCATTATTAACACTTGTGGGCTTTATGTGGTAGTCAAAACGTGCAAAACAGAGTGTTATATGTCCTGCCTTTAAAGGAAATGGCGAAGCTTTGCTGTTTCCTTCCCTAACGTGCACAGAACATTAGCACACAAAAGACAGGGCTCTTCAAACTGAGGTCAGCAGACCCATGCAAGTGTGGTCTTAATGGAGACACCTCCCCTCCATCTCTTCTTGTGTCATGAGCATTACTGAAGACCCACAATGCTTTACTGGGCCTCTGGTGTAATTAGACCAGATGCACAATGGAGCCATTTCTGCTGTACCACTCATTCTTGAGCCGCTGTGAATGCAGCATTACCTCAAACAGAGCCCTGCTCACATTATTTTAAAAGAGAAGGTGAAAATAATAACCCAGAATAGGCCTGGAGTAAAAGCAGATGCGGTTGCAATATGCCCCCCCTTTAAATGGAAAAAAAGGTTCCAGTGGGTTTGTCCTGTATGAACAGAGTGAGCTCTCATCAGATCTGAACTCTAAAACCTACCTCTTTGGAAACCAACAATCAGCCAATACATTCATAGGTTTGTGTCTAATTAATAAGCCATGGAAGCTTTCAAGCTGGGTAGTTATAGGAACTCAGTTATAGGAAGTAGCCACAAGGGCAGTCCCGGGAGAGCTACATTTTCCCCTAGGGCCATTTCCTGCACTGCTAGCAGGAACTGTGAAGTGGCTTAAGATGGCGGACAGCAATGTCAAAAAAAAAATCCCTTCATCTTTTGACATATAAAAGGTCATTATAAAAAACACCCTGAGTTTTAAAACTCAAAACTCTCCTGTTAGTTAAGTCTGCCAAAATGACATTTTGTGGAATACACCACTCTATGACATAATTGTGAGAATAAGCACTGCCTCATCAGCTTTTGATACAAGGTTGCTTCAGCATCACTGCCTGATTAGCTCCGCCCACTGGTTCACGAATGTTGTGTTTACAGGAGAGCCAAGGCTGTTTTCATAAAACAGGTTCACCAGATGAGCCAGATTTATTTTAGTTAGTCCGATTTATTGATTTGGTTCAAAATAAGACTGACAGTAAGCCAATAAGCTTGGCTTGTTTGGTAAATTTTTAGTTTTGTGAAACAGCCCCCAGGTCTACACAGAAATCAATCAATAAAGATGGCTCATAAAACAGCAAGATGTTGTGTCTTTGCATTGCCTTTCTTCTGATCCTAACACTTTATTCAATTTTCAGAAAGATTGAAACTAAAGTCCCTTTTCCACAAAAGGAACTTTGGTCCCACTTTATATTAAGTGTCCCTAATACCTGTGTCCTTCCATAGTAACTAGATGTGTATGTATGTAACCACAGTGTAATAATATCCACAGCTGTAATATTTCTGTAACATCACACATGTAACAACTCTCAGAATGGTGTGTAAGTACAAATGTGTAACAGGACATTGGTAACAGTAAATAAAGTGTTAAACTTTGTATTAAATAGATAATTGCTATGGATTTAGCATGTAATTACTCTGATGTTACTCAGCAGCAGGCAGTACATTAGGCTTTACATATAAATTGTGGTTGGGGTCCAGAATGTTACACAGAACTCTTGTTCTGTCCTGTATCGGCCACGGAGGCCATTGAACTACTGTCCTGCCCTGAACCCGCCATGAATGCCATTGAACTATTGTTCCACCCTGAACCGACCACGAAGGCCATTAAACTATTGTTCCGCTCCTGAACCGGACAAGGAGGCCATGGAACTCTCGCCCGGACCTGCCCCGGCTAGCGGGACCAGCTGCCACGAACCGTCTATCTGGAATCCACTCCTAGGGAAGGGGCTCTGTCACAAGCTTCACTTCACCCCGGACTATGTTCTTGTATGTCTCTCCGTTCCCCGTTAAAGGACTTTTATTATGAACAGTCTCCACCCACCTTGTCTGTCGCTATGGCCACCCATTAGTTTCTCCGCCCCCTTGTCTTGTTTGGACTTGTTCTTAAGGACTCAGTTGCGTTTTGTATTTTGCTGTTGTGTGGATTTACCACTTTTTAAGCCTTCCTTGTTTCCTGTGTTCCCTGTGTTTTCCTGTTCCCCGTTCTGAATTTATTGTTACTGACCCTGCCTGCCTCGGATATTCGCTCTTGTCTCTGCCCCTTTGGATACTGTTTGCTGATCGTCTGACCATTGCTACATATTTGGATTATTCTCTCGTCTTTGCCTTTGATGTGCCTGAGCGCTGTTATCGACCCTGCTTTTTTCGACCCTGAGTTTTGTAAATAAAATAGTCTGCACATGGATCCGCACGCCTCACCGTATCATCGTTACAGTTTATGTATTTGTGATTATAACAGAGTATGCTTATTTACAGCACCCAATGAACACTGTATTAAATTTACTTCATTTATAATGGACTATATTACATTTTGATATTGTTTATTTAAGATCTACACAAAACACCATCTTGTGAGTGGTTAGGTGTTATTTGAGTGTTTCCTGAGAGGCTAACATTGAGGCTAATGTGAGCTGGCTAATGCTTTTAACTGAAAAAAAAATAAATGAATACAAATAAAAAGATAAATAAAATGCAATGCTTATTTATAAACCTATGAGTATTAGTAGACTTAGGTAGGGTAGGTAGAATGTTCACATTCAGTTTTTAATGAACAAAGCAAGACTGGATACAGTTCACAAATGGGGTTGACACTTAAGGATCAACAACATAGACTCGAACATAGGCACTATAAATACAATCACTGACGAGACTGAACTCAACACAACACACACGGCTGGACTGAATTTACATTGATGAACTAGATGAAAGACAGGAACAACCAAATATGGGCAATATAATCCGTTGTAACTTAAGTCCATGAATCATGTTTTTTGTTTGTTATAAATGATCATACTCTTAAAAGCTATAACCACACATAAGTAAATATTAAAACACATTAAAACTGTGGACAGATGAGATGGACAGATAAAATGTTATATTGTATAAATGAAACAATGGACAACATGTCCTGTTGCTTGTGCAGCCAATGCTTCAGCAGCAGAAGTCTTACTTCTGTGTGGAAAAAGTAAAGTGGATATATTTTATAAGGAACTCTTTCAATGCTGATGAAGTAGGTCATTTAGGTATGCAGAACAGATTCTACACAGGATACTAGGTCAGACATCATGGTATTATCCTTTAACCCCAGCATAATTTACTCAAGGTTGTTAAACAAGTACAATTTTCTTCAAGGAACAACTTTTGAACCTTGAAGCACTTGCATCACTTAAGGCACTTGCCTGTGATATTCCGGATTTATTTTTTAAGAGAATAGTTTTATTCTGTTATTCCAGTCTGCCTGATTGGAAATGTGTGTTCGAGTGACATTGTTCACTGCTAGAACAAATAGAATACATGAAATATATGAAAAAAACTCTTAGGTGCACAACTACTTGTCACATTACCAGTACCATTAATAGGCAAACACTAAACCTCATCTAGTGCCTAAAAGGTGTATATTAATATCTTAACCACATTCCTGAGCCCATCCCCCATGTTGTATGACAACTGGGTGGCTTGTGAATGTTCCATTGACTGCCAAGTAAATAACACTGGGTTAAGTGATTAATGACAAAATTTTAATTTTGGGTGGAGTAACCCTTTGACGTATTACCCTGAGAGCATTTGATTGCAACAACCTTTTGAAATGTTTCTGCTTCCTTTCTGTTTTCTGAGTTTCAGCATTGTGTATAGCACAAGAAAATTCACTTTGCGTTTTATAATGGATGTTCACTTAAACATGAGGTTGAATGCTATTGATGTTTGATAATGGCTTAGTGTAGGATCATGTCCGCTTTGAATTATGATAGTAATTATCCTGATGGTTGTGTTTGTGTTTTGGCTGTGGCTGTGGCGTTTTTGGTTCTGCAAAGCCAATTAATTTCACAATCACCTGTGCTTCAGTATCTCATTGCTTTTGAATGTAAATTACAGTCATCCAAAATTGCTGTAATTTATTAAGAAACCAATATCCCTTCATTAGCTCCAAATTAATGGTGGGTTTTGAAAAAGAGCAGCTATGTACTTCAGACAGAGGGGGGGAAATTATACATTTTGACAATTTTTCATCCAAATGCTGCTGTTTTGCCTGGAGCAAAATCATTGAAGTGGTAGTTCTTGATTAATTAAATTAACTTGCACCTTTTGCAGTTTTTAAACTTCACAGACACAGATTCAGGACTATAAAAACATGACAAATTGGGGAAAATAAGTCCATGACTAACCTACTGAGAGAACTTGCCAAGGTTCGCTTTTACAAATTATTGATCATTGATCACAGGTTGGGTTATAAGCGTTAATGAGAAAGGATGGCTGTCAGAGGCTCTTTGGGGAGTCCATTACCTTCCTAATGACCTGGTTTCAACATTATTTAAAGTGCTCTGAATCCAATTGACTGTGTGCACATCCGTTTTCATTGGAGGACTCCTGATGTTAGAGCATCTGGCCTTACGGTGGTCTCCTTTAGCCACTGTACTCGCAAATCTCTCATGTGTGCTAATTAAGTTTTCCCATGTTAAATAGATTCCATGATCTTCATGAGATTTGTTTGATTTAATGGTGACATATGGTGTAGTTGTTGAAATAGAACCTCTTAACCATGGCAATGCAGGGAGTTAATGGCAATGTAGGGAGTTAATTGACTTGAAGCACTACAGAGATTGTGGCATACATTGCAGGCAAGAGAGTGAAACCTAGAATGTTCTTATGACATGAATCTATTGAGAACTGTAACCTCTTCTAATGAAACTGTTATTTGTTGCATCACCATGTTAATAATAGTAATGGAGGGGTATTCAGTCGGTGCTCCAGGGCAATCAAAGGGGAATCGTTATATTACTGCCTTACAGCAGACAGAAACAAACGTGCTTGCGTGTGGCAGCAGGTACTGATGTGTGTACAGGTAAGAGAACGCTGGGACTTGTGGCATGACAGCGAATCTACTCATTAGCATAAAGTCTGTAGAAGTCATCCAAACATGTTCACACACAGATGGCAGAGATGGATCTCTTTGGGACCGTTGAATAAACTTATAAACTGAGTTATATAACCGTAGAGAAGGGATGTGTCCTATTTGTATTACAAATGAAGCTGTCAAGCTTAGTGAATCTGATGGCTTGAAACGGCTGGATTCTAGCTGTTGGTGAACTTGAAGTCACGAAAAAGAAGCAAATGAATGCAGTTTTATTGAGCTATTACTGTATTTGTTATTAATATTTTGTATTAGTTTTTAGTTTTCTGTTTCCATTTTTGTTTTGTAGGTATAGTATAGTTTTAGTTTATTTATTATTTTGTGTATGTATTCATTCATTCATTTATTCATGTGTTTAGTTCTTAATTTATGTATTTACATGTATATATTTACGTATGCATTAATTAGCTAATTTATTTATTTATGCATTTATTTGTACATAAAGGGTTATTGCACACCAAAATGATAAAAAAAAAAAAAAAAATCCTATTAATCTGTCATTATTCACTCATCCTCAAACCCTTAAGAGCTTCATTCATCTTCGGAACAAACAAGATTTTTTTTTAACAAATTGGAGAGCTATCTTAGCTTCTATAGACAACAATATAACTGAAACGTTCCCAGGTCCAGAAATGTAATAAATACATCGGTAAAACAATCCATGTGACATCAGTGGCTTAACTCAACAGTTTTGCCACAGTCATTTACTCAACCCTTTTCCATGTACGTGGACGAAATATCTATACCAGGGCTAAGATATTATTTTCTTTAAACCACTATGGCAAAAAAATGTGGTGCAGCGCTTTCATTTTATTTGTCAAATACACAGTCATACACAGTACGATATGCAGTGAAATGCTTTACACATCCACTTTTCAAGGTGCATGTGCAAATGTGGCTGATCCTTAAAGCGACTGGCTCTTGCTGTGTATTAATGCTGGTGGATAGTGGCCATTTTTGAAACTCCACACAACACAAACACTACTTCTGAAGCAGATCGATGTGTTTTTGTAACGCATATTTCTTCTAAACTTTAATAGGTTAGAAGTTCAGCATGTTTCATAATATATATATATATATATATATATATACTTTATATAAAGTATTGTTTATAAATCATTTTCGTAAAGTTAAACCTGTATAACTTTTTACAGAATAAATATTTATCACTACAGTAAGCAACATGTGTAACTCATCCCCTATCAGTTGAATCTAGGTAAACGTTACAGACCGAGGCTGAAAATTGGAGCATACAGCTGAGAAAATGGAGTTCATTTCATTTGAATCTGTGCATTATGTGAAAGTGTTGCCAAATCAAAGTAAACTTGATAGGACCCCTTCAGCCTGAGAAGCACAAATCTGCAACCCAGCAGGACCCGGCTTGTGGATGAGAAATCAAAAGTGCAATCAAGCAAGGAAAAAACAGGAGAGGCTGCAGTCTTCTCCATAAGCCTGTGGAGATCATTTGAGGAGGGGCAGGTAGGACTGAAAACGTTCTGCTCACCGTTTACAGATTAGATCTATCTGTAGAGACCATGCGCTGGAGGTCATTTATACTCACTTTGTCAGAACTAGGCCCATTAATCTAAATCAAGTCCTCGCTCTGGTTTGGGATTGTAGTGAGCTCGGTGTGTTTTTCCTGTTGTATTTTCGCTCAATGAAGGTTTAAAGATACTCATCCATCTGGAGCACTGCAGTGTAACTGCGCTATCTGCGGCTCCGCTCACGCTATGTTCCCAGCTTAGCAGTACGACAAAAGACACTTAACACTGTGATGTACGGTATGTTCAGCAATAACTGCACTGAAATGTTTGAAATAAGAATTTATATATATACCTGCGATATCATACTTAGCACTTAGTAGTTTTGTTCTTTGTCACTGCTCTTATGTTGTCTTTTTCCAGTGGCCCCTGCTGAATATATATACACACAATTATTAATTTGCAATTTTATGTATAGACAAGCATAAAGAAAAAATAATAAATAAATAAATAGACACCTTTTCGTTGTTGTTTATTTTTTTTTATTTTTTTTGTCTTTATATGGGGACAGGGGACTTGCTACAAAATATGATTACTGAATGCAATGATGATAATGCCAGCTATGACATTAACAGTAAAGGTTAGTCATTTTGCTACAATGGAAGAAAAACAAACAAAACAAAATAAATATTGAAATAGGGCTGGGCGATATGGAAAAAAAAAAATCATATCATGATTTTTTCTGTGGAAATCACGATTCACGATTTTAATCCCAATTCTTTTTGAAGTTGTTTTTGTAATACTATTTTGCAAATTACAGAGGTAGGGGTGGGCGATATGGCAAAAATATCATATTTGATCATGATTCTTTGTCATTGATTTTACTATTTTGCAAGTTGTCTGAGCAGACTAATTTGCCTTTTTTATCAGAAACAAAGACCATAAAATAAAGAAAGGCAGGTTTTTAGGCCAAAATGAGCAAAAGGTAAAAATCGTTGTCATTTTATGAATGTTTAAACATAATTTCGAGAGGATCGCTAAACGAGTAATCATACACAGCCCTTTTCCTAATCATCCCTTGTTCAGTCGCGCCCAATCAAGCCATTTCGCCTTCACTACAAATCCTCCCAGCTTTTCATTCCCTGCTTCCCGCTTTCGTGCATTCTTTGGAATCGCACGAGGACCAGATACCACAACCTGT
>JAUMHP010000068.1:5050374-5060927 GCA_032361065.1 Enteromius trimaculatus
CCCCGACAACATAGCTTCTAGGATCATTCAGGCACCCAAACCCCTCCACCACGGTAAGGTGGCGATCCATGGAGGGGGCAAAGATTCTAAATAATAGTTGCCTAACTTATATTTTTAATATTTCAAAATCACCGCTAAAAAGGTTAAACTCTGATAGAAGAAAGGATCTTAACATAAAAATATGCAAGAAAAAAAAAAAGAATACATTAATACAATAATACATTTGTCACACTGGTTTCTTTTGCCCACTGATCTCACAGGCTGACTGTTTTGAGTTAAAAAAAAATGTTTGTTTTTTTGTGTAGAAGATGAGTCAGTGACGGTCAGTTATTGCCTTTGAGGTTATCAATAGCCTACAGTCCTTGCAATATTCTCCATAAGTCTCAGCTACCATATTGCACCTTTATTCTGCTAATATCTTTAAATCATTTTCTTTTAGCCTGCCTGTTAGCCGTGTTTGAATCCCACCTGGCTTGAATAATCCCCTGAATGCAGCAATCAAGTCTAGACATATTATATATAAAGCTATTTAATATTTGAATATATGAATAAAGGATACATTGGAAAAAAAAAAAAAAAAAAACTACAACAAAAACAGCACTGTGTTAGTCGTCAAGAACTGGTTTTGGTAAATACTTACTTTTTATAGTACAACTACTTTTACAATGAGCTGTGTGTGTGTGTATATATATATATATATATATATATATATATATATATTTACAGAAGAAAAAGACTGGATATTTGTGATGGTAACATTCAAAAGCATTTTTTTTTTCAAATATCCCAGCATATTAGTATTGTTTTGAAGTCATAACATGAAATTCTTCTAGTGATTGTGTGGAAATTACACTTTAGGAATAAAAACTGTCAATTTGTGTGAAAAGGATTGTTACTCATTTTTACTGCCTCTAGAGTTCATTTCTTTTGGAAACTGCAGTGATATGTACTTCTTGGTATGTGTCTCGCTAAAAAGTGCACCAAGGTATGTTTATGCCATGAGACCCTTCTACCTCACAATCTGTTTTCTGTGGTGCAACAAATTGCAGCCATTTCAAATGTTAGTAAATATCATTGCATGATTCACTTGAATACTCTTCTCCGATAAATTTTGCATCTGAAAGGGAAACTCCTAGAAACGCCTATATTCAATAAGTTCAAAAATTACTGTGCCCGTGCCATTTTAGCACTAATTTGTCACTGTGCATAGTAAAACCTGTTTTCTCATTGCCATTGGTAATACGTACAGTTTATTGTTGTTTAATGAGTAAATACAGACAATAGTGTTAGTGCTAGCTGTGCTGCTAGAATTCCCAGCACCTTTTACAGAGAATATATTGATGGATGCAACAGTTTTAGTTCTTGTAAGCCGCGCTTAGCTTATCCACTTCCCTTTTGTTATTCGCTGTGTCAGACACCTGCATAGCAAGTGTAAGCGTGAGCGAGCGTGAGGGATAGTGCCTTAACAGACACGTCTTTCACTCAGATTACTCTCCTCTGTGGAATACTCAGGAAAGCGTCTGGCCGAGTCAGATAGGCAGTTGTACAAGACACAGAACCTGGCAGACTCCAAAATGAGGGTCAGTTTCCTACTGAGACTTATCTTAGACTCATTCTTTATTTCTGACATGAAGAGGGAAACATGGAAGAGGGAAACGGGTGGTGTTTCACCTTGTACGTTAAGCAGACTGCAAAAACAAAAGGGTGCATCGCAAACAGAAAAAGGGGAACCCTGTCACCATCCTGGATCGTTGTCTGGCACTCGATGTTCTTTTGCTAGGTTGCATTAGCAGATATTGCAAACAAATTGTACTGAATCTTTAAACTGTTGTGTGAGATCTTATATGTGGTAATGTAGTGCAATGCAAAACACAAATGGTGATTATTTTGCCGTCTGATGAGGCATTTCTTAACCTTCATGCACTATGTTTTACAGCCGCTGCGGCTGTTTTAGCACTTTCATTTTTCACATTTCCAGCCGCACATGATATAAGATCTTGATCTCTATGGTAGTAATTTATAAACATATAGGCATAAGCCAGGGTGTACTGACTGCAGGGTAAAGCTATAAAGAATGAGCGGAGAGAGCATGTGTCCAGGGAATTTATTTTCACAGAGGTCATCTCAGTGCAGGCTATAGCTTAGAGAGATGTTCGCATATTGATTTGTGTGGATGTAATTTAAATATTTTACATTGCTGGATGAGCTCTAATTATAATTCAATAAAAACCTTTTAATCCACAGTATAGTGTTTATTTATATAGAATAGGTAAACAGTAGAGCAAAAAGTATTGTGGAACCACTGATTTCTCAGTAGTATTGTTCAGGTTAGTAAAGGATGGATTTGAAAAGGAAAGTCTGATTTAGATTTTTGGCAGGGTTATTGCACAGTGAAATTATAATATGCTATAGTGACTATTATGCTAATTTTCAACTGA
Organism: Enteromius trimaculatus; assembly: GCA_032361065.1. NCBI lineage: Eukaryota > Metazoa > Chordata > Actinopteri > Cypriniformes > Cyprinidae > Enteromius > Enteromius trimaculatus. Next base: position 5,052,813 of record JAUMHP010000068.1, read on the forward strand.
TTATAATTGATTGTTTCTTCAACTTTGGTGTCCCAGAGGTTGATTTTTATAAAAAAAAAAGTAATATTTAACCTTTTGTTATGTTATTGATAACATAAAACACCTGTACTGATTTTGATTCATGGATCTTTATCCCAAGTCTAGGCATATCACTTAAGTATTTTTGGTATTATTTATTTTGAAGATGAATTCTCACTATTTTGCTTATTATCCTTCCTTATTATTAACAAACTGACTGTTTATTAGTACTTATTAAGTATATAATAACTTACGGTAGTATGCACATATTGACTGCATGAAAATTCTAGAAGATTCTAGATCCCTTAATTACCAAATGTTGCCTTAAGTTATATATTAAACTATTAACCCTTAGGGTCTGATAGTGCTTTGGGGGCCTGGATAAGTTTTGACATGCCCTGACATTTTTATTTATTTATTTTATTTATTTTTTTTTTAGACAGAAAATTAAGCTTAATTTCTAATCAAGATGGAATTGTAAAATTATGTAAAATTTTGATTATATACACACACACACACACACAGTCAACAGAGTCAACTGAAGTCTTGAGTAAATGCTCACCATTGCTCACCAAAAAAAAAAACAGCAAAAACAGTAATATTTTGAAATATTTATTACAATTTAAAATTTCATATGACAATATGATCCTTCAGAAATCATCTTAATTTGCTGATTTGGTTCTGAAAAAAAAAAAAAACATTTTAAAAAGGTCACGTGATGCTATTTTAAAGATCACTATTTGATGCAACATAGTATGTAGACATGCTTTGATGTTTAAAAACACTTTTTTTGTTGGTTGTTTACAGTGTTTAGAAAAACTTGCACTGAGTTTGACCTGTGATTTTTGAAAAATTTTATATGCACTTTTTAATGCTGAAATGTACTTGATGCTTGAAAATTCTGGTTTCTTTTTCAAAGGGTTCAGAGCCCAAAAAACGCATCAAAATGTAAAAATGATCCCATTCCATGTAAAAATCCCTCTAGTACTCCCATCTGTATTCATAGCATGTCTGTGGCCAAGAGAAGACTAAGCTTTCCCCAGCTTTTCAGCACTCTCCTCCTACAGTATGCATATAGTGAAACATGCTCGAGGGAAATCTAATAATCATCAAACAGCTGACACACCTATGCAGGTCTAATATTTCTTAACATTGCTTTTCTTACATAAAAAAAAAAAAAAAAATATATATATATATATAGGAAACACTTTATTTTAAGGGTGTTGCAATACAATAAAGAGTAATTACCTAATTAGGTACTTAGTAGTAACTTTCTTAATGTATTCATTTTTAACTAAGACTTGATAAGAGCCAGACGGTCATGTTTCTTAAGCTTTTCTTGATGTAATCATGCTGATCCAATATTTAATGCAAGGGAGGATCATCTTATTATGGAATCTGGATGCTCTAATGCACGTATGACTTTCATGCAGTTTTTCAATAGTACAGATCGCCAGCTTCACCACACTGTATTCTATAACTGCACATCAAGTCGGTAATCAAATCAACTTGGGCCACGGGAATGATTAATTCACCAGCAATCAATTTCTGATTTATGAAAACCTCAATCACAATGGCATACATTTAAATCTTTTGTAGCTTATAAATACACTCGGGCCATTTGAGATGCCTCTTTACTTACTCTAAATAACAATGGAAATGTATTTATATCATGCTGCTGCAACCATAATTTCACTGTTGAGATTTACATTTTTGATGGTGAACAGCTGCACAACTCACACAATATTGCAGCCTACAGTACATCTTATACATTAGCAACCCACGGTTGCACTGAAAAAGCCATGAGAAAATAGGGAAAATATTGATTAGATTTGTGCATATAGTTATCTTATAAGATGCTTATTAAAGTAATGTTAACTACCCTGAGAAACTGGCAGTGAAATCATTTTCATTCGGAAATTTCAAATAAATAACAAAGAAAAACTGAAATATCACATGGTCCTAAGTATTCAGACCCTTTGCTGTGGCACTCATATATTTAACTCAGGTGCTGTCCATTTCTTCTGATCATCCTTGAGATGGTTCTACACCTTCATCTGAGTCAAGCTGTATTTGATTATACTGATTGGACTTGATTAGGAAAGCCACACACCTGTCTATATAAGATCTTACAGCTCGCATTGCATGTCAGAGCAAATTAGAATCATGAGGTCAAAGGAACTGCCTGAAAAGCTCAAAGACAGAATTGTGGCAAGACACAGATCTGGACAAGGTTACAAAAAAACTTAAGGTTCCTAAGAGCACAGTGTCCTCCATAATCCTTCAACGGAAGATGGCTAGTCAGAGAGGTGCAGAAGAACCCAAAGATCACTGTGGCTGTGCTCCAGAGATGCAGTCGGGAGGTGGGAGAACGTTGTAGAAAGTCAGTCATCACTGCAGCCCTCCACCAGTCGATAGGACTACTTGTTGCAATCAAAGGAAAGATGAATGCGGCCAAGTTCAGGGATATCCTGGACGAAAACCTTCTCCAGAGTGCTTAGGACCTCAGACTGGGCCAAATGTTTACCTTCCAATAAGACAATGACCCGAAGCACACAGCTAAAATAATGAAGGAGTGGCTTCACAACAACTCTGTGACTAAAAATAGCTGTGCACCAACATTTAGCATCCAACCTGACAGAACTGGAGAGGATCTGTTAGGAGGAATGGCAGAGGATACCAAAATCCAGGTGTGAAAAACTTGTTGAATTTTTCCCCAAAAGATTCATGGCTGTGTTAGATCAAAAGGGTGCTTTTAAATAATGAGCATGTGATATTTCAATTGTTCTTTTTTAATAAATCTGCAAAAATTTCAACAATTCTGTGTTTTTCTGTCAATATGGGGTGCTATGTGTACATTAATAAGGAATAATAATGAACTTAAATGATTTTAGCAAATGGCTGCAATATAACAAAAAATAAATACAAATAAGGGGGTCTGAATACTTTCTGTACCCACTGTATACAGCTCTGGAAAAAAAAAGAGACCAGTGCAATTGCAACTGCACATGCCAGTTCGCTTTCAGTCGGTCACTTTGACGTCACGACGGTGACCGACGAATAGGAATCACGCTTCGAGATGCCAAAACAATTCTGCATGTATTTGAATTCATTCATTACAATAAATTTCATTGGCAAACGCGGATTAGGATCAGCTGAACCCAATCGCAGTGCGAGTATAAGTAGGTCAGCAGATCTAGCGTTCATTAGCTTTTTGCTTCAGAGCCGAGCAGTTCATGTGAACGTTCTTGGAGCCATTCTACTCTGCAAAACGACGGAGAAAGGCTGGTGTTACGGCGTTGCATCGACGGTGATTCCAGTCGAGTGGTGGTAACATTTGTAGTGCACTATCTGCATTTGTTTACCAAGCGGCCATCTTCCCTGTTTGCTTCAGCCTTTCACAAAAGAGCAAAGCTAAAAGAGTGGTACATCTTTTTAAAGGCGCATCCTTTAACGAGGATGTCATACCATCAGTGCATTGTTGGATGTGATCGTTACCTGGCGTCAGCGGACAGTCACGAACGTTGTTTACATGCCTGGGCATTGAGCATGCTAGAGCGGCGTTCGTGGATAGTTCATGTTTCTCATGCAGGAAGATGACTATCTCGGAGTTGTGGATAAGGCTTACTTACATGACCGTAGAAGGGAGTCCCTATTCCTCTTTCACGTTCTGGGGCTCGCGCTGGCAGTGTCCGTGGAGCTTCCGGTTCAGGAGGGGAGAGGGCTAGCCTTACAGTAACAGTCAGGAACTCTCCTCAGAGAGCGCCTGCTGTCGCCCGCACTTTGACACTGTTGGAGTCTCCATTGGGCAGCCTGATTGACCAAATGGTGTCAGATGTCACTTTTGGTGCTCCCCCTGATGATCAGATGTCGGTTACTGCATCGGAAGGAGAGTGCGGTTCTGTAAATGAGGCATTTGGTTTTGGAGCGGTGTCCGATGGACACTCAACCATACCGGATACTGATCCAGAACTGGTCGCTATGCTTTCCCGGGCAGCCAGGGGGATCGGGATTAAATGGAACCCTCCACAGCGTCCTGAGCCTCCGAGGCGGCATGTGGTGTACTGAGGTATGCCCCGTACTGAGGTACAGAGGCCCACTTTGGTGCCTTTCTTCCCGGAGGTGCATGATGAACCTACTTGGTCATGGAAGGCACTTTTTACTGCCAGGAAGCGATCAAGTGGTTCATCCTCCTTCACCACCCTTGACGATGGCGTAGCGAAGGGGCTACACGGGGGTCCCCCAGGTTGAGAGGTCTGTTGGAGGCAACTGTATCCGCAGGCTTCTAGCTCCTGGCAGGGTAACCCGTCGCTCCCCTCCCGGGCCTGTAGGCATTCATCGATGATGATACTTATAAAGCCTGAGGAGAGGCTGCGTCTTCCATACACGCTGTGGCTTTGTTGCAGGTGCATTAGGCCAAGGCACAGAGAGCTCTGCATGAGGGTGGCCATGATCCAGAGGTTCTTCCGAGCTTGTGCCGCAACGGACCTCGCGCTTCATGTGACGAAGGTTACGACGCATGCCCTGGGTTGTGTGATGTTCACGATGGTGGTCCAGCAGCACCATTTTGGCTGTGTTTGGTGGACATGAGTGATGCAGAGAAGATTAGGTTCTTGAATGCTCCTGTGTCACAGACCGGCCTCTTCGGCGACGCGGTGTAGACGTTGCCCAGCTGTCCCCACCGCCAAAGAAGCAGACTGAGACTTGCGTCACGTCCGCTGCAGGCAGCCAGCTGCACTCGGGCCCTGCTGGCATAGCCTCAGCCTGCTCGTCGCCGAGGGCGGCCCCTGCTGTCACCCTCTGCTCCTCCGCCACCAGTGCAGCAGCCACGTCGAGGAGCCGACAGCGGGGCTCCTGTCCAACCCGTCCAGGCCCCTGCAAGAAAACACAAGGCCAGGAGGTCCCAGGACGGGTGACCCAGGGTTAGAAGGTACTATTCTTCAGGGTGGACGAGCTCTCCACTCCCTTTCCGGTGGAGGGCCGGGGCGAAAAATTCCAAAATCTCGTAAAGAAGAGCGGTTTTCTCTGGGGACAGGCCTAAAAAAGAGCTGTGTTACACACTCACTCTCCTCTCATTTCAGGCAGAAGTCAGACCGCAAGGAGCACGAACCAACAGACTTCCGGCCTCACTTCTGCAGGAACACAGGTAAACTTGCACACACATACACATGCAGGCCCCCCTCCGAACCGGCTCAGAGACGCTTGGACTGGACCCCTGCGTTCCCACTCGCTGCTCCACCTCCGGCACCCCGGTGGTCTCGATGGTACCTCTTGCTCGGTTCTTGGATGCCTGGATACGGCTCAGACTGTCTAGATGGCTCATCAGCACCATTCGGCTCGGTTATGCGATTCAGTTCACCCGGCGACCTCCCAGGTACATGGGTGCTCGCTTCATGACTGTGAATGCAGACAATGGGGCTTCCGTTCAAGATGTTGATGCCAAAACGCATTTTCGAATGCATCCGTCCCCAGGATTGGTTTGCAACAATTGACCTGAAGGACGCGTACTTTCATGTTTCAATCCTTCCACGAAACAGGCCCTTCCTGAGGTTCACGTTCGAAGGAGAAGCATATCAGTATCGTGTCCTGCCCTTCGAGCTCTCCCTGTCACCTCGTGTGTTCACAAAAGTGGCCGAGGAAGCCCTGACTCCTCTGAAGGAGAAAGGGGTTTGTATCCTCAACTACCTCGACGACTGGCTAATACTAGCACAGTCCANNNNAAAAACACTGAAGCAGTGTTAAAGTTAATGAGATGATGATGAGGTGATTAATTAAGTGATGATTGACCATTATTGAAGACACATTAAAAAGTAGAATCACCAAAGAAGAAAATCACTTTTTCTGTGTCACCATTTTAGTGTTCAGTGTTTACTTTAGTTGGGCTCTTGACCCTTGACTTTCTAACTTAACATTTTGTTTGGCTGTTATAACAGTCAAACATTTGCAAACAGCAAGAATCACCAAGTTCAAGTGGTTGTTTTCAGATATAATCATTATTTGAACTGATTCATTGTAGCGTGTATGTACCTTTATTGATAGTAACATCTTGATGAATCTACACTGAATCTTTGTTTCCTACAAATTCTGGATTTTCATACATTTGGTTTTGATGGAGAAAAGAAACGAGCGAGCGATTCATTAACAAACTGATTATTTTTAATGAACCTGTTCAATCGATTCGCAAATCTAACCAAACTATTCATTCTCTAATTAAAATGATCCGATTGCAGCTGTTTGCAATTCGACAGCTCACTGATTCAAACGATCCGTTCAGAGTGAGTCTCCAGTGAACCGAATAACTGGCGCACGCGACTGATGATGCGTGAAGTAAGTTACTAACATTAACTGAAAATCATATAGGTAAAAATTGTCAATTTGTTACACAGCAGTAAAGGGTGATCTTTTGTCAGAATTTAACAGTAAGTTACTTGTCATCCAACCAGATCACCGTGTACAGTATTTTTTATTTTTATTTTTCTAAGGGCTCATATGGTGCGGAAGAATAGATAGATAGATAACAACAGTTATAAGTATAGAAACACCATTCATCCAGACAGACAGGTGGCAGTATAAAGTCCAGTTCAGTAGAAGGAGAATCCAGTCAGATCCTGTGTGTTCCTTATTCATAACAGTTATTTTCAATGCATGTCAACCTTTAGTTTATGTTTGGAATCGACTGCGTTTACCTATCATTTCACAATTGCTATATGTCTGCATGTGGTAAATTCACTTCAAGCTTCACACAGCAAACAGCTATAAACCTCACCTCAGTGAGCTTCAGTGAGTCTACTTATGCTGCTTACTCCACCTGGGAGGCCACCATTTTGCTTTGGCCTCATTCTCTCCTGCTTTAATGCTACACTGATTTCACAAAGCAGCGAGGATGATTGAGACCAGCCGAAACCTCTTATCCTGCCGCAGAAGTCATGTTGCGCTTGATATGACTCGGTGACCTAAGGAAATTTCCTCCCGCAAATTTGCAAGAGCACTGTCTGACTAAATACGGTACATGAATGACAAAATCTACTTCTGCTGTTTCACGAGTCATGGGAGTCTGGCCTGAGGAGACGCTCTAGATTAGTTTGTCCTTTGGCGTAACAGTCCCCTTGCGTTGTAATCACTTTCCGACACGGTAATTGAATGTAATTAGGAATCTGTGTCTATTATGTGTAAAAATAGCAGGTATTGCTTAAAGGCAGGGTCTTTCCATCTGTCTTAACATTAGAGAAAACCTCAAAGGCAGTTTGTGGCTCTCATGCCAGAGATGTTATGAGAATAATTTAACCTTTATGTAACCCTTCTCCTTTTGTTTATTTGTCAAGCCTGCAAGCATGATAAAATGAGTAGATACTGTGTTTTGGAGAGGGTTATTTGATATGGAAAATGTGTCATCAACATCAACAAAATGACTCTTCATAATGTGAACAAAATGCAAATGCAGAATTCTGCTAATGTATAGTTCAGGGTTGCCTGGGAGCCCTGGTGTTATATTTCATATCAGAATCTTTTGTTGTTGTTTGTTTTTAACAGATGTCTTCAGTGAAATCACATTTATTGAAAATTGTTAGCAAAGACGAATCAGCAGCATTCCTATGTACTACCATGTACATATTTTTGCATATATTTGGATGTAAATTAATTTTCATTTTTGATAATTAACAAATTTAACGTGTGTGTTTTGTTTTTGTTTTTTTTCTCCCTATATTTCTTGAATATAAGGTGACAGAACACCATTATGGCACAATTTAACTCCCAAACCACAAATTTCTGCCTTTACCAGACAATTTTATCTAATAGATCTTATTAAAATAAAAAATAAACTATTTGTCAAAGAGTCAAAAATGTTGGAAATGTCTCCAGTGTGACATTATTATTTGTTTCAGGGTTGTTTAGTTATTGTTTCTTGAAAGTTGTAATGGTCTCAGTGGTTTGGGTGGAGGTTGGAAGCTTCCTGCACAACACAATTGATGAAGAACACGTTTATAAAGCAATAAATTCCACTAATTAACCCTGATAAAGCCACACCTGTGAAGTGAAAACCATTTCAGGTGACTACCTCTTGAAGCTCATCGAGAGAATGCCAAGAGTGTGCAAAGC
>JAUMHP010000068.1:5065213-5075443 GCA_032361065.1 Enteromius trimaculatus
ACATGAATTTATGAATTTGATTGCACTCATGTCACCTCTGAGCCTGATTAAACATGAAAAGGTAAAAACAAAAAAAAGGATTTGTAGCGTTTTGAAAAAAAAAAAATTAAACTTTGAATTTATAATCGACGATATTGTTGTTTCATTTAACAATGTTAACATGTCCAGACTGAGCCAACAGACCATTTTAACAGGATAAATTGAATATTAACAAAATGTATGGGTCTAGGTAAAAAAAACAACTCATTTTCATGAAAACTATTAAAATGGATTTAAAGCGTTTTGGAAAAGAGCTCCTCATATATATATATATATATATATATATATAAAATGTATATGTTGTGTTTTTTTGTGATTTTTTTGTGATTCTTGAATGAATAAAACATTAAAAACTATAGCATTTATTTTAAATGTAAATCCTTTCTAGTAATATTCGCTTCCACTCAAAAGTTAACATTTGTATTCTTTTTTTTATGATTTTGTTTTATGAAAATGAAAACTTTTATTCAGCTAGGATATGTTAAATTGATAAGAAGTAATGGCAGATATTTTTATTGTTAGAAAATATTTATATTTTTAATGAATGCTGTTTCTATATAACTTTTTATTAATCAAACAGAAGCGGTTGTCGCGACCTCGCTTCTCAGCGGGCAAGGGAGGCACGGAGACAGGAGTTCAAATGAACAGAAAAACATTTAATAATAAATCCAAAGTACACGGCTGACGAACAAGCAGAGGTCAACACAGACAAACACTTCAACATAATTTCAACAACCGACATAGAACGTAAGACAGGGTGTGATATAAATACACAAACTAATCAAACATAAAACACGGGATACCTGGAAAGACACAGCTGGCTGAGGATCAAACACTATTGACAAGGGCGGGGTTAAAAATAAACAGAACACATGAGGAAAACGGCATGAAAACAAATACTCTTGGTTAAACCCTTATACAATTATTATTATTAATTTTTTTTTTTTTTTTCATCATCTCAACTCATCCACTACTCTATGATCAACAAAACTATTTAGCTTAGAGACAGCACAAAGCTAGTGTTTTTGGTTTTACAATAAACACAGTGCAATTAGACAGACAAGTCTCTTCAACAAGTCCTCTTGATGGTCAACACTTGATCTATGCCTTGCATGGTCCCTTGTTGACAGTATGAGGAGGGAGCACAAACTGAATATTATGATAAAAGGCATTCCTTTATTACCACAGCATGCTTCACCCTCTATAGTCGGTTGAATAGCTTGCTTGTTGATGAGGTGCTAGAATTGGCCATACTAACTGGGTCCCAGTCTGCTAAACAAAGTATATTCTGTTAGCCTTTTGTTAAAGTTGTTTAGATATATATGAAGCTTAATTGTCTGCTTTCAAAACAGTAATTGCACTATGGTCATTCGAGTTACAAAGGCTACATAATGTAGAGTAGAAACATTTTTACGAGTTAAAGGAAAACCTTCTCTGAAAACACAAGAAATGGAAAATGGATGCAACAACTGTTTTAAATATTCATGAAGCTTTATGCCTTAAACACAAAATAGTCTAATTTACAGCCAGTTGCTTGTGAAATATACATCCAAAAACTTTCTGGGAAATACCCTTGAACTCTATGTACAAAGAAGAAAACATACTTTATTCAGGCTTTACTTTATACTTTATTCTTAAAAAGAAAGTACAGTTGTTTGTTAAACTTATTTTTCAGAAAGCTGCACTAGATTCTGTAAAATTAACATTTTGATGAAACTGCATATTCTGAGCATTTCTCAATAAAGTTTAATTTATTTAAACTGTTAGTTATTTTAACTGCTTATTTACTTGTTTGACCTACACATTAACATTTTTTTGAAAATTGCATTTTTGCCTAGACTGATTTATATTCCTAGCATATCAGATTCGAACTGGTAGAACATTTTGGAGGGAACTTAAATGCTTACATTATTTCTGCAAATAAAATAAAATAAATTCCACAAATAACTTTCAATTGTATGAAACTCAGGCTCATTAAAAACGTATGGTTGTAGCTTATTGCATCTTTCATGAAATGTCCAGTAATGACAATAAAAACTCATTTGTTTCATCTAAACCTTACAGTACATTTAACACTGCTTGTGGCAATTCAGAAATGAAATATACAGTGAGTGGCATTATTTAATAGCCTGGATACCGCCTATACTTTGTGACGCTACATTCAATTTCGCAAGCAATGTCACTCTGTCAATGCTCGTTTTAGAGCATCTCTGTTCCCAAAAAAGCGGGAACCAATGATAAACGAGCCCGGCACGAGTGCGGGTGTAACATAATGACGAAGCAGTTCTGCATCTGAGAACCATTTCAAGTTTTACTTATACGATTTCTCTTAACCCCAGTTACAGGTAGGGGTTTAGGGGCAGGGTTAGGTGTATGTCTTGTATAAAAATTCATATGATCTGAAAACTAAAATATGTATGAGTGTGGTTGTGTGAATGTGTAGGAATTAGCAGCCTAGTAAAATATGTATGAATTGCAGTGAGATTTAATTGGTTTAGGGGCAGGGTTGGGTGTAGGTCATTCATACTAAATAATAAGAAATGTGCAGCTCGTAAAATACATACGATTTAGCAAACGATTTAGTCACGTTTGTGTTCTTCCTTTTAATAAAAAAGAAACACTGAGAATCGGTTAACATACAACGACGATGACAGACAAGGACTGAATAACAGAAGGCACGACGTTCACCGACGATCCGGAGCGCAACCCTCGGCCGATGTGGGGACCTGGAGGAGCGCTGCGAAGCCAGAAGCGACTGAGGATGAAGAGCCTGACGTATATTGAGGGATGGAACGACGAGGCGTAGCCAGAGGAGTGGAATCCTGAGGTGGAGGATGGTCGATGACTGACCAAGGGGGACGAGGGAGCCTGGGATCCAGACGTCTTGATGTCTAAGCGGTTCTGGTGTGGGAACTCGTTATGGCGGTGCTGGGCTGATACGCCGCTGCCGAATGGCTAATCGGGAGCCGGGCATCGCTATCGCAGGCCGCAGACCCATTCAGGAGGCGGTGGATCACCTCCTTCGGTGTTATCATCCTCCTCCAACTGTTTTGGTCCGCCATTCTATCACGCTTGTGTTCAGGAAAAGCACAGAGAGAGTCCTTATAACAATTAAACATCATATTAATAATAAAGAAATACTGAGAATAGGTTAACACACAGCTATACAACGACGATGAGGACTGAATAACAGAAGGCAATTTATAAAGGGGAGACAATCACAGATGATTAACGAAACACACCTGACAAGAATAACTGATTAACTGAAACTAGGTCACAGGGAGAAACAAAGAGCACATGGGGAAAGAGACAAAAACATTCCTACATGTAACAGTACAAGTGAGGTCGTATGAATTTGTACGGAGTAGCCACCTTGAAAATATGTATGAACTGATGTGAGATTGGGCTGGTAAATCAACCAACCATAATCTGATTGGCTGACAGCAGTATTGTTAAAGTATTTCGATCACATGTAAAAAAAAAACTCATGCTAATCTCTTAGCAACACAATAATAATTTGGTATGTGTTGCTAGGCCAGTAATGTCCTGCAAGTTTGCTTCTATAGTTTGCTTATGTAATGTTGACATTTAGCAGTATTTATTATCACTGCTACAAGGACACTATATTGAATCCCACCTGTGTATCAAAGTATCAGACAATGTCTTTATTCTCAAAAACGTTTAATGGCTAGAATCCTTTCATTTAATTAAAGAGGTGTAAAAGGCCTATGACAGTCTGTGATAGAAAGGGCAGGGGGTCATTTGCCATGACCCCAAGAATTTGTCACTGAGATGGACTCACTCCGTGCACCATCATAAAATATTAATCACAGGTACCTGGCCACCTCATTAATTCAGTATGAATGCTCAAGCACAGGACGGAACGGACAGAATATGACACATGGTCATAAGCTGGTTATTCTTGCAGGTAATTGAAAGTGTAGAGACTGGGCATTCAGATTGGATTTTGTTTGCCTAAAATAAAGTTTGGCCAAGCCAGACACTTCAAGAGGCATTTTAATTCTCTCATAAGCTGAAAAGGGTCAAATGACTTTCATATATATATATATATATATAATGCATTGACTTCAGTGAGGTGTCTTAACATATAATAAGCTTTAATATCACATGCAAATATCATTTTCAAGTGCAGCACTGGCCCAGGGTACAAGGCATTTTGAGGTCACACATCATGTACTGTGCGAGATGCAGAACACAACATCAAAGTTTCCTGCGTGCAGTGATTTGCTGACATTTACGTTGTGAAATTGCACCCATTACCCAGGCATTAGCGTCTTCACCAGAATAAGAAACTCCATAGGGCTTTCCCACTGCATTGGTAAATGCACTGCTTGTCGTGGCATTTGGAACACTGCAGGTAATTTACATCTAAAGCCCTTGTCGTGACGGTGGCATAACACACAGGTGCTTAACGGCTTCTCTGTGATTATGCTCTCAAACAAACAGATGATCAGGTAGGCAGGAATGAGAGAAGGTGAGGCGGCACCTGCGAGGACAACAAATGCAACATGGGATCATAGGAAAAACGTGCTTCTATCTGCATTATTTTTAACAAACACATACCTACGCAGACAATTTGCTGCAGTTTTGAAAGCACCAGACACATCTGTTCTTTTCATTTTTTATTTATTTTTTATATTTTTGGTTTTGCTCCATTACTTACATAACACTGACCTCAGTACACGTTTATTATAGTATGATTTGTAGACTAATACATTTTTAGGTTTCCATTACATCTTCTCTATATGTATAGTATGGCTTTTTTGATGTAGTAAACTTGCTCAGTAGCTCACTCGGTACAGCACTGAACTTGCATTGTGAAGCATTGCCTATAGTGAAATAGAAAAAAAAAAAAGAGCTCAAAGCAAGTTGAAATGGCATGATTGTATTTTCAACCTTGTCTCAAAAAATATGTACCTCTGTGCACTTTTTGTGCAACACCATTTATATGTGCTTCACTACAAGTTTTGCAGCAGTTTCAAAGAGAAATGTCCACTGAGTGGAACTAAAACACAGGTTCACAATATGTGAACCCTGGAACGTTTTTTTTTTTTTAATGTGCATATTGCTGTGTCTTTATTAAGTTGTAAGATGTATTGCGATGGTTCAGAATTCAAATATCTGGGAATTGTTGCAAAAAGCTAATGCCCTATCATGTTGGAAATAAGCCCTACACCAAATCGAACCCTAAACATACCCAGAAGTGTTAACAAATGCAAAACTGATAAAAAAGAGGCATTTGTTGATGTAGCCGTGCCTTTTATGCAGATTTGAACAGTTTTTTTTTTTTTTTTCTAGTTACACAGGACTCAAACCAGAGCTTCTCACCTCTTAAATATATCTCTCTACTCCGTGAGCTACGGAAAAAAAACTACCGTCTATGAAAACCCATAGATATGAAGCTGGATATGTCTGATGCTAACATTAAAAAGCATCAGTTTTGAAATCTCCTAGGATATTATATGAAGTCATAGCATGGTATTCTTCAAGTAACCTTGCCAAAAGTATGCTTTATTAAACTCTGTAAATTTGGGTAAAAAAGGAATAAAAGGTGTTGGAGTTTTACTGCCTCTAGTGTTCATTTATTTTGGAAACTGCACTGAGGTAAAATTATTGGTACATATTTCACATCTCACTAAAAAGTGCACCCAGGTACATTTATGCCATGAGACCAGTTGGACTTCTTGGAATCTAAACTGTCTGTTATTTTTAAATGTGTTACAACTGTAACCTTTTAATATTAGAAATACTTCAGCATGCATAATAATGAATGTAACAGAATAATGTTAGATGTATATTCATCTGTTTCAGGTAAATCCGAATGCTCTTTTAGTGCCACTCACTGTATTGTCGCCACAGGCACATTTTTTTCAGTGAGCCTGAGTTGGACATATGAGCACCTTTAGGAAGGTCCAGGGCTTTATGTCACCTGGCAAGTTACTGAGGGCACTGAGAAGTGAAAGTCGACAGATACTGTACAAATGTCAACAGTAACCTTTTAAAACTCAAATGTCTCTCAAATAGATCTTGACTACAGCATCTAGAATGGTGTATTGGTAAAAAGCAGGCACAAATATCATACAGCCTTGAGGCTGGTTGAGTTCCTCTGCAAGTAAGAGCAAAGGGGGGAGATTGAGAGGGACAATATCTAAATTGTTTTAGATTTTTACGACACAAGGTTGGTGCTTCCCAAACCTCTACTCAAGAGGCGCAATATGACCCATGCGAACTCAACTGAAGTCAGAGAACAAACTCCATTTGACATGAACTGTGAAGAAGTGAGCTGAAGTTCCTTGGTTTCCTTTTTTTTACCACTCAATTTTAACATGTCCAGTCCTTGAAGTATCTTGCTGTATCTAAATTGTTGCAGAACCAAGTACCGTAAAATCAATGTATGAATAAGGGTTCAACCACAAGCTTTGCATAACATGTTTCAATCATTCTCTCTTATGCATTCTCCAGGTTTTCTGGCTAACTTACTTTCTGTCTCACTGAAAAGTCCTTATCCTAGGGGATATTTGGAGGTTTTGTTTGTCCACCAAGCAACCGCAGAGGAGCTTCAAGTGGTAATTGGACCTGTCAGCCTATTTCAGGCAGCAGCACAGAGATATTAAAAAGACTTCACCCCTCTATCATTCGGATGTAGAATACTCTCCCACACTTAATCCTGGACACCACAAGAACACTTCAGGAATATAAACAGCTGTCAACACACTATCCACTTAATACAGGGACACCCCAGTTTGACTGAAGGTTTATCTTTGTAATTATGTAAAAGGAGAGATAGCAGACATGAGTGGGGTTACTCTGAGCCACCTTGTATACTCCTCTGCTTGAATATAAGTAAGGAAGGAATGGACCACTCATAGATGAAGGTGCCCTATTTTGTACCTGACAGACTGGTGTGGCCTAAGGCCAATTCTCCTCTTTAACCCCTTGAACCATTTAGGGTGGCCAATCAGCCAATCAGCTGTTAACACTTTAGCATAGGGACCAAGTCTTACTATTAAATAGTTGCCTATTTGCATGATAAATAGCTGTACAAAGCATATATTCCACATGACCATATATTACATCTCTACATCCCTGCTGGTTGTTAACAGTTCGAAGTATAATGTTTAACAATAAACAACAAATAACAAGAAAAGTTTGCAGATTGTGTTATGCATATTATAGCACAAAAAAAAATAAAATAAAGAAAAATATTGGTTGTTATTTATATTATTAAAGTGCAATGTCAGTGCTTTAACTTAATTTATGTAATTGTTTTTAAGACACCATACTATTTGAAAAAAAAAAAAAAAACATTAAATATTTATATATATGTATATATATTAGGACTGTCAAAAATAACACGTTAACGACATTGGTCCCACTTTATATTTATAACGATAAGCTGGAGACGCCAGCAAAGGACTGGATGCACTCCAGCACCCCTCTGATTCTCTGTGTTTTATGTTTCTGTTTTCATGCCCGGATTTTATCAATGAACGGATTTTGTCACGGTCACTCATCTGTTTCTCTGTATTTAAGCACCTGTCTTTCATTGTGAATTCACTCGTCAATTTTGTATGTACCCCGTTGTCAAGCCATCCGTGTTTTCCCGTGTTCCTGGTGTTTTTTCTGTGTTTTTCTGTCTCCCTGTATCTGGACCTATGCCTGCTCTTGGACTACTCTGGCTCTTGCCTCGCCCCGCTGGACTCTGTTTGCCTCCTCGCCTGACCCTTTGTCACAAACTCTGATTATTCTCTTGCTGTTGCCTTTGATATGCCCATCTGCCATTATTGAACCTGTTATCTGTTTTACTCTGTGTGTGTGTGCGTGAACATTAAACGTTTTGCATATGGATCCGAACGCCTTCCCGTGTCTCAGTCGTGACAATATTAAGTGTCCCTAATACCTGTGTACTTTCATAGTAACTAGATGTGGATGTAGTATGTAACCATAGTGTAAGTACACACTGGTACATAGTATCTACAGCTGTAATATTTCTGGAACTTCATACATGTAACAACCCACAGAATGGTGTGCGTAAGTGTAAATGTGTAACAGGACATTGGTAACAACACTTCTTGTTAATGAAAGTACAGATGTGTAACAGGACTAACATCTAGCCTGGGCCCACCCATACTTCATGTGCCACTACATTCAATTTTGTGAACAAAGTTAGTCTGGCAAAGCTGAAAAAATGGGAACCAATGAGAAACAAGCTTCTTTTAATACGGAGCAGAAGTAATTAAAGTAAGTAAAGACATTTTTCTACTGCTTTAATGAAGGTTACAGTGGCTTCAGGTTCCGCCGCAACGCATACATCATCGGAGTAAGTGGTACACAGTATACAGAGGCATCTGATGGACACCGGTTAAGCCCGCCTCCCAGAAGGCGGGTAGTAAGGTAGCTTGGCCAGACTAAGCTCGTATGAGCTTTATAGTCGCGGCAGTAGATTAGGCTTTACATATGATTTGTGGTTGGTGTCCAGAATGTTACACTTTATATTAAGTGGGCAGTTTCTGAGGAGTTACCATGTATATACCTCTTTATTACTTATACATACAGTACTGCTGTTACAAAATGTAGCTATGTAATTCCTGTCACATGACTACTTAGTGAAGTGAAAGAAAGTGTTGTTACCAATGTCCTGTTGCACATTTGTACTTACACACACCATTCTGAGGGTTTTTATGTGTGAAGTTACAGAAATATTACAGCTGTAGATACTATGGTAGCAATGTGTAAACTTGAGCTTGTTTTAGTGATGTGTTTTTGTACATTTTTTATATGGTGAGTGTAAATCACAAAACATCAGTTACATGATTTTATGTTAAAATATGTTACTTTTCATGTTAACCAGGTCAGTTTTGATCAAGAACAACGATCGGCTGCCGCGCCGCTTCTATATGCTGTCTGAAAGCTTTCATCCGTTAACCTGGGCGACGGAAACAATATGCGCTACTACATGCGTCGCTCACATGCAAGGTCTGCAAAGAAGTGTCAGTCTTGCTGACAGCAGCTTTGTCAATGCTTTGGTCAAGGCTAAAGATTGTTCTCATTGCAAAGACAAAATAATATGAATAATTATGTATCTGTGTCCTGTTATTTATCTTTTGGTATGTATTTTTTTTTTTAATTAGGATTCAGTTGTAGTTGCAAATAGTGATTAATCCTGATTAATCCACTGAAAATTATGATTAATTTGATTACAAATTTAAAAAGAAATTTGACAGCCCTTTATTTATATATATATATATATATATATATATACACACACACACAGGTCAATAAGTTTTTGATCACCCTGTGATTTTGCAAGTTCTCTTATTTAGAAATCATGGAGGGGTCTACAATTTTCAGCATAGGTGTGTTTCCACTGTGAGAGACAGAATCTAAAAAGAAAAATACAGAAATCACATTGTATGATTTTTTAACAATTAATTTGGGAATTACTGTGTAAAATAAGTATTTGATCACTTGCTTATCAGCCAGATTTCTGACCCTCAAAGATCTGTTATTTTGCTTTTAAATAGTCCAGCTAGACTCAGCTCATGATTCTAAATTAGTAGCACCTGTTTAAGGTCATTAACTGTCATAAAGACACCTGTGCACCCCACAATCAGCCAAAGTCTAAGTAGCAACATGGGCAAAACAAAAGAGCTGTCAAAAGACACAAGAGACAAAATTGTAGACCACTACTTCTAAAGCTGGAAATGGCTACGGTGCAATTGCCAAGCAGCTTGGTGAAAACTGTTGGAGCAATTGTCAGAAAATGGAGTAGGCTAATGATAACTGTCAATGTCCCTCGGACTGGGGCCCCATGGAAGTACTACACGTGAAGAGAGCTGGGACCATCATTTCCAAGGGTACTATCAGTAATACACTAATACATGGTTTAAAATCTTGCATAGCACAGAAGGTTCCCCTGCTTAAGTCAGCCTGTCACGCCGCCTCGGTCATTGTGGGCTGATCTCAGTGCAGTCACAGCACTTTCACAGTCACCTAATTGGCGATTAGACTCACCTCAAACCTATCTAGGCACACAGTTTAAAAGCCACGATTCCCAGTAGCTCCTCGGCGGAGCTTGAGGTAACTACACTTAACTCTTGTTCTTACCTTCATGTCTGTAGTCCCTTAGACACACAGAATGCCGACACCACGGAACCTTGTTTAAAGATG
>JAUMHP010000068.1:5090840-5103045 GCA_032361065.1 Enteromius trimaculatus
AACAACAACTTATGGTTACAGAAGAGCACCAAGAGGTTTTCTTTTGTTGTTTGTATAACCATGATGTTTTGTTGTGATGTTGATAAACAAATTTTGAAAGGAGCGCATACGCACGATTTGCCATGGCTGGAACTGCGTTTCCTAATCAACCTAATTCTGTTCCAGTGCAATCAAATCCATATACTTTCCCCTTAAATAAGCTTACTTCCTTCCCCTTCATATCTCATTACCCTCTCCAACCTGCCCATGATATCGCTTCTGCCTTCAAAGTCATGTCCATCCACCCAGATTTCTGGAACCTTTTTGGTATTCAACGGAGAAATCAATTTTATTTCACCGTTCGCTTAACCTTCGGATGCAAAAGAAGTCCAAAAATCGTTGACATGCTCTCTGAAGCCGTTTGCTGGATTCTTGCCAATAACTACCAAATCCATCACCTTATCCACCTCTTTGACGATTTCCTGTTCATTTCCCCGCCCCACATTCCCCCTGTTGCAAACCTCACAAAATTCCTAGGGGTATTTTCCAACCTAGGGATTCCCATAGCAGAAGAGAAAACATTACGCCCCAGCACTCACATTGAATTCCTGGGTATCAACCTCTACTTCCAGAAATTCATCGCTTCTCTTCTTGAAGAGAAAATAGACAGGATTTTGATCACATCTAACCTCCTAACAAATCCCCAGTGTTCTAGACGAGGACTGCTGTCCGCCCTAGGCCACCTGAATTTTGCAATGCGCATCATTCCACAAGGCCACCCCTTAATTTCCCATCTCTTAAACCTCACATCCTCAATCCCTGCCCTCGAGGACCAAATCTCTCTAACCCAGCCCTGCCTCCACGAACTCGCTTTCCTTGCCCAATGGAATGGCCATTTCGTTTTCTATAATAAGATCCTTTCTTCCCCCGTAGACATCCAACTTTTCACTGACGCAGCCCCTTCCATCGGTTTCGGCAATTTCTACCGTAACCATTGGTGCGCCTCCCACTTTGCCCCCCTAATTCTCTGAACTACAGCCCCATCTAGCTTCATTGGCTCTGTTCGAATTGTATCCCATCGTAGTGGCAGCCGCCTTCCGGGGGGAAAGAATGGTAAACCACATGCATTGTCATCAACTGTGAAAATGAGGCAACAGTGCAATGCATCAACAAACACCACTCCCTCTCTCCTGCCATATCACCCTTTCTCAGATGATTAGTCTGGATTTCCCCCCAAGACCAATTTTTGTTAACTGCTAAACACATCCCAGGGAAAGAGAATATCATTGCTGACTCACTCTCTCATTTTTTCTCTCAGAAATTCACCGGAGGACGACCTGCTGGAGTGTAACCTCTGTGAAGCTCCGCCGCCTTCCACGCCTTATTTGGGGGGCTCTTTAGCTTCTGTCCTCTTCAGCTCCTTTTGGGGGCAAGCAGAGTTCGAGCCGACTTGCCCTCTGGACAGCACGCCAATACGTCAACTATCCGTGGGATTTGATGATGGGGATCCCAATTTTGGCGTTGAGTCAGCGTTCAAAATGGTGGACAATCCACAGCCACAGCCCAAAAAAACTGCCAACTCACCGCCACTGCACAAGAGATGGCCACAATCCCGAGCCACAGCTCAAGATGGCCGCCATTCTAGAGCTTCAGCCACTGCACAAGATAGGCGCCAATCTCAAGCCACAGCCACAGCCCAAGATTGCCACCTTTCCAAAGTCACTGCGACAGCACAAGATAGTTACCAACCCAGAGTCACAGCCACCGCCCAAGATGGTCGCTGCACAAATTGGCCATCCCTCCAAGGCCACAGCAACAGCACAAGATGGCCGCCTACATAGAGCCACATCCACTGCCCAAATGGCTGCCAACCCAGTGCCACACCGACAGTCCAAGATGGCCGCCATTCCACAACCCCAGCCACAGCTCAAAATGACTGCCACTCCAAAGCCACAGCCCACTCCAGTGCCACAGCAACAGCACAAGATGGTCACCAACCCAGAGCCACAGCCCAAGGTGGCTGCCAATCCAGAACCCCAGCCACTGCCCAAGATGGCCGCCAAACCAGAACCTTTGCACATGATGACTGCCACACCAGAGCCTCCCGCCTCAACAGATTTCGAGCCACTGTCTCCTGCCACTTCGGATGCTACTTCCATGTGCCCAGCATTGAGGAGAGGGCACTTGGAAACTTCAGGGCTTTCCGGGGGGTTTTGAGGCTGATGTCAGTGAAAACATTCAGTTTCCCCAGGGCCCCAGTGCAGGGCACCCCAGAAACTGTGCGTCTTTCCTCTGTGCTTCCTGTTATAGCATCACCCTTCTGAGTGTGTGGGCCGCACTCACACTGTACTCCAGGGGTCTTGCACATCCACAAGCCTGTGTCAGAGACCTCATTCTCCGATGAGTGTGTTCCCAAGTCTACCTCAGAAACCTATGTAATGTCGGTTCAAGCCGTAGATCCTCTGGAGGTTCCGCCGATTTCTGCACTGACCCAAGAGGTATCAGATGCCAAAGTAGAGTTCTTGGAGGCCCCGCCAGTGGTTGCACAACCCCAGGACTACCTGTTTACACCACATTATCTGAATTATCTGATTTATCTGAATCAAACTAGGGAATATATCAATACATATATTTAATCAATATTGTGTCTTTTTAAGATATCAAATTGAATACGTGCAAGACAGAGATACACACACATACATGTGGCTCAGCTGCTCTTTTAAAGAAATAGACAGGCAGAGTGTCTTTTTGGGGTTTCTTTAGAAGGTGCTGAAAAAGGTTTCTTTTTTTCCTTTCTTTTTTTTATATTACCTTTAACAAGCTACCGGCTGTTTGTGTGTGCTGTGCTGCATGACAAACCCCAGTACTGCAGAAGAAGTTCAGCACCAAGGACAGCCAATTCTATTCTGAGTATACTGACTTCACTAAGACATATCATAGTGTATTAATGGAATATGTGTTTGGATGTCTGGCTGAGTTCATAACTGTGTATGCACTGCAGGGGCTTAAAAATATTTAGTTTTTAGTTTGAGAAAAAAAAAAGAAGTAACCATGCACTGCAAAAGTAAGCATATCAATCCAATCACTATATTGAATATACAAGTACTAAACTGATATAGTACTGAGAGACTACTTTTATTTTATTTATTTAATTTTAACACAACATTTGATTGAAAAAGGTTGAAGTTCACAAAAACTGTACAAACCTCAAAACTGCATCCAAATTAATGCAGGTAAGCGATTCAGACTTTGAGAGAGCACAAACGTAGTGTCAAAATCCAGCGTGCTTTGCAGTGAAAATGGGTTCAACTTTGCATTGCAAATTCAAAGCAAGTAATAGCACTTGTATTTAAAAAAAAGTATTTAAAAAAAGCCTTGACAGAGTGAATTGAAGTGGTGATTGACTGGAAGGGATAGATCACTTTATCCAAGCCCAGAAATAATTTATTCACAACTGTTCGGACACATTGAAATTGAAGAAAAAAAGAAAAATGTTTTAAAAAAGGATAAAAAGACAGATGTTTTAGACTGTTTAATAATTCAGATAAGATAGGCTAGAGAATAAGAATAGTGTCTTTTAATAAACATGTCTGATGTCAAGGCTGTTTTAAAAGGTTGGCAGCAAGATTTTGATGCTTCTAAGACACCTTAAATTTTAATGAGGGCAGTGAAAAAAAAAAAATGTTTTTTTAAGATAGCAGAAAAAGTGAAAGATTTTAAATAACTATCAATCAGGATGAGTTGTATCAATTTTTAGGTAACTTTGAATTAAGGCAAATTACCACTAGCATATTGACTGTACTGTAAATTTGAAATTATAAAGCACAAATGCCTTACATTTTATAAACACGGCCCAGTTCGACACTGCATTTGCACATCGTTTGTTACTGAAAGATAGAGTGGTCCTAGCAGTAAAAGATCCCAGTCATGATTCAGAACTGCAACAACTGACAAGGGCTCGTCACTCTTTAGTTCCGCTCACAAGACATGCCTTCAGGAGCTTGGATGTTTTCAGAGAGAATCATAAAGTTACATGTTTCTTTTATGCACCTAAAACGTAAGCCTCTCGCGATAAGTCATAACAACAAATTTTGGTGAGATTGGATATATTTATACAAAGGAGGAATGTGCATCTATCTTTACAGAAGCAGCATGGAGAGATACTTAAGAAAAGTATGCGGCGAGGCTGGAATAAAAACCAGGATCAACTGAATGGCCAAAAACAGCTTCAGTGTCCATATCCAGATTTTAATGCAATGCGCATTTTACGTTTTGATGTGCACACTCACTTTCGTTCCTTTTGTTCAGTCACAAGGCTTTAAACGTCTGTGGTATTTGCATGCAATATTTCTCCCGGTGTGAAAAGGCCTTAAACCAGCATCCTAGCTTCAAAACCTACCAAACCAGCATATGCCGTTTTTTTAGAAGGATGGGTGGATTTTTTATCATTATTGTGTGGATGTGTAAGCATAGGTTGTCAAAAATGGTAGGCCACCCGTCCATAGAATTTGTTTTCCTGCATTTTTGGCTTGCCGTTAGCACAATGCTAAACTAATAATACTGCATATTCTACTAAACATAAGAAAAAAACTTCACACAAATGGGCATCAATGCTAGTGAATTTGTAATACTTCAAAACCTAACAATGAGTAGATTATGATTCAGACAGATGTATTGAAATATTAACCAACATAACACCCTACTCTAATCAACCGGTTCTAAAACATTAAAATCTCTTTCTCTCTTCTATTTCGCCATTCCCCTGCCTCTCTGGCCCTCAAGAACACACCGCTATCCTCAGCGTGACAGTATTTTGGTGAGCACATCAGTGGCACCCGGTCCTGCTCTTGCTGCAGTCTCAAAGATTTCAGCTCCTGCCTCTGAGGGCAGGTGTCGCTGACAAACACGTGTGTTAACAGTCAATTATCCAGTCAGTAAAGCCCCCCTAATTACAGCACAAATCACTTCCACGCCTGTCTATGAGATTCACAGAGCTCGGTAGAAGAGGAGAGAGTCATTTTGAAATGGTTGAACGGTGAAAGCTAAACATCTGATGCTGTGAAGATCTCTCAGTCTTCTAGAGTTAATAGCAAACTATCCCTGTAAGGCAGCCGGCTGTGGAAGAAATAAGGGCTCAGTGTGCTGTCGTATTCCCTGGATGCTGCCTGTGCCTGAGTTTGATGGCCTTATCATGTTTGAAGGAGTGAAAGAGACAGGCTGACTGTAAAGTGAGCATGGATTGCAGCATCTAGGATAAGCAGGGAGCGTATAAAATGTAAATGTGTTTTTTTTTATGTCGAGCGAAAACATATGTTCAAACATGGACAATGCATTTTGAAAATGAAAGCTGCACTTTTGAGGGAAGATGGTACTTTGCACAGTTGGTCTCCACATAATTACATAAAAAAAAGTAAAGAACCTGAAGATAGATAGATAGATAGATAGATAGATAGATAGATAGATAGATAGATAGATAGATAGATAGATAGATGTGTAACACACTGATCATATAGTCATCCATTTCATAATGAAGTAATAAACCGAACCTGTTTTATTTTATGAGAATGGAGCAGCTAGAAGCAAAACTCACTTTAACAGCCTTTATAATTTAACCATGAGAAAAATGTTCATTTCTAATCATAATTAGATTTTCATTTAGTTTGATAATATTCACCTAAGAAATTAAACAAACAGAGCTTGATATCCTTCTGCAAGCACTTCAAAATTCATTCTTGTACTACAGTTCAAGACCTTGCTTTAAATTGTCCTAGATGGCCACTGAACAAATGTTTGACTCAAGGATAAATAAGGAAGGTAATATTGATTACAGACTCAGAAGTAATACCTTACATAAATATTTGGGACAGAAAGAGATGCATTACGGGTCAAACAGCACTTTGTTGAATGCGGTAGAGAAGCTGAACAAATAAGAACTGATTCCGTGCAAGCCAAGATCATTCATCTTCTGTAGTGCATAACTATAACCGAATCTGATAAAGCATTGCTGCGTTCTGTTCAGCATGGATTGCATTAAATTTAACAGTCACCAATAGAGTCTTCAAAAAGTCACTTTTTGTTTTCCACAGAAAAATGAAGTCATGTTTTGGATCAACATAAATTAGCAGCTACTGCAATGTACTTCTGCAGTGTAATTGTCTGCTGCATGTTTTAGACGGCACACTACTTTTCTCCCAAAGGAAAACTGCACTTAGAAGACAAAAGTTGTCCAAGTGCTCAAACACATTTAGTGTCAACAGGGACAACTTGACAACACAAATGGTGATGTTTGTGGCAGCTCTTCACTTCACAGTATAATAGATGTTTACAGACATCGCTCTGAGACAAGGACAGAATGACGGTAAAGACCCTCCAAGCCACGATTGTCCAAAGAACGTGTGATTGATGCTTCTAGTCCGGAGAGACCGAGACAATGTCAAGTTACAGTATAAGAAAGTCCAGCAATGGCGTAAAAATATAAAAAGGCCCAAACACAAAAGATAAAAGTCAAAACATTGACTTTCTTTATCTTTTCTATCAAAACAATGTTCAAAGTTTAGTAAATAATGCTTAAGGAACTCTGTTTTTCTGCTTGTACATTGTTGCACCAGTAGATGGCGACAAATGACTCAGTCAACTAAATCAATTAAAGCTTAACAAAATTTGTATAATAAGCGGGTATGCTGGTGAATCCATTTTCCAAACTTTTTTTTTTTTTTTTTTTTTTTACCACTACACCAATGATAAATTTTTATACTCAAGCTATTTAGAGTGGTTCGGGTAGGTACCGCTGCAGAGTATTAGAGAAACCTGTGTGATTCACCATAGACAAACAGAATAAAGTAGCTCCGGATACAATGTTCTTCTCCAAGACACACCCGGATCTGAGCAACAAAAGTTATGAACTGCAGCTTTAATCATTTATATAGACGTTTTGTTAAAAAAAAAAAAAAAGCCTGTTTCTTCGGGAATGGAACAAGTGTAGTTTTAAGTATGCCATTGAAACATTAATTAATATAAAAATTCTAGATTAATCTAGATTAAAATGGCTCATTTGAATTCTGCCACAGACATTCAGAATATGTGTGCTACCTAAATAATGACTAAATGTAAAGCCCTATTTGGACGGGCCAAGTTTTACAGGGGGTCGTTAAATAATGTTTTGTTACAGAGACGTACTTGGTGATTTTAACCCCATCCGAATCTGCCATGTCTGTGTTTTTCTCTCACAACCTGTGTGATAATTCTAGAATCCGAATGCGATGTCTGTGAAATTATTTTTCACAACGCGTTTCCTTGTGTGTTTTAGCCAATGCGATATGCCATAGATCCTCTTACCACATGCACATTTAATATATTTTAATATATGACTATAGAAATGCGCGCATACAGAGTGTGTGATTGTCAGGTGATAAGAATTGTAGCTCACACATAGTTTATAAGACTAGTCCCGTCCGAATAGGGCTACAGTGCAATTCAGCTAGGTATACATCCACGCTAAAATATCAAGGTGAAAGTCATCATAGCTTGCGTAGTGTCATGAAAGAGGCGAGAGGCATGCGGATCCATGTGCAGACTTTGATCAACCAGCCAAACGCTGAGTCAAAACAGGCAGAGTCGAAGCAACGGTAAACGTGAACATCAAAGGCAAAACACAAAAATAATCCAGTATGCAAAGCAGTGGTCAGGCGATTGGCGAACTTAATTATTCTAATACACTTAATCCCAAGGCCTAAAAAAAATGCAGATACAGAACTGATTAAAGCCTCAACAGCCTCAAAATCTGGCCCCCTACAGCCCTAGGAAGATGGTTACGATTAGAATGATAACCAGCAGTAGTTCGTCTGGTTCGTCTCACTGCTCTATCCTCATAAAATGGACCAACGGGACCAAGATCAGTCAAGGGTAATTGACTTACGGCATCCTGCCCTGATGGTTCAGGAACAACAGGAGCCTCCACATCCACAACAGGCTCCGATTAACTGGAATCCACCAAGACTGGGCTCTGACATCCTGGCTCCATGACAGCATGCAGAGTCTTGGGTACCACCCTAAACAAGTAAACTTCCTCCATTAAGGAAGGCTGCTCCAGCAGTGTTTCCTCACCACCCGATGAAATATCCTCTGTTATAGTTTTACTATAAACACTGCATGTTTTCTTTCAGAATTATCACTGGCTGGTAGAAAGACAAAAATGTATTGCATAGAAGTTTTTACCCAAAATTAATATGCAGGTATGGTAAAGGTGTGAATAATTACACTTTAGACACATTGTCAGTAGC
This sequence comes from Enteromius trimaculatus, assembly GCA_032361065.1. Lineage (NCBI taxonomy): Eukaryota > Metazoa > Chordata > Actinopteri > Cypriniformes > Cyprinidae > Enteromius > Enteromius trimaculatus. The sequence continues at coordinate 5,099,099 of JAUMHP010000068.1, forward strand.
CAGTGAAAATAAATCCTGAGAACTTCTGTGAGTCTCAGATTGTCACGGATCTGTAGAAGCACCAGGCGAAGACTGAGTGCACACGTTTTAACATTCACTTTAATGGAATTTAGGTAGACACAGAGAGAGCTACAGTCTAACATTGACGATCAACAAACTGGACAGAATACACAGGGCTTAAATACACAAGGGATGATGCATGACAGGTGAGGAACACAGGTGGTAAGGATAGACTCATTAAATTAACAAGAACAGGAACAAGACCAAATAAGGACAAACAGGAACTGGATTAATAATAATTTGCAATAAACATTTCAGCTGTTTAGATTGGCTTGTCATACATCTGTAGTTATTTTAATGAAAGTAACTCACAGGTAACGCAAAAGTAGTGTAATGCATTACAATTCAGAGACGGTAACCATAACTAATTGCTTTTAAAAGACAGTAACTAGTAATATATAATATATTACATTTTGAAAGTAACTTGCCCAACTCTGGTCACTGATGTGAGTCACAAATGAGGCTCAGAACCTTGATTCATTCAGAAACAAAACACCCTCACAATGTTGAGCACAGAGGCATAACTGTTTTATTTGTAACTATTTTCATTTGTTGATTAAAAAAAAAAAGACAAAATAAATAATTGTGAAATGTAAATCAATATCAACATCGCTTGTCTGATGTCGTGACCAAAAACTTCTGACTGGCAGACTTTCTACCCACAGTTATACAACAAACCTGACAAATTATACAACAAACATCTTATTTCTGCATTTCAGAATTCAATAAATGTTCGCTGAAGTCCTTACATTGTAATGAAATTACAGCATGAATCATCTCAGTCCTGTAGATGTCTTTGGGACAGGGCCAGGAGATTCTATTTGTCATTTCATTCTAAGTTTAGCCAAGAACTTGTCAGCAAGCATCTGCCAAATGGATTACGTCCAGACTTTGATATTGGATTTATGAAATCTTTGAATCCATTACGTCCCGACAAGCTTATTTTGCAGTCTTATCTTATGCGAATCTTTCCTTTGCCTCTCTAATGAATCTGTCATGAGACTCATATCTGTTTACCTCCAGTAAGTTTGCAGCCCAGGTCTTAATTAACTATAAGCTGGTATACTCTTTACTCTTTGTTAATTATCTTTGCTCTGTCTTTATTCAAGCTGAATTTAAAAGTGCAATATTATTATTATTATTAACCAAAATCAATGTATTATTATCTACACACCCTTCAGAGGAACATGATACGATGATTTAAAGGTACAACAAGCCTAAAACACAAAAATTTGATTGTCAGTTCAGAGTGTTGGCTAAGGCATTTTTGGATGCTAAATGCATGGGTTGTACACTGTTAATCACAGAATGCTATTTGCTATTCATTTCATAACGAAAAAAATGTGTTTTTTGAACAGTATGGATTGCACAGCTGAAGTAAAAAGCAATTGAAAGTCTTTGACATGAGGGGAATTTATTGGAAACAAACAAGCCAGTCTCACCCACAGATAGAGAATGCAAAAACAGACAAGCCAAGGCTATTTTTTATTTTTTTTCCTCCTGCTTCTGACCTTCACAGTGTCTCGAATTTGTTTTTCACCGTGGAGGCTGAATTGCTTTCAATTAACTGTGGTATTTTTTGTGGCAATAGCCACAAGGCCTGTTGGATGAGAGGGTTAAGGAATCAACTTTTGTTATCAACAAAAAGTGCTCAGCTCAAATTTTGTGATCTATCCTATGCTCTCCAGATGAAATAATAATAATAATAATTCATACACTAAATAAAAATGCCTTGGCATGAGTTGAACTGCTTGATTAAATCAGTCTTGCATTATTCTCGGAAACTATTGAGCCTTGCTTGTTGAATTCTGTATATTTAGAAACAGTCTATGGCATTTATGTACTGTAAGCTCATTTAAATGGCAACAGTTGTTCTGAGGTCTGCAAATCTTACATTGCAAAGTATTATAAGTAATTAGTTCACTTGAATAACTTAGTGTAAATGTAAGGCTGCAATATTCTAGAAATCACAGATTTAGATTCAGATTTCTTTGCAGTGGCAGAATGGATCATCCATGTGGCCTTCATCTGGACCACCTCCTTTTGCAGGGCTTTAGTCACCTTAGAGCAGCCCATTCTCTTGCAATCTCAGTGAAATTGGAGTGTTGCCAGTTAAACACGGTTTGTCATACAATTGAGAAAATGTTCCACATTGACACCAAAAACATTTGTAAATGTGCCTTTTGTAAGTGTTTTTTTTTTTCAAATATTGCGTGATTTATTTGTTTGCTTTTTTATTTTGCTTTATAATACAATTAATTCATGAAGTATCCTTGAAGTTTAGGTTACCTTCAAAACCTAAACCTAGGTTAGGTCACCTAAAACCTAAAGGTTTAAAGTTTTGAAACAATGACATTTAGAAAATGGTAGGTTTGTTCTGTAATTTTGATATCTATTTTTTAGTTTAGTTTAGTTTCGGTCTGGTCGGGGGCCTGTTTCAGTAAGGAAGTGCAACCAACTCAGAGTTTAACCTTAAACTCTGAGTTGACTTACCAAGAGATTAAAAACTCAAAGTTTTCAGTTTCAGAACAGCTGATCTGAGTCAGGTCAATCAACTCTGAGTAGACTAACTCAGAGTTAAGCGTGTACACTGTGACTCTAAAAAGGCATTATCAATAGAGCGCAGATATTACAAGTCACCATGGCAACATCTGAAAAAAAGAGCTCAGCATTTTTTTTCTCCAGCTGAACTTGATGTGCTCATGCAAAGTTATAGCAAATATGAGCACACATTTAAAAAAGCAATGGCACTGCATCAGCAAAACAGAGACATTTAGCGTGGGAAAACATAGCTGCTCAAGTTAATGCGTAAGTATTTAAATATTTAAGCATAATAAAAAATATTTTAAAAAAGTAATGTGTGACATTTATTGACTTTTCACTTGAAAAGGTTGTCAATTGGCCATAATTTTGAAGTTATTTCAGATGAAACTGCATTAAATTACATAAAATAGGCTACTGCATAGTTTCTATTACAAATTTGACAAAACAAGAATGCATACTGTATAACCTTAACTTAATGTTCAGTGGAAATGTTTAATTTAAGGTTCCCACTTTTACACACGTTGATCAGTTTAAGATAAAATTTCAAAAAATTAGTTTTTAAAAGATTTAAAATTGTACTTGTGTGTCTGCCTTTTTTATTGATCAAGTGGTAAAGTGATATGACATGTAGAATGTAAGCAGTATTAATAAATAGTTTTTAGAACAGGTAATAATCCCATTAATCTAGTTACAGTACATCAGTGAATTGAAGCTAATTATTTATTTTTCTAATTATTTAAAAACTATGTTATTGAATTTAACTGTAATTTTTATGTAGGTGCAATCTAAAAGAACATGGCAGCAGCTGAAAATGAAATATAAAAACATAATTCAATCAGGTAAGGTTTGAGCATGTCACGGATGTAGGATTTTCTTTTCTTTCTTTTTTTCTTTACAAATGACATTTAATATGTAAATAGCAATGCATGCCGTTTTCATGCAGTGCTCTTTTTCATTTGACGTCTCTTTAGCCAACAGAAAGAAGGCAGATGCTCGCAAGACAGAGGGAGGCCCTGCACCACCACCACTCACAAATGCTGAGGAGATGGCCCTGAGTCTGAACACTGGAAGGCCAGTGGCTGAGGGAATTCCTGCAGGGTGTTCATCAGAGTCAGTCACTCCCCAAGTGCCTACATAAAATGATACAGGGCTACACACACACACACGTTGGTTTTTGTGATTTATGGGGACTCTCCATAGGCGTAATGGTTTTTATACAGGATAAACTGATTGTGATATTTCCCTACACCTAAACTTACCCCTTATAGGAAACTGTGTGCATTTTTAGATTTTCAAAAAAACACCATTTAGTATGTTTTTTAAACCTTTTGAATTACGGGGAC
>JAUMHP010000068.1:5106287-5123894 GCA_032361065.1 Enteromius trimaculatus
ACATGTAAACCTGTTTTAAGACACTCATAAAACAATATTAGCCACCTTTAAAATGGCATAATAGGGGCACTTTAAAGCTTGGACAGGACCACTTGGCGTGTCTTTTTGATGTTCATAGTACCCCTTTAGCAGCATTTTTGAACATAAAGGTTTTTGTCTTAATTGAATGATTTGCATGTGATTGTAAAAAAAAAAAAATGCATATATTTATACCCCTACCCATTGCATTCCAAGTCCTTCTGAAGCCTTTATGCGAAGAAGAGTGTAAAACACAAGGCTTAAAATTATCCCACTCCGTTAACGCACTAACATCACATTCAAAAGATACTCTCCTGTATGACGCAATCAATCGTGAGATATACCCGAGCCAATGACACGATTGGTCGCGAGACACTCAAGAGCTAATATCATTTCACAAAAAAGGCCTGATGTAAGGCTTCTTATGTGGCGTAATATTTTGAATTTGCACATAGAGACTGCAGCACAGGATGAGCTTGAAGATAAGACAGAGATGGTAATTATGTCTATTGCTCTCACAAATCAATCCTTTTGCCTCAGAAGACTTGAAATATTAATCCTTTTTGAATAAATAATGACGTAGCTCTATCTGCCTGTTGTATCTTCTGATTTATTGACAGATTGTAGGTTTAGGGGCAGGTGTTCCGTTACATGCTCATAAATGAGTAAATAATGTAATACGAATAAAACTATTGTGACTGTTTACATTGAAACATCAAACTCAAACTTGCAATAATAGCAATATCTTCTAATATTTAACACGTACCGTATGTTTACTGTGCTCTCCTTTTAGTTCCACATAATCTGGTTTTTACAAAAAAAAAAAAAAAATCCAGGTGCAGAGCACTCCAGTTTTTTTTTTCAATATTTCAATTAACATGGCTGCCCTACTTTCAGTACAGTATGCTACATCGCCTACCTGCTGGAGAGATCTAGAGCAGAAAGGATCCATCTCACGTCAAGCCAACCTGTTCATTCACCAACACGAAACCCAGCGGCGCACTAGCGATTGGATATCGCCACTATCACATGAGATATCACACTTATACACTTACCTTTTAAACTCACCTCGTTGTACCCATCTGTCTCCTCAGAGCACTGCCCGAACTCCACCATCCAGCTCCCAGTTACCTGCCTGCAAAAAGGACTAAAGTGAGAGCGATCCGGAGATCGCTGGAATTCTCGGAAGGAATTAAAGCAGCAAGCTGGAGATTGCACTCGCCTTTAATGAACGGTTTATGTTCATTGGATTTATCTTCACTGTAATAAACATTGTTACACTTTATCCTCGTTGTCCAGAACCCTTCTTGGGTGAGCGTTACAGCAGGATCCTGAGAACATGGAGTGATTAAAGCTTAAAATTAGTATTCTGAGCATGTATAGTTCAGATAATTATTTTAAATAAATAAACTGTAGCCAGAATTGAGTGGAATGAGCCAAGATGATACATTTAAAATGGTGCGCTTCATGGGAGTCATGCACAAGCTGAGCAACGGCCACTGAGATTAATGTAAATGCTAAAAGATAGTTCTCTACCAATATTACAGAACCCATTGGATAATGTCAATTTCATGCTCTGGATTTAATTTGATGACACTGCATGTACGCGCTTATAATATCATGCAAACCATGTTGCTAAGAGAGTCTTGTTTCCTAAGGGACAGCATGTGTTTTGTTTTGTGCAGAATTCAGCTTTGTGCTGTGGGGGTTACGACTCAGCAAGACAGCTCCAGATACAAAGCTACATGTTCCCCAGGTTTGCCAGCATGACCTACAAACATTATCAGCAGTCTTACTATTTCAATTCAAGCCAGTCATTGTGAAGAACTGGCATGAGACCGGGGACTAGTGCTCAAGAGTGTGGAACTCACATTTGACAAGGGATAATGGGCACAGGTGCCGCCCGTTAACTTGCCCCTTTCTGTTGTCAAATCCATTTGCATATTTTCATTTGCTCGTCAAAGAAGGATTTTGACCCCTTAGCTGGTGTTTTGCAGCAGTGACTGATTGGTATTCAGGGATTCCGTAGGGTTGAAGAGGAATTGAATGAAGACAGAACCTGTTCCTCTCGGAATAATATTTGTTGAGTCAACAGATGGCAGATGCAAGCACTCAAGAATTCGGATCGTGCTTAAAATACATTAAAAAATGTGCAAACTGCCTATTATTTTAATGTTTTTCCAATCCTGGTTGTCTTGCTATGGCATTCCTGAAGTGTCCAATCTGACAGACACAAACAGACTTTGACAAGAGGACCATCTGTGGTTGCTGTGTTTGTTTGTTCGCTTATGCATCGAGAACACTTTTAAGTTCCTGGTCTGGAATTTGGCCTTTGGCGTTGCTGGCACGATGTGACTGTTGGAAAATAGCCCAGTGGACACAATCCTATTCAGAATCAAGCGGAAACGTTCTGGCTTGTTTTTATACCAGTTGCGTGTGAATTTCAACATCTGAATGATATCCGGAGGGACAATAAAAAGGACACCAGAAAGTACATTGAAACTTTTATTTGGTATATGAGATTCGCATGAAACATAAAAGAGAAAAAAAATGCTCAGTCAATCTGAAGCTTGTTGATATTAACAGCTGGGATGAAGAAAAAGTGCAATCATGTTAAAGTCAGGTCGAATCAAATGGGCCATAAATCACTCTTTGACATCAGTTATTGTAAGATGAGTGCAAGGATGCAGATGATGTCAAGTCACTGCCATGGTGACGGATTGGGACAACGCATTTTTCAGAAGGAGAGGTATGTGTTTGTAGATTACACATTTAAAGACATATAGTAACAATAGAGGAAGTGCTGAGCGCAGGGAGACTTTTTACAAGAATCATAAAGAGTCTTGGAAATAAGGTTGATGATACTTTTTTTTTTTATCTGGATCTGTTAATTCAAATGCATTAACAGGAACAGTTATTTTACATTTAATATATAATCAAAGGAAATTCTAATGATTAACAGCAATACTTGAATTATATTCAAACAGATTTGCTTATATAACATAAGGCTTTCACTGAACTCATCAAGGTAGCCTGAAACATTCAATTGAGTATACTTTTGAGAGGATATTCTTTTGAGAGAACTGAGTCTCAGACTTGAATGTGAGCCCATATATGTTTGCATAACCAATGTGATGATTAAAGAAATAAATGGCACAGTGCAAGGCACTGATGTGAAGTGGTTAGCCTGTTTCCAAGGGCTTAAATATTTCATTAATTTAAGATAAACTTAAAATAGATGGAATATTTGTTTTTCTTTTTCCACTTATGTTCGACAAACCTTTCTGGAATTGTGGTCTTTTGGAATTCGTGTTTAAACAGCATCTTCTATCATACTGTCACGGCGCCGTCAATCACTCTCCAGCGGACACGACGACTCAGAAGCAGAGATTGTCAATGAAGGACATTTATTGAGACACACACAGTCCGGAAACATTAAAGATTGACAAATATACCGGACATGGGGCATGGATTAAATACAGAGACAAACAAGTACATAACGCAGGACACCTGGGACACACAGCTGGCAGAGAATCAACACTGATGAGCGGGGCGGAGTCATAAACGAGGGAGAACACGAGGATACAGAAGGTAAACACAAGGCAAGGAGCACATGGCACAATGAAAACAAAGGAACACATGGACGGGATGAACAGAGAGACAGGTGAATACAGGACGGTGTGACACATACCTCCATATATCTTGGGTGTTTAAACATGGAAAGCAGACCTAAGATTTAAGAGAGTTTTCAACATGGAACCTTCACCTGAGCTTTTCTGAAAGAATCAGAACCCCTAAGTGGATTAACCAGCACATGAATGAAAGCAGATAAGTATTTCTTCATAGCAACAAAACTTCAAAGAAATATGAGAAAAAAAAAAATTCTTTAAACACACTTAAAAGGGACAAAAATGAAATAAATAATGTGAAAGAAGAATCAAACAACATTGACAATAGGAACTTTCTGGCAGCCTTGAATGTGATTGTTCTGGCAGCGGCTTCTTTCGAGACTAGCTGTCAATTTGCATATGTGGACGAACGAGGAGGCGTTTAGCATTTGAATGACATTTGTGTGCCAGGTGAGAGAGAGAGTGAGCAGTAACAGAGATGAGCAGAGACAGAAGGACTTCTGAGCGAAGGATGCAAAGAAATCAAAGTCAAACCCAGTTCCAATGAAGACTGACCAGAGGAGACCTTAGTGGGACAGCCAACCGAATTTCAGATTGCCTTCATGAACAGGACGGACCTCAGAATGACTAGACTATAAGCTTGAAGTGACATCTTTAGAATAGAGGATGACATCGCATTTTGTAGAGCTCTGGGATGTTATGTACTGAGCGATCTTTGATTCATGCAAGCTTTGGGAATCAAACAAATATCTGCAAAAGGAAACGAGTGTGTGTTTGTGTGTGTGTGTGCTGAATATTAACTGTCATCAGGGATTCACCAGTGTGTTATAAAGCACAGATCTTCATATCCTGCTTGGTGGCAGACTGAGAATAATGCTTCTCTCTATGCACCTCTTATAGCTTAAAAACCAGTGGAGGACTGTTCAGTTAGCACATCCAAGGTCACCAGTTTGATCACTTCACATACAAGACCCTTTTTACCAGCGCTGTGACCCAGATTAACATCTGCTGATGTAAGTCAGCCTCCAGGCCCTATTCAGCTGTTGTGGGACACAAAATGAGCCCTTTTCAACAACTTAATAGTGCTATAAAACTGCACATAGTAGGTCGTTCATTGATATGCACAGTGTCACCAACTCAGTCAAAACCCAGAATAGCAATGTTGTGTTTTGCAAGTCTGCTATTATTACTAACTTGTTAGTGCAACTAGCCAGGCATACAGATGTACAATATAGCTGGCGTAAACCAACCTGAATCATCTTGGAGATTCGTGAAGTTGGTATTTTATGCGCAAGCCCTATTGAGTTGTTCAATTTGTAGTCATTAACTCTGAAAAAGCTTAAAAGCCTTAAATTCCCAGAAGGAATTCCAAATGAATTTATTCAAATCAAAGACTGCAATTCGGGGAAAAAATACCTAGACAATACAATAGCAAGAGTTGCTTAAAGGAATTTTTTGAATTATCAAGCATGCAAACATGCATGTCAACTATTTTTGATCAACTCAATGTTGTTGGACACCTACCGTCCCAGCAGGCATAGGACATCAATATAACATCAAGTTAATGTTGGACATGATGTCAGACAGACATTTTGGATGAGAATGAAAATCGGGTTCACCCAAAAATGAAAAATGCTGTCATTAATTACTCACCTTCATATTGTTCCAAACCCATAAGACCTTTGTTCATCTTCAGAACACAAATTAAGATATTTTTGATTAAATGAATGAGGCATCTCCACACTCCATAAACAGCAATACAACTGAAATGGTTCAGGTCCAGAAACGTAGCAAAAATATTGGCGAAACATGTAACACCAGTGACTGCTTGGAGAATACTTTTTTGCGCAAAGAAAACATAATTTACTCTATTCATTCTTCTCCTGAGACTTACGTCATCCACCATTTTACAGAGTATCACAACATATGCATATGCTTTCCTCTTGGCGCAAACTACCGCAGATTACTTACATGTACTTTCACCCTGATGTAAACAAGGCTGATTGCTAGAGGTGGGAAATCACAGGTTATCTCATGATACGATACTGTCATATTGTGCCCACAATAATAATACTGTATATCACGAAACCAATTATGTCATAGACGATATATTGCAAGAAAATCCTCCATGATATACAGTTGTGTTCAAAATAATAGCAGTGTTTTAAAAAAGTGAGTAAAGCCCAGAATTCTTATAATATTTTTTTTTTTATTTTCATTTATTGGGAACACTGCACATTATATTTTACATCGAAAAATGAAGAAATAGTATCAATATTTTAATTACTTTACAGAAAATGACAAAAAATTCTGCCTTTTTCATTACAAACTCAAATATTTACTCAAACTCGGGGAAAAAAAAATAGATTTAGCTTTCCTGTGAATAAACGAATATTTAGTTGAATAACCACTGTTTTTGAGAACTGCTTCACATCTGCGCTGCATAGAGTCGACCAACTTCTGGCACCTGCAAACAGGTACTCCAGCCCAGGATGATTTGACAACCTTCCACAATTTCTCTGCATTTCTTGGTCTTGGAGAATTGCATGTACAACATGTGCTGGCTTCATCCTTAAACAAGGGACACCTGAATGACACCTGTTTCATCACATAATGAATGACCTCACTGATTGACCTCCACACTGCTATGATTTTGAACACGCACCTTTCACTTAATTATTCAATTACACAGACTCAGGAGCATTAATATCATGAATGTTGGGTCTGTTGGTTTCTCTGACTCTACTACACCTTCTGGTAAATTATTTGCCATGTAATACAATGATTTATACCAAAAACAGTGATTGATCTGTGTAGTCATTTTTGACTTCTATTATTTTAAACACATCTGTATATGGCGTCAAAAGTGGGACAAAACAGCGCAACACCATGCAAGCGAATTCCAAACTTAAGCACAAAAAAAAAAAAAATGATTGTGTGCACACATATACACGCTGAGGACAAATAACAAAACTGCATGCAGAACCCACATGCGCAGATCTTAACACATGCATGATTAATTTCTACACACGAAAAGATCCAAACACACGCGCAAGTAATTTCTGCGCACGCACAGAGCTAATGACACATGTGAGAATTTTTTGGAAGTTTTGACATTCAGGGGGCGGGTGCAAACATGTGGCTTGTTGTGTTTACAAATGCTAGCCTGTCCAACAGAAGCTGAAGCACGCTCTGCAGGACAAGGAGGCTCCAGCATCATCACTTGCATATTTCTTCAATAGGAACAACTTAAATACGCCAAAATGTTTGCTCATGAAGGAACTGAACTGAGCTTTAACTATAAAGGGTTTACTGAAGTGATATCTTTTGTATATTTAAAAATATATAAATAAATATTGCAGTAAATTGGCACATCGATTTGTTGTCTCACCCCTACTGATTACGTCAAATATGTAAAGCTTGCATATATGGTGCGTTGTGATACTCTTTAAAATGGCGTAATATGAAAGTCACGCAAGAACAATGCATCACAAAACTGAAGTTAAGCCACTGATGTCACATGGACTGTTTTACCAATCTTTTTGCTACGTTTCTGGACTTAGATCATTGCCAGTTGTATTGCTGTCTATGGAGGGTCAGATATTATCTGATATTATTACAAATATTTTAATTTGTGTTCCGAAGATGAACAAAGGTCTTATGGGTTTGGAACGACATGAGGGTGAATAATTAATAACAGAATTTGAATTTGTGGGTGAACTAACCTATTAAATGGTTATTATTAAATTGACATTATATTTTGTCCACCTGACATTGTAAATTTAACCATATATCAATGTCTTATGACACTGTGTGCCTGCTGGGACCTACCTAAAGATAGCAGAAGACCATGTAAATTCTTGGCATTTCCTGAAGGCAGTGGCCTCTTTCAAAGTAAAATGCTCCTGTCACATTGAAGAAATGGGATGCTTTGAAGAACTCAACAATTTTATAAGTTTATACTGTTGTCTTTGCCTCCAGATTCCCCAGATCTTAATCCAATTTAACATCTATAGTATATATCCACTCCATGAGGGCCATGGGCCCTACAGAGTTTAGCTCCAACCGGCTTCAAATCACCTGCCTGCAAGTTTTATAGTACTCCTGAAGACCTTGATTAACTGGTTCAGGTGTGTTTAATTAGGGTTGGAACTAAACTCTGCAGGACAGTGGTTCTTCAGGAAACGAGTTTGACACCACTTGTATGGTATGTGCTGGACCACTAAATTCGATACATAGAGGTCCTACAGTATGTTGCAATTTGCACGACTAAAAGGATCTGCTGCTTTTCACAGGTCTTATGCAGTCCTTGATGCATGAGGGCGACCTACGGTACATGATATTAGGCAGGCGGATTTAATGTTTTGGCTGATAAGTGTACTTATTCAAAAGAAGCACCTACTCAGCAACAAAGCCAAAGTCCTAACTTTTTTAGCAGCGTATGCAATGTTAATCACAGAACTTATTTTATTCATAATTTGAAAACCACTTTCCCCCAACTGACAGTCTAATTGAGAAGCAGTAAAAAGACATTTCTGCGCTAATAAAACGGATCGGCCCCTGAGAAGTTCAAAGTGATGCATTTACTGTTTATAGCATCTTCCATGATAAAGGTAAAGTGCTGCCATTGCATATCTCAACATCACTGTTTTCAGTTTAGAGAACAGTTGCCACTGCCACTGAGTTTGTACTCTTGCTCTGCAAACATGAGCAACTAAGCAAAGATCATTGGATGGATGAAGTTGACTGCACCCTACTCTGTTCTTGACTTCTCAGTCAAGATGCTAATTACAAACACCATGCACACAGTTAGAAACACTTTGAAGTGTTTTCAATATGCATGCCTCACGGCCCAATGATTGAAATGCCCAAGTCCCCCAATATTGGGAGAAAGGGAATTAATGGATGATAAACCCTGACTGGTGTAGAATTAAGGGGAAATGTGTTTGCTATAACAGTGGAATGCTTCAGATTAACTTCACCTCTCTGCTTTTAGGAGAACTACAAAAGCTAAAGATGAGTGACAGAGGAAACCAATTTCCTCAGGGGAGAATTTCCCTGCGTTCTTACTTCAGTGAGATCATGATTTCCACCTGCTTTCCGAGTAAGTACAAAATTGCTACTTTAATGTTACAAATATAGGGGAGAGAGTTGTGTGAAGCATATGTCTGATGCCAAAACATGGCAATTAAAGTTTTACTTTTTCTGCATTTTTTTTTCCCCTTTTATTGCTTTTGCCACACACCCCCAAGAAGAGAACTGACTTCCAGATTCCAGATGTATAATGGGATAATTAGGGTGCATTCAGGGACCTAATTCTCTGCATCATTTCCTCTATATTATCTCAAACAAGCTCTGATTAAGAAGAAACACTTTCGTGATTAAACCGTAAGTCTAATTGAAAAGTGCAATGCAAGACGAGTAAATGGAGGATTGGAGAGAGAGAAAAAGAAAAAGGGAGAAAAAATAAAAGACAACCTGTGCAAATATAGTGAGTTCCTATTATTTCCTTGGACAACATCCCACAGCAGAAATATGTTACGAACAAATTATTCAAAACAGTCAAGCATGAAATAGTAGCCAACAGAGAAAAACATATAATTAAAAAAAGATAATAATTGATTTATAAAGGTTTATGTGTTCATAAAACAATTTGCTATTTATTTTCAGCCATTAAGCATTAGTTAATATTAGATTATTATTAATTGATTCTTTGTTGCTGAATAGTAATGCAGGAAACCAGGAATGCTAGCTTTACAATGGCATAACAAGTGCTTTTTTTTCAAAGACACTAGACTGTAGTCACTGTAGACAGGTTACAAAGGTTGTGTGCATGGAAATAGTAAACAGCAGCTCTGTAAGACAGCATACTTATACAGGCAAAAGCCAAACACAGTCAGAAAATATTTGAAAGCAATTCATTATAATCGTTCCATTTAAATATCTCCAAGTGCTTTCTGCTTTTGCGAAGATCACTAAATATTTTCTACAAAGATTAAATAGTACATCCATCACATTTTCCTACCCACTCACCGACTTCTGAAAACAATTAGCGTCTTAGCATTATTTATTGAGGTGATAGTGAAGTATGGCAGCGCTGGGGTGCCCTTTGACCCCACTGATGGCTGGATAAGTCTTTAAATGAAGGTGTCCTTGACTGGATTCACACAATCCTAATGGGAATAATTAGCCCTGCTTGCTATAATTGACACTTTATGTGAGGAGCATGGCAACAAGACAAAAATAACAAGGAGCTGCTAAAACTGTCAAACCAGAAGTCTTTCTCTCCCACTCCATCATGCATACTAATGCTGCAAGGTGCAAATAAATAACAATGAATGATTTCTTTATTTAAGAAAGGACAGGAAGAGCTGTAAGAGATAGGTGGGTAGATGGATAGAACTGTGGCATGTTTGAATTATGTTGGTACAGGTACGTATTGCAGGATTTTAATTATGTTGCTTGAGGTACAGCTATTCTATTTTAATTACTTTATGCGGATTTGAGCTGCTTTGTTTCGTGGGCTTTGAACTGGAGATTTTCATCACCATAAATGCAACGCAGTATCACGTAACTACCAAGTAGAAAACTCTTTCATATGTGATGTCAACATAATAAAAAAATAGGATGTTAAAATTGTTTTGAAATCAAGTAATTCTGTGAAAATTAGCATTTATTCATCAAACATGAAAATGAATAAAACTGGTTTTACTGCCTCTGCATTACAGTTTTTTACAATCGTTATGACAGTTTTTCAAGTTTCCAAAACTCTTAATGCACCAACACACCTAAAACACACAATTGGCAAAACGGTTAATTTCATGTTCAAAATCACACATTGTAAACTAAACCCCAAAACTAGTTTTTAAAATACAATAATAAACTACCACAGCACATTATGTCTAGCAAAACACTGCAAACATGTTTCAAAATCAACTAATTATTCAAAACACTAACACGTTCTCTTCCAACAGGAACATTTAGTCAATCATAACACACTGACAAAAACAAAAAACACTCTCATCAGCTGAAATGACAGAAACTGCATTATTTTATGTGTCAGGTCTGCCCTTATATTTGAAGTCTTTCTACATTTTTGTTTTGCTGGGTTTAGTAAATGCATGCATTTTGTTTCTTTTGCTGCAGAAATTCAATAATAAAAAAAAATGAATGACCATATCAGAGTAGCTTTATAAAATTTACATTTTATGGGGGAAAAAAATAAATGGACAAAATACAGTAACATATTAGAGACCGGAGGCATGCAGTGACTCTAATACAGTAAATGGTAAAATTATTTACACTTTGCTGTAGGAGAAGCAATATCCTACCTGTAGGTTTCTCTGAAAATATGGACAATGGATGCCACTGTGTCCCCGCTGAGATTTGGCTGTTCACCAGCCTCTCTGTATGATTGCCCATGGTTTATAACATGGTCAATGACAGTAGCTCTTATTTGATCGGTTACCTTAGCTCTGGTCTTTTTTTGAGCACCACCACACATTTAACTCTTCTCCCTCTACCTTGTCCCACTCCTCTCAATTGTCCTGGTACTCGCCTTCCTCTCCCTTGTGCAGGCATTTCTTTCTTTCTTTTCTTTCTTTCTTTCCGGTGTAAATTTGACTGTAAAGTTACGTTGTCTTGGTCTTGGTTGAGCTTGTGTGTAAAAGAAGTTCAAGCTTTTTAAATTGGTGTTAACTTTATGCATTTTGTATCAAAGCAACAAGAAATGTGTTAATTGTATAGCCTACTAAAACTGATGTGCTAACCGTGTTAAGAGTTTAGAAAACTTGTTAAATGTATTGAAAAAACTGTCATAACAATTGTAAAAAAAAAATTAATATTATGTATAGGTTTTTTTTTTTTTATTTTTTTTTTTTTTGCAGAAATGTATGTAGAGGCATATATTTCCAATGAGCCCAGGCTCATAATATTATACCTACAAGTAAGTCTATTCATGATAACAGTAACTGTAAAGCAATTAAGTTACAAGCATAGTATGTACCAAATACTGTGAATAACAAAATATGCCATTTCTGACCTGTGCTATAGTTGACCTAATACTATAGGTACAATAGTTAGATAAATACAATAAACATACTGTATGCAGTAAATAAATATGCATATATGTGTACCGAAAAAAAAATATTAAACTATATGTAACTACAAAATATATACTAAATGTTTATGACCCGAAGTGTAATCAATAATTAGTGTATTAATCACAAAATGTTAGCCAAAAGATAAAGGCTTACTTCCTATTTTCTTATCATATTCCTTTTTTTTTTCTCTACATAATGTGGTTAAGTACATTGTTACCTGACCCCTTGATATGCCTGCTATTGGCGGTTATTAAAATTCAAAGAGTTGGCACTTTTCACAAAGAATTATGTTGCTGCTGCAATGCTCTGACCTTTACACTGTTGTTCAATTCAGAAGGACGACACAAATAATAAATAAGTTAATATCCATAAAATTAAAACACATTAAGCGAGCACATTCCCCAACCCTGTCAATGTTTTTTAGCGTTCCATATAAATAATGGGTAAATAGCACAGACCTTTCCTCATGCAGTTTTAATCCTTAACCAAATTAAAACAGGCTGAGAGGCAGTAAATGTGGAGAATAGCCAGAAAAAAGAAAAAAAAAATGTTTCAGATCAAGAGGATTAAGCAGAGAATCAAAAGTCACACCCTGTCTCCTTCATTATTACGTATTAGATGCCAGACACTGAAATCTTAAGTGTTATTCACGCTCAAGCCTGTCACTGGTGATTTAATAATGCTGGAGGAGAATAAAAGAATCTAAATTCCAGTGGCAGTCATGCGGTAAGAGGAAGGAAAAGAAACAAAATATCATTATCTCACTCTTAGTGTCAGATTGCAAGCGACATCTTGCACGATGTACAATCTGTTGCTCCTGATACGTTTTATTCTGAAGGAAACTGGTATCAGTGCAGTTCAGATAATAAGAAAAGCGTGAACAAACAACAACAAACATTTCCTCCTATGCACATGCCTACATAGATGCTTGTTTTGTAATTATGAAGATACCAGGGGCGTTTTGAGATCAGAACGTGATCGACAGCTAAATCCAAAAACAAATATGACATTTGTAACTAAATTATGCATAAGTGTGTTACTTCAATTATAGGCACTTGTTAGTGCTATGGATGTGTACAGTAGTGTAAAATAATAATAATAACAATAATAATAAACAAGAAAGCATTAAATATGGCAGCAAAGACATATGTATGTATAATGTTAAAAAAAAGATGTATATTTCAAATCCATAAATCAATCATTCATACACTCATTACATCATGTTTCTAAATACATGTTGCTACTGTACATTGCTAATGTACTTGTTCTGAAAAGCAAAACATAAAAGAATAAATCCTTCACACACTAAATTAATGCTGCTAAAAAAAAAAAGCTTTGCATCAATGGAATGCATTGTGGGAAAAATAAATAAACATACTTTTTAACAGATCAAGGATATTGCACATTTTTACTATTATTATTATTATTGGCTTTTGTTATTTAATTATTTATTTATTTAGATAAAAACATGAGTACTGGTTAAAAATGTTCTGGTAACACTTTGCGGTAAGGGCACATGAATTACTATGAAAGCATGCATAAATTAATGCATGAATTATGCCTTACTTCATGCAGTAATATCTCATGAATTATCAGGAAATAACATGAGTTCAGAGTCTTTCATTCATGACTTCATGGATGAACTATGCATCAATTAAGACATTAACTAAGATGGGTACATCATCATGATTTATGATTTGTTACACATGATCATGTTTATTCATAAGAAAGAAAAGTATTTAGTATCTACTTTGGATAAATCTGTAGTACATAAATTGGCATGGATTTGTGCATAAAAACAGCATTATTTTGTGTATATAAAACTACTTAATGTAAGAACTAATGTTTTTTGTTGTTGTTGTTGTTGTTTTAATTAGCGCTCTCGCACGAGATGGAGATAAAGATCGCCAAATAATACCTTGGATTTGCTTCTTTTCCCCACAGTCGTATGAATTCTGATGACTTGGATTACAGCTCACGAAGAAATGTGATTCCTTTTGTAATAGTTGCATTTTTGGTGTATTTTATGGTTTTATGTTCAGTCACAGCATGTCAAAGAAAACGCTTTTGCATCCCACAGCAAACACAGTAAATATCACGCGATAAGAAATGGTTAAACGTCTGCAGTAATTTTATTGTTTGGTTTAGTTAAATGTTTGCTGTTATGTAGTTATGTAGCAAATTTTAATATTCATAAGGGTTCATTTTTAGGTGTTGTCAGTGTGTCAGTATTGTAGGTTGAAATGCTGAAAATACTTAAGTATTGGTTTGTTTAGATGCTGTAAATATGTCAGTATTGTAGGTTTCAGTGCCTGTGAAAATGTAGGTAAATATATATTTTGTAGAACCACATTTTATATGAAATAAGTAGAAATTATCATGAGATCACTTTGCCAGTTATGGCACTGAATTTCTTCTCTTCCCAGACATTGCTGTTGATTTAACTGGGTTATACTGTTTAAAAATAAAACCGAAAGTTAAGATCAAATTCCTTTTGTGTATGTTGTGTGCAAGAGCTTCAACTTTCATGTTCATATTCATGTCATTTTACATGCCATTTTATGCCATCATTAATAACATACTGGCATTCAGTACCAAGTCACCACTTTAGTTGAGGGGCCACAAACATGATGAAGTCATGAGAAACTAATGCTTAGTTAATGATTCACAGAATTCACATGACTGGCCAGTGTTGGGTGTGTTTATTTATCTGGAGGGCTATATGAACATGCTTATTAACTTATTTAAAAGCAACAATAAATATTAGTACTCACATTAATTGATAGACTGTACTAGCCTGTATGCATGATTGAGGTAATGTGGATTTTTTTTTTAATTCAGTGCACAAAATTATGCTTTTTTATGCACAAATATAAATGGGTGCCGTAAAAGTAGGAGTCCAAACATCTGATAAAAACATCACAATAATTCACAAGTAATAAACATACCTTTAGTCCATCAATTAAAAATGGTGTGAAGTGAAAAGACATTGTAAAAGAGAGAGAGAGCCTCTGTCCATACTATCTCTTTAGACTCTTTTCGAAAGGTTTGAAAGATAAACATGTCTTAACAGTAGATTTGTTTCTCACGAGGATGTCATTTTTCGAATCACAAGTCATTTATTGATGTACTAGAGTTTTGTTTTAATCAGCTGTTTGGACTCTCATTCTGATGGCACCCATTCATGCAGACGATCCAGTGGTGAGCAAGTGATGAAATGCTACAGTACATTTCTCTAAATCCATTCCAATTAGGAAACAAAGTCATTTACAGCTTGGCGGGCCTGAAGGGGAGTACATTTTCAGCCAGTTTTAATGTGGTGTTGAACTCTACCTTTAATACTCTAACTTACATGCAGTTCTATGAGCCTTAACCTGGAAAGATTAAAACATCAAATCGAATCATTACATGACACAAACCCAGAGAGGGGACTTTTAAAGGCATCCCTCTCTGTCCATATTTTCGGCATCACACGCATGCAAATCACAATTCCACAGCAGACAAGTACAGTCACAGACAAGGAAATATGAATATGGCTAGAGGCTACTCTCATTCTGTCTACTAATATTTAGACTTTTTATATACCACTTTTCATGTCATCGACCAGAGAGGTCACTATTTAATCCTCAGTTGTCTTACCAGGTTCAGGGAGCGAGCTCTAACACAGCACAGCGCCGGCTATGTGTGTCTGATTGCTGGTGAGTGGAATTGGAAGTCGTGGAATAGTATGCATCCTTTATCATTTCACACATGAATTATGGATGCTGCTGGAGCTACTGGGTTTTCAAGAGCCAGTGTCCTTCTTACGGACACATCTATTTGGAAGGTATGATATATGTTTCATGACTCTGTCTAATGTTCCTGTAAGTCCTCTAGTCTAGGAGGATAGAGAAATGATCTGGGACGAAAATGAGGAGCCATATTTGGACCCAAATGTTGATAGATTAGGAAATAAAGTTGTCTTTACATGACTACTGGAAAAGGACTGAGCATCAGTTATGTTCCTCCCAAGTACTCCAGACTTTGCCTACTCCCGTATTGAGATATTTGTAACATCATTTGATTTTTCCATTCTTTGATAATAATAACAATGATAATAATAATGATAAATATTATTGTTGTTGCTCAATTTTTATTTACATTGTTTTGTTAAATTGTAATTATTTATTATTATTTTATTCAAATTAAATGTCAAATAACAATTCTGAATAACAATAACAATAATAATAATAACTGTTGAAAAAAAAAAAACAAATCCATAAAATTTACCAAAAAAAAAAAAAAAATACAGCAGCTGTGGTTGCGGGAATAAAACCGTAAAAAAATATGGTAACAATATTTTTTGTGTTAAGTTGTGTTAATTTTATAGTTAAATATTATTATTATTATTATTGTTTTTTTTTCATAACTGATATAATGTTAAATATAAATAAATATACATAAATAGTAGCAAAATTATCATTTAAATGTTATTAGTCCTAAATGCATTTAGACTAACAGTTAGGACAGTTACGATTGCATTTTCATCATGACGAGATATTTGTAGCAAAATTCAATGCGTCTTTGAAAATGCATTCCGAGCTGACCACGTCCACCCTCCGTCAACCAGGGCCGGTCCGTGACATAGGCAGTATAGGCAAATGCTAAGGGCGCCGTACATCCAGGGGGCTCCAGAAATGGAGGAAGAAAAAAAAGTTTCACTTCCACTTAAAACTAGTTGGTATTATGACTTTTCCACATTAATTTAACTGCATAGCAAAGCCTACTAAGAAGTAGTTGCAATAATAACAATAATAATATAGCCTACTTGCCTAAGACGCCCCTCCACCCTTATCTAATTAATCAGACTTTAACGTTACACGGTGCTCGTCTTTTGATGAATCACAAGTTCAGCATGTCAAAACGTCCCAAACTGTCTGGTGCCCAGGGGAGGAAAAAAAGAAAAGAGGAGAAAAAATGCGACAAACACAGGTGTAATTTTATGGTAAAGATGATGTTAATTATATTATTTTGCTGTTTTTCTGACTGGTGATTGATAACAAAAGTGGCTCGTGCGCGTGGTAACATAAGACTTGCATTTAAAAGTAGACACTTCAAGTTTTCTATAGATATGTGTCTCATGTATGTGTGGCATGTTTTCAGCTCATTTTGTGAGTGATGCGTTTCTAAAAACAGTCGCGGAGAGAACAAAGAAAAAAAGCGCACACTGTTTATTTTCCTAATCTTACAAAAGCACACACTTTTGTTTTTACTGAGAGTGTACTCAAAAAAAGTAGACACCTATGAGATTCGAAAGGTGTATAACATTTATTTGTGTGACCAAAGTCTGCACTGATCAGAAGAAAAAAAAGACATGACCATCGACTTCAGTCAGCACTGGTAGCAGAGTGCATTATGGGTATTTCTTTAGAGTTTACTTATATTTGTGTAATTTAAGCAAGACAGTAGGGTTTTTGTATTAGTGATGTTGTGTGTGTTATATTCAAGTTAGTTTGAGTGGGTTTGGTTCATTTGCAGCTCTGTTAGATAAAAGTTAAACAGTTACCGTCATGGAGAAAGGTGTGTAGGGGAGTGACTTGTTGATATTGCTGCCTGCATAGCCAATCAAGACTGTGGTTTAAGGACGAGAGTGTAAGGTATGTTTTATACTCAAGCTAATTTGTGTGCGGTTACTAGTAGTTAGGGAAAAGTGTATTAAAACAGCTTAGCTCTACTTCGCCAACGTCAAAATAAGAGTTTTTTTACTTGTTTCTGTAATTTATATTTTGAATATGCAATTGCTTTATTTAAATAAAATAGTGTAGAAGACATATTATTAAGTTTCTTATGAGTGTATACACTGGCAGTAGAATTAACTA
>JAUMHP010000068.1:5132714-5143906 GCA_032361065.1 Enteromius trimaculatus
GCTATGATTAGCTTCAGCTGTTTTCAATCTTCTGATCAGTCTATTTTTCTCCCAGCCAATCAAATCTTTATACCATTTCCCTTAAATAGGCACCTTTCCTCTTTTCTTTATCTCATTTTGCATCCCTCCTCCTCCCCTTCTCCACCATTATTTCGCGCCTTCCGGGGGGTTAGGTTAACCCTAAAGGCCACAGACAGGAACAGAGAATACATGTGCGATCCCCTGAAAACAAGTTGCTTATTCCTTTTGTAATACCTATGTAGGTTTACAAACAATGTCTTATATGTATGCTTTGGTGTTTGTAAAATGTGGTTATCATGTGTCTATGCTTATCACATATTTATGTATGGGGTGAATGAAGTTTATTCTTATGTATGAATTATGTATGAATTATAGACGTATTTGGTACGTAATGATAGATCTTCATACATTGAATCTCATTCTAGGAACAAGTGTCAGAAATTTCAGACAAGACAGAAGTTCTAAACTTTATAAAGTTGTATACCAACTTCAGAAACATTCAGTTGGGTTAATGTATGTTAAAGTATGCACGACAAGAAACCACTCACCCGCCCTGCAGCACTGAACTGATTGGCAGTCCCCCTCGTGGGGTGGAACAAAATTCACAGATTAAAACAATGCGTGTGCATAACTGCGTATGTGTGTGCGGAAAGATGTGAGAAAACCATCTCCTCGGTGCGTAACCCTGCGTGCATCTTCGTCAAAACCAAGATCATCTTCCACGCATGAAGAATGAAGGCAATAGCGCTCGTTCTTGTGCGCTCAATTTCATGTTAATTTGGATGTACAAAGAGAATATGCGTGGGTTACCGCGTACGCAGTGTCATACATCTGAATTGTTTTTTTTGTTTTTTTTGTGTATGTACACACATTTCCAGCTTTGTCCGTAAGCAATGTTTTAGTATTAATTCTACGTCTTTGTACTTGAGGCCCTTGATGTGTAAAATTAGATATGAATAGATTATCTAATCTACTGTATCTAAACTAACAATAAAAAAGAAGAGGAATTCACTCGCTGCACTTTACTGAATTGCTTTTGTAGTTTTAGTAATCAGTTTATTTGTAATGAACACACTGAAGTGATTTTTACATTTGATTTTCTTTTTTTTTTTTTTGTACATGAATGCTTTTGTTTAGATATAAAAAGATAAACTGTAATATATTGTTTCTTTCTAAGATACTTGTTCTTTCTTTTGCATCTGTTCTTATTTATAGTAGCCTAGGGATATTGTGATTATTAATGTAGTAATTATAAATAAAAGAACAGGAGGGAAACTTTAATCTTTATCATTGTATTTGCTTAGGCCTACTCAACCTAAAACGGCTGTAGATGAGACATCATTAACGGTGAATATAGAAATAAAAATATCTCATTTCTATAATTTGCTAATTGTGACTCATTCAGTCAACACTGATCACGAACGCTATTATTCTCAAGAAGAAGCACATGTGGAGGCAGTAAATGACAACAATGCATGTGCGATGCTTCAGATGCTGTGGCAAGTGTAAACACATGAATCAGATTTGGGTCACAATTAAAAAAAAACGTGTAAACGGACAACCAAAAAAATCGGATATAGGCAGCATTGAGAATTGAGCATCAAGACCTGCAGTGTAAACGAGGCCTAATAGCAGGCTCATCGTATTGGTTGTCCGGGGTTCACTAAATCCTCCAATGGCCTTGAATCTGTCATCATAAAAGGGGCTGCATGGGCTCCCTTGGCTTTCATCAGTCTTCTGGTTTTCCAGCTAGTGGGCAACTGTCCACTTTTTTGTTGTCTTTGGGCCTTGTTGCATTTAGTCTTTTTCTGTCTTTGGATAGTTATTTGTTAGCCTGATGTTGCCTTCATTCGTTATTATCTTTGAACCCTCTTGAAACAAAATCACCTGTCACTGAACGGCGTTTGTACTGAGCATTGATTCGCTTTGTCTAATCTAGCTTCGATTGTAACTCAAGTCTTAAAATGACTTAGAGAAAGGAGACAGGTAAACTTGTAACTTAAACTTAGATTCACTTTATTAGTGGCAGGGAAAGAGTGACGACCATTTTTGTATTTTTGTTTTATTAGTTAGAGTAGTTTAGTTTAGGTGTCGAATGCACAGAAGCTTACAGTTTCATTTCTACATTTTTTTTTTTGTTTGATAGTTAGATTATTTGGGTTTAGTTATTAGAATTCTTTTTGCTTTTGATAAGTTCGTTCTTTTGGAGTCACTCAGTCTTTCTCCTTTTCTCTTTAATTTGGGGTATATTTTATTTTAAATTCATTTGCTGAATCTAATTGTTTGCCTCCTGTTGTTCATGGTTTACCCCAGTGGCAGCAATATTTCACCTACAGTAAATGTTACAGATCATCTCTAACATAACATCTAACTCGTAACAGCGGTAACACAGATTGCTTCCCTTTTGTCGCTGATGGTGCACTAAAACTGAACTTAAGATAAGCTAAGACCCTCGGTTTGGTGAATTCTCTCTGGTTGTGGTTCTAGAACTAGTAGCAAGTACTTTGGACATTAGTGAACCTTTACGTTTCATCCTCAGAACTGCGTGTGAATGTGAAAGTGTGTGTGTTTACGTATTCCTGGGTTAGTGTTTTGTACAGTAGAATAGTTCCATAATAAATTGTTTTTAATTATTAAGGATCGTTGTATTGTGTTTTGTAAAGTCAACTTTTGCCCAGATCTTAAGCTACCCTGCTTTTAACAAAGAAAGAACAGTTTGTATTAGTTCGCTGATCACGAATTAAGGCAAACTGTTAAAATACACGAATTGTGCTAAACGCTGGACGGATTGGTCAATAGAGTGTATTCCATATTTCAAATTCAGGATAACCATATCCGTGAGAATGCTTGTGATTCATTTACATAGATCAACCAAAAAGCTAATTAAGATAAATTAAATAAAGTAAATTAAACGTACGAATATTCCCTGTTTTTCCTTTTTGAATTCTTACATCACATTCCTATTTACACTGAGTCATTTTTGTGTCAGCTGAATTGATTGGACACATCTGTGGCTCTGTGTGCCCGGCCAGCATCGAAAAAGAGGTTTCACATTAATGTGACAGTGACACACAATAAAAAACACACCGGGGGAATGAGGACGGGCAAGACACCCGCAGGTGCTCAGCCCGGCAGGTAAGAGAGGTCAGGATATAGAAAATCAGGTACAGGAAGCATCATAAACAGAAGCGGTGGCACAGAGGTGTAGCATATGTCCTCTATCCTGCCTCCGGTGTGATTAATAAACCATTAAATCACTCTGATGCCAACATGAAAATGAATGTGTTCAGTTTTCGAGCTGCTTTCTTAATTGGGCTCTTAAAAGGGAATAATTATGATAATTGCTGCTTCTTGTGACTCTCACCTGAACGTTAGTGCTGGAGGAGTTTGGGGAGCTCTCTGACCAAGTGCTCGATTACCTTTTTCTGTAAAGGCTCACTGTGACCCGTCCGGATTGAATGAGAAAGAACAGAGAGAGAGAGTTAAAAGGACAAAAGGTGAATAAAGGATTTTGTCTGTAATACCTGGAGGTGACATCCTACAGTTAAGTGACAAATTGTCCTCTTTGTGCCAGATGAATAGTGCGGGTAAAAATGATTACCCTAATAAAGAGATAAGCAGTACATGGCTTGTGGTTCAGAGTCATTATTTAATTCAGTTATATATGATCTTGACTGCAGGTCCTGAACTTTTTCTTTTACATCTTTGTTAATTTCCACTGGGTGTGGGATTCCGATAGTCAATACTATCAGTAAAATAAAAATAGAATAAAAATATACTACAAAGCCATCATAGTTTTACAACCAATTTGTACGTATTTAATGAGGTGGCTAATTCGTACAAATCCGTACAACCTCACTCGTACGATTTTGTATGACTTGTCTAAACCCTCACATCTAGGCCATATGTACATGTACAAACTACTACATATACTGTAAACATTACTTTGGTGTAAAGCTGCTTTGAAAAGCGCTATAAAAATAAATTTAAATTGATTTGAATTGAATTAAACCCCAGTGATGGGTAAGTTTAGGGGCGAGGTTAGGTGTAGGTAATTCATAAAAATGCATACATATTGGCAACCCGGAAAATACAAATTATTTAGCAAAAAAGAAGGTCGTATGAATTGGTACGAATTAGCCACCTCATAAAATATGTGAGGTCGGGCTGCCAAATTGGTTGTCATATTTTTGTGCACAATGCATCATCCTTATTACCACCAATATTATTTTATCATTTTATACTGTATGCTGTATTATTTATAGATACTTTGAATGGACATTTATTTTTATAGTTTGCAATTTCATCTTAGTTAGTTTTAGTGATTTTCTTATGTGCTCTTGTAATAGTTCTAGATTAGTTTTAATACATTTATTTATTATTATTTATTTATTTATTTGTGTGTTCCTTTGTTCATTTATGGTAAAATTTATGAGGGATATTGCTTTAATACAGGATGCAAAGATATAACATTTTAGGGCAACAAGAAAGAGAAAACAAAACTCCAAATGCTCAAAAGATGCAAGAACCTGAGTCAGAAAATGTCTTCATTTCTAGTGCAGGATTTTGTCGCAGAGATGAGGCTGGCTTTAATGACACAGCAGAACAGAGCAGCGATGGTAAAAAGGATTTCCTAAAATCTCATTACAACGCTTCAGACATATTGGTGTTTCCACGCTCCTTGGAAATGTCCCATATTCTCTTTTTTCCCCTCCTTTAGTCGGTGGATATGGCTGTAGAAGTAATTTTTGAGTAAGTCTGTCTGAATGTCTGACAAGCTCCTGTGATTTGAAATGTGTGTGTACACCGAGTTCAGAAAACATGCCTCTGGTGAGCAGCCTGCCACAGGAACATGACAAGAAAACTGGGATATATAATGGCTTCTAAATGTTCTTTCATGGGCTGCAGGCTCCGAAGACGATTTACACTAGATACTTCTCCAGGTGTTTTTATAAACCGCATTCCACACCTAAAATGTGTGATAAAATGTCCATATTCATCTCAGTGGGTCATAAATGGATTTTCTATAGCAGCGTGGCCCCTGAAGTCATGTTTCAGGGTGGTGGTGCTGATGGTGGAAACAACCGGAGAAGCTGACTTTTGTAGCCGTATATCTTCACAATAATCTTTGAAAGGAAAGATAAAAGATGGATAGACAGATAAAAGTAAGGAAAGATAAAAAGACAGAGTTTAGAGCCTTGAGAACACATTGATTTCTGCTTTTGAACTTCGTCAACACTGAGGTAGTTGCCAAGTATGTCAGTACTGTATCCACAAACGCTCTGGATTTGAAGACTCGCTGCTTTGACCATCCACCATTTTCGAAAGATTGAAGCAAAATGTCAAACGCTGAACTTTAAACGTCTTGTGGGCAGCGGCAGCAGGTGGTGTTATTGTTTATTACAGAGCACATCCACAAAATCTCACCCCAGACTTGCATTTTCTTTCTAATGGCTTCACAAGAAGTAATGGAGTGAAGGGTCACTTCCTGTCATTTGTCATGACCATTAACAATCTTCATTGTTATTATTTGAAATTACAAATGAATACAAAAACTATCACTTACATATGCAATATAAAACAAAATATGTCCATGTAATATTTAATAAATTTAAACTTTGCTTTTATATGATATTTCCTGTTTTTCAATTCATTATTTTATGAATGAATGATAGGTAATTTGTAATAAATAAATAATGGCAAAACAGTTGTAATCACATTTTTAAAACAAATACTTAAAAAAATTATATATATATATATATATGCATTCCATAATTTTTATTAACTATTACTTAGTATTATCTAATAGTATTTGGTTTTGTTTTTGCTTAAATTTATTTATGTTTCTTTAATGTAATATCAGTCATAATATGACATGTTTTCCATAAATAGATGATTGATGTTGCTTCTGTCTGCATGTATTTGAAGGCTTTAAATGCTTCTGTGATATTTTGAATCTTGTATCATATATAAAGGGTTTTCATGATGCAACACAACTTTGTGATGTTGTTTCGGAAAGAGCTCTGGGATTGTAAAGGGAGAAGGGTTTGTGAAGAAAGGAAGATCTGTTGTAACATTTAAAACACTTTCTATTGTTCCCTGAGGACGACCAGTTGCACCAATTTTTCAAAGTCACAAACACAGGTCATAAACAATGAAAAAAGATGGCTATTCGTGTAAAAAAAAGAAGGAGAAAACAATCCACATTTATTAGTTTTTCTTGTTTTCAGTTGATGTAACTAATTCTAACTTTTACAACAATAGAATGAGCTAGACAGCCTTTAGTGCTGTTTTATCAGTGCTAGATTGTCAGTTGTTAGTAGCTGTATTATAATGTATTATATAGTGCACTGCAATGCCATACAACATCAAGTACTTGAATAGTATGATTGTGTACAATCAATTACAGTGGGGCACATTTTGCAATATTAAAAATATGAGAGAGGCCTGTAATTTTTATCATAGGTATACCTCAACTATGAGAGACAAAAAAAAAAAAAATCCATAAAATCACACTGTAGGATTTTTAATGAATTAATTGGTAAATTCCTAAAATAAGTATTTGGTCACCTACAAACAAGCAAGATTTTTGGCTCTCACAGACCTGTAACTTCTTCTTTAAGAGGCTCCTCTGTCCTCCACTCGTTACCTGTATTAATGTCATCTGTCATCTGTTTGAACCCGTTATCAGTATAAAAGACACCTGTCCACAACCTCAAACAGTCACACTTCAAACGCTATGGCTCAGACCAAAGATCTGTCAAAGGACACCAGAAACAAAATTGTAGACCTGCACTAGGCTGGGAAGACTCTGTGATAGGTAAGCAGCTTGGTGTGAAGAAGTCAACTGTGGGAGCAATTATTGGAAAATAGAAGACATACAAGTCCGTTGATAATCTCCCTCAATCTGGGGCTCCAAACAAGATCTCACCCCGTGGGGTCAAAATGATCACAAGAACTGTGAGCAAAAATCCCAGAACCACACGTTGGACCTAGTGAATGACCTGCAGAGAGCTGGGACCAAAATAGCAAAGGCTACCATCAGTAACACACTGCGCTGCCAGGGACTTAAATCATGAATTGCCAGACGTGTCTCCCTGCTGAAGCCACTACATGTCCAGGCCCATCTGAAGTTAGCTAGAGAGCATTTGGATGATCCAGAAGAGTATTGGGACAATGTCATATGGTCAGATGAACTCGTGTTTGGAGGAGAAAGAATGTGGAGAATGTCCAAAGAACACCATACCTCCTGTGAAGCATTAGGGCAGAAACCTCATGCTTTGGGACTGTTTTTCTGCAAAGGGACTGGGACATGTAAACAAAAGCTTGAAATCGTGAAATTTTGAGTGAAAACCTCCTTCCATCAGCAAGCACATTGAAGATGAAACACAGCTGGGTCTTTCTGCATGACAATGATCCCAAACACAGCTCCAGGGCAACAAAGAAGTGTCTTCAAGATCCTGGAGTGACCTAGACAGTCTCCAGATTTCAACCACATAGACAATCTTTGGAAGAAGTTGAAAGTCTGTGTTGCCCAGCGACAGCCCTAAAACATTACTGCGCCAAAATATGGGCCAAAATACCAGCAACAGTGTGTGAAAACCTTTTGAAGACTTACAGAAAACATTTGACGCATTGCCAACAAAGGGTATATAACAAAGTATTGAGATGCAATTTTGTTATTGACCAAATACTTATTTCCGACCATAATTTGCAAATAAATTCTTTAAAAATCCTACAATGTGATTTTTCACCACATTTGACAAAAGCTAACATAAACATGTTGTGTGACATTTCATCCTTGACCAATTTTATTTTCCATTTTTAGGCCTAATTTAATAGAATTTAATATCATTTTGCGCTGAAAGGGATTTTGCTGTTAATGATTTGTAAAACTCATAATAAGTCATAAATACATTTCCGGAGAGCGCAAAAAGATATTTTGCACGGCTGGTACATCAGTAGTGATTACATTGTTATCCAATCAGAAAAGGACAAATCTCCTATAAATTATCCCGAATGTCCTACCTTGATATCTCTTGATTCAGCATTCAGTTCGCTCCTTTCGTCATCAAAGCTCAGACCCAGTTTTTGTATCATTCAAACAAGGAGACTGAAACCGATCCTCTGCAGCAATCTGCCAGCCCCAAATCCGAGGCTTAACCTCGTCTCCACTCCCTAACTTTCAACTTCTCCGGCATCCTTGTATAATTTGGGCATGCCATCTATCGAAAAGTTATGTATTTAAACCAGATGGCAAATGCTCATTAATCCTGATGCTTCGTTCTCACGCAGAGTAAACAAAATCTGCACAATCTATTCGTCACCCTGCAAATCAGCGACCTCACTCCTAAATCCACCCGCCAGGGCTACCAGATTGAGCAAAGCCTCGAATTGTCCTGCACAAGACCTGGCTCTCCGCGAGCGGCACTTTGTGGCAGCAGGCCTTCAACGAACCTGGGCCACACCCCATACTCACAGCTGCAAAACTTTACTCGATTCCAGCTTAGGCTCAGCCTTTCACCCTGGCTCTTCCGGCCGCAGCATTGTATGCAGCCGGGCCTCCAGCTTCTGCATCCAGATGCTAACGCTAGGGACAGATTTAAAAAATGTTCTGAAGTCAGTTTTTCTGCCTCTGGTGTTCATTTCAACAGAAAACTTCAGCGACGTGTATGTATAGGTACATTTTTTCAGTTTAAAAATGTATGTGGAGACATGTATTTCCAATAAGCCTAGGTATGAAATTATGCATCTTAAATGATATTTGTTGAAACTTCTGATATAAGGTTGTCTGAGTAAATGCATCCAAAGCACAAAGACAGAAAGTAAAGAACTTTTTAATATATAGATTAAGGGGTGGTATAATTACAATGAAATCCCTTTGCAACGTCACTAGGGGGAGCAAAATTAAACATGCATCTCAGACTTTCCTCCTAGTACCCCTAACCCTTTTTCATTTTCAGATCTCCAGTTCCCCTAAGCATGTTAGCGTGAGGCTGTCTTCGCTTGTGGTATTATTATGAAAAACGGACTTACATACAAACGTGTTTGGCAGGCATATAATACTCGTTTTCTCGTACATACGATACACATCTACCCCGCAACCTTACCCATCACATAGCATTTACATGCCAAAGTCCATTTTTACATATCAATGCAACAGGTTTTCTTTTTTATTTGCCATACTATTTATATTCCTATTTGCATGCAGTTTTCACATACACGTGATACGAAATTAGTTGCATTCTCAAAAAATTTGTTGCCGTGCAGATAATACGCTGTTTTCACATGCATGTGGCATGAAATTTGTTGCTGTACAGATGATCCGAGATTTTTTGGTGTTGATATTATATGCGTTTTTTTCATACATGCATCTACCCCACAACCCTACCCATCACATAGCAAGTACATTTTTGCCTATCAATACTGCAAGTTTGTATTTCTTTTTAGTTGGCATACGATTTACAGTACATGCACATTCATAAGATTGGTTTGTCAGAATCAGCAAGGCTGTGATTGGGCATTGTAAGAACACATTAAGGTAAAGACTGACTTGTAATATTGGTTATTACTTTGAGAGAATCAGAACAAATAAGGGAGTTTTCTGTGATGAATTGGCTTCTAAATGAATGTCATTATAGTTTTCTTGAGTGGAAATCATGCCCCTCAACTTATTTCTGTTAAATAATTCTCACATGCACCTCAGACAAATTATACTCTGCAAACCATCAGCCATTTTCATCCTCAAGGTTACAGCAGGCTTTGCTCGAAGAAGCAGGAAGCACCAGAAAGACGAGTATAAATCAATGGTGGATGATTTCATGGTCTGGTAACCTCAGATGACTGTTATACAATATGAATTTGAAAATTTGTATAAACTTTTTCGCACTTGTTGTGTCATAACATAATGTTAAAGTAATTGTTAGACATTTGTTCATGAATATGCTAAAATCACATTGTGCATATTAGCATTTTATCACTGCATTCCAAAAGCACTCCACTACAATCTTGACTATATTTTCGGCACTAAAGAAAGTTTAAAAAGCATAAATCATGAAGACAGATATTTAGCTAGTTTATATTTAAAATGGTATCATGGTGCGTCACATCAGTGATGCTCAAAGAGACTTTGATACAAGCCATAACTGTGGGGTTTGCTTTCCACATCACTGTTCATGTGCCAGATGTCCTAGATTTTCAAGGAACATCCATCTGTGGAGTTCAAATGTTTACATATATTTGTATTATGTGTATATTCCCTCTAAGTGGAGTTTGCTTTTTGTTTTCTAAAATGAAAAAGCAAAAGAGGTCAAAAAATTACTAGGTAAAGTAATATAATTAATCTCTCATTTTTGTCATTTTTATAGGCTGTATCTATTCAACTTTATTTCGAGTCACATTTGTGGTAAATTTATTCATAGCATGGGCCATTGAAATTTTATGTCATATCAGTGAGAATTTACGATCTTGTAATTCACACGATCAAGCCACTTTTACTTGTTTCCCATGGGCTGGGCATTTATAGATTAATGCTGTTTCTGTCCAGGCTGTTTATCACAATGGCTCATGTTTATTTCTATTATGAATTCTGGTGTTATCAGCAGTGGTATTACCACGAGATTCATTATTAAATCTAATTTATATAACATTAGGCAAAGTCTTTGTTTCAGCGTAAATATGTTTTATACAACAGTTTGTTCTGATCTTTCTGTGCGCTGGGACTTTTCAGTCTGACATTGTACGCAGTCACTCTATACTTGTCTGTGTTTGTGCATTTCAGACAGACTCCCAATCTATGT
Source organism: Enteromius trimaculatus (assembly GCA_032361065.1). Lineage (NCBI taxonomy): Eukaryota > Metazoa > Chordata > Actinopteri > Cypriniformes > Cyprinidae > Enteromius > Enteromius trimaculatus. The sequence continues at coordinate 5,143,535 of JAUMHP010000068.1, forward strand.
ATTAGTAACTCTTTGCACTGACTTTTTTTCCAGATTCTATAGCTCTGCCATTATGTGACCCTAAATGACTGTATTAATCACATTTAATAGTAATTGAAACAGTCATTCAATTCATTCATTTAGTGATCAAGATTTTTTTTTTTTTTTTTTTTTTTTAAATTTATAATATATTTTAGATATTTTGACTGAAAACGAGACAAAAATCTAAGCTAGATTTTTTTTTTTTTTTTTTCATTCAGTTCAGACATGTATGCTACTGTTGTTAAAAGACCCGGTACCAAGTCGGTACTAAAAAAATGAAAACATCACGGTACCTGTGTCTTTTTTTTTTTTTTGCTTTTTTTTTAAGTAAGCCTACCGTTAACTCGGTTC
>JAUMHP010000068.1:5146228-5156840 GCA_032361065.1 Enteromius trimaculatus
ATAAATACATATAATATATAAGCACAACATTTTTCTTAAATATACACATGCATGTATGTATATATTGATATAATTTAATGTGTGTGTATTGTGATGAGAAACCCCGTAGGACATCAGCTTCGCCCTGGCAATCATCGGGAACACCTGGGAATCCTCACAACGGGCCAATTGATCACAACCACACAGAGTTTAAAAGGAGGAGACCCGTCTCCATGCTGATGCATGCTGACTCTTAGCAATCTTTCTATTTACCCCATAGAGTACTCGTCGTGACCGCTTGGCCCTGCCACTCACCTTTGGAAGCACAGCCTCACGGATCACCAACTCACTGGGAAGAAGGAGGAGGCCTCACCGCACCGTCATCATCCCTGTCTGTTTTCTGCACTACTTTCATTATATCCACCCTTCGGGGGTCACAAACAGTTCCCATGTCGTGTTGTCTTTCACTGGTGGCGACAGTATTATTTAAAATATAAGCATTTGTTTCTTAATAATGAAACAATAATAATAAATATGGTACCAAACATATTGTTCATTGTAAGTAAATTTTAGATAATAATTAAAAATAAATTAAAGCTATAAAATGAATAATGTACTTTCAATTTTAGGCCTGCCCATATGCAATTTCAGTCAGTTTATTTATTTTTTGGTTTGTTTGTATGTTCTAAAATGTCATAGTTTTAGTTTAAAAATGAATGCAAATATTTTATTTTTTTAACAGAAAATTGTAATTAATATAAACAAAAATAGGTATGTGTATATATGTATTTAGACTACTGGCAGATAGAAACAACGTAGGCAAATCCAATAGGGAAGTCAGGAAGGCAAAGGGTCGGCAACGGGAAATCCAAAAACAACGATATACTAGAAAGCAAAGGAAATACGAGCACTGGGGAAAACGCGTTACACAATATCAACAAACCGTGAATACACAAAGACATCCGGGGTATTTATAAAAGAGACAATGGGCAAAGACAATCAATGAAACACCATGAAAACAAACGAGCAGGGACGAGACATGAGTTCATAGGAGTCCGGGCACGAAAACAGAGGTAAAAAAACACAAACAATCAGATGCTGCAGTACCAACCAGAGAGCTGGGCTGGCAACTCCAGCTTAATCGTCACAAGTATACAGATAACAACCACGTTAAACACAACCTTATATTTTGTTCTTTCCTAATCTGCATATACGAACAACTGACATAATTATTCAACCGAAATATAATAGCTTAATATTGTATTATGTTTGTTTGACTGTTGTGTAAAAAACAAAAAAAAAACAGCCATCCGTCACATTAATAGTCTTGTTTGATAAACAACCTGCGTACTGGTTGTGACATACTGTGATTTTAGAAAGTCTATATTTCCTGAACGCAGAAGTAAGTCTATGGGTGAGGCTCTAGGTTCGTTAGACGCTAAAATAACGAGGAAAATAACAACGTGGAGTAAAACGATAAAACGGTAAAACTGTTTGCACTACAAACCACAGTGTGTTCATAGTTAAGACAATACATTAACAACATGATAAGAAACACCAATTTTCAATATTAAGCAGCAAAACAAACTGTTTTGTAAAAACAGCTGGACGTGGATGAAACCGGGAACTATACCCATAGAATTTACAAATTACTTTGATTGTTTTACATCCGGAAAAAGGTGGATATTTGCCCTTGTGTTTTTCTATGGAAATGATCAGTTATGCTAATCAAGTTTCTGGGTGAAAGGTTTTGTGTGTGTGTTTTTTTTTTATATATTAGTCTCTTTCAAGGATACAGGTTAGACTTGCTAGAATTCACAAATGGAAACATATATTTCCTCACACATACACACACACACAACATAGCAGGGTAAATTATCGTTCCCATCTGACTACATTGCAACACAGGAACCACATCTGCTGAATCTGTAAACAAGCAGCGCGCTGTTCATCAGACGCAGTGGAAACGACCAGAAAAGGCCTCATATTTCTCAGGCTGATTATATCAGCTGTGTCCTCGGGGCAGATCTGAAACAAATGGATCACACAGCCACAAGGGCTATCGATTCCAATCCCTATAAATATACATCTAACTCCTAAATATTTCAGAGCTGTTTTGCAATGCAGTGTATGCTTTAAAAAAACACATACTTCAAAGTCTTTGACATTCTCCTTCTCATGTGAAGGATGTTTGTGTTATGCCTTAAAAAGCTCATATTTACAGACATGATCAATAATAATAATTATTATCATTATGATTATTGTTGTTTAGTGAATAATTTCCAAACCATTAATGAAAGACCTTGCTTTTTTCAACCCAGGCTCATGGGAAATACATCCCTTTACATACATTTCTGCAGCTAGTAATTATGTACCTTACTGCATGTTTCACAGCAGTTTCAACGTGAAATGTCCAAAGAGTGGCGCTATAACGTCTCGGTAACGTATGTAACCCTTGTTCCCTGATGGATGGGACAGAGACATTATGTTGTGACGACAGACTGGGGTCTTGCCTAGAGCCCTCATTCGGTCTGCTTAAAGAGAAAACGGCAATGAAAATTGGCAAGTGGTTAAACAATCCTGAGCCACTCCCCTTCATCCCTTAGAGGTATGCAACGGGGAGGGGCTGTCGCGAGGAGCAGGAGTTCCGAAAACCAGGTCCGGGTGGGCCAGTAAGGCGCAAAAAAAAAAAAAAAAGTGAAACAGAAGGTTCCTCTCACGGCCCTCCTTTGGGAGGTGAAGTGGCGTCGTCCTCAACACTTCCTGAACAATTTCTCTCCTCTCCGGGCCCTCTGTCTCAGGGTGTCTTTGTCATCTTGCATGAGGACTTGGACGTTTGCTGAGCCTCCGTGTAGCTCCTTTAGTGCCTTGGCCTGATGTACCTGCAGGAGAGCCATGGCATGCAGGGCAGAGGCAGCCTAGCCCGCAGCACTGTAGGCCTTAGCAGCTAGAGCTGCCGTGGTCCTAAAGGCCTTGGACGGGAGCCTGGGATTATTCCATCAGGTGGCGACGAGGACACGGCCGAAACGGCATCTTGAAAAAGGCGTGAAATGACCATGTTCAGAAATTGCTGATTGTGTTGTAGACGCCAAAGAGAACAGCTTCAGCTTCATCTTCATTGCAGCACTTCAAAGCAGCAGACATAAACTTGCGGCTCCGAAGTTAGATTTGATGAGTGGTTGCCCCGTCACCTCTTTATACCCCGATGAAGGGCTGTGGCTCAGGATTGTTTATCCACTTGCCAATTTTCATTGGCGTTTTCTCTTAACCAGAGCGAATAAGGGCTCTAGGCAAGACCCCAGTCTGTCATCACGACATAAATCGTAGTGACTGACAGACAGGGAACACACATTTATTACGGTTGTATTAGGTTGGTACACATATTGCAGTGTTTTTATAATGCTGCTTAAGGTACATTTGTGGCCTTCAGAATGCTAATATCCAGTGAGTGTCTAAAGATTAATGCTCTAACATGTTGGAAATATCCCCTACACCAATCCTAAACCTATCCGATGTTAGGTCGAGTGTTAACATACTGTATGCTAAAATTTTTTAAAAACGTATTCGCTGGTGCAGCCATGCTATTTTAACTAACACTGATTAGAGCTATTTTGCCAGACCGTTTTACACGGGATTCGAATCTGGCTTTTTCACCACATAAATGAAACACTGTATCACATGAGCTAGAGAGTAAACAAAACTAGAAAACTCGTACAGTATGAAGCTGTATATGTGACAACAACATTCAAAAGTATCAGTTTTCAAATTTTGCAGGATGTTAAAATTTTTTTTGAAGTCTAACATAACATTCTGCAACTAACTGTTTGTAAATTTGGCTTTATTAATCAAAAATGTACCTGTAAATTATACTTCTGTGTGAAAAGGAATAAAAGTTGTGGGAGTGTTACTGGAAATTGCAGTGATTTGATTTTTTTTTTTTTTTTTTTTTTTTTTTCAGTTGTGTTTTAAAGGTAAGAAAAGGCATGTATTTCCAATGAACTTTTTTTTTCTTGCATTTTTTTTCCCCTTTTCTCATTTAATCTGTTCTCCACTATTTCCCTGGTCCATTCCTGCCATCATAATCTAATAAGCTCAATACCTTTGTAATAATAGATGGAAAACGTTTTTTGTTAATTTGCTTCGTTAATTTTGCTGACATATAGAAATGAGTGAGAAATGGGCCACTAGCTAGTTTTACTGTCACTATGACCACGGCCGGATCAATGCACAGGCTTTATATGGCTTCAGCCTAGGGGCACCTGGCCATGTTAATCCGGCCCTGCCGATGACATTTTATGTTAATTATGTTCATGTTAATTGTTTCAGTCGTTTTTGCCAAAATTTGGGATCATGTAATGTAATCCTATGAAAACTGAAGACTATATACAGTATATATAAAAAACAGTAAATATCTTACATAAAAATAGTTATTATTAGTTGTAAGGATGTTTAAAATAAATCTTGTTTTTAGAGTTATTTTGATCATATGTGGCCTTGGTAAGCATAAATGACTTATAATAATGTGACTTTTGTTTTTAAATAGAACTCTGTTTCAAGCATTTTTTTACTTTTTTTTTTTTTTTTTTAAGTTTAGAAAGATGAGTGTCCACATTTTCTTCAGACAGCACAGAATGTGTCTTCAGCACATGGGCTGCTATTGTGCTTCAGCTAAAGAAGGTCACAATCTTTCTGTCCTTTGCTAGGAGTGCTAGGAGGGCTCAATAACATTTAGCATTTTCTTAAATCCCGCATTAAAATGCGCAGCTAAACACGTAGCAATCGCTGTTACCGATCGATTGTTTTGCTCTCTTTGAATCTGTTGGAAATGCCTACCTGAATGCCGCGGGGAGAGTTTGTAATGTGTGTGTTTCTAGTTTTTGTCTGTTTGGTGAGAGGGGCAGTCACCATGTTGCCTGTGCCGTCGTTTGTGCTGCCTTGTTGAGTGTAGCACTGAAAACATTATATTTTTTTATTATTCTGTTTGTAATGCGTACCAAACCGAAAGCTTCATACCAAATGGTTCAATACGAAAACGTGTATCGTTCCACCCCTACAATATATATATATATATATATATATACATAAGTGTCACGATCCCAGCCGAAAGTGCCATCAAGCTCCACCAGAGTCACATATGAAAAACAACAAAAAAAAACTATTACACTTTTATGCATCACAGAACAAATAAAAACAAAATAATTTGTACCATTATCAGCAAGAGTAAATAATGACAGAATTTCCATTGACCATTCAATTAAAAAGAGATGCAAAGATTAAGATCAAAGCATCAATAACAGCATAATCACAGCATCAACAATCAGAATCAGCAGTTTCACTGCCTGGAGTTTTGATAACACTCTTTTCTCATTATACATCCTCCTCTTTGTTGAAACATCATGCCTTGCCAGTCAAGCACAGAGAAGAAAGCTTTGCCTGGATATCATCGGCAACACTAACAATGCTGTTAGTAAGCACACAGTATACTCGCAGTACCATTCTGTTTGTCAATATGACAAACATACCTTAATCGACAGTTGCGTGAGCTCAAAGTGTTTCAACATCATGTATAAGTTAGCATGATGCTGTCAGCGAATGTTTAAAGTGACAGCTGTTGTCTTCATCTATGGCCTACCGCACCTGTTGTCTCGAAGTTTGTCAAGTCGAAAACTGAACAAAATGACTTAAGGGCATTTGAGGTACATCCGTCTGTGCACAGTGTTGATTTCATCAGCCACACTCTGGAAAATAAAGGCCCTTTATTGGCATGCATGGCACCATGAAGAACATATAAAGAAACATTCATCCAAGAATGAAAATATGCTGACAATGTACTCAGACCAAGACATAAGACATAGATGTGGTTCTTTCTTCATCACAACATGTTTGATGAAATTCAGTACCTCTAGAGTAAATAGGTGCTGTAAGACTGAAAGTATGTATGGGTATGTATAGGTAAGCTTTTTCAGTTTTGCAGAAATGTATGAAGATTCACGTATTTCTATAGGTTGGATTAACATCATGCAAAGTAAAATTTAGCTTGTTTGTAAGAAACAAATCCATCATGCCATTTTTGTCGTCTTACAAACTGGCTACATATTAGTCCCCTGACTATTGCTTTCTCCAGTGAAAAAATTATCAATGCAGAAAAGCCATCACGTATTCACTGCAGAGGATTCACTGGTGAGAAAGTGATGAAATGCCACATTTCTTCTTCGGTTTATTTTGATGAGCAATGGAGGAGAAAGAGCAGTCTGAAGCATCTGTCTTTTTAAGATTCAAAAAAATTCTTTCGAGGACCTTTGGCACAAGGTTATTTAAAACAGATGCACACAGAGAAAAAAGCAAACAAAGTAAGAGATGGCAAATATGGCATAATAAAACACTCAGAGATGTGACATGCTTTTCATCGATAAATAAAAGAATAGAGAAAGTCACATGTAGTCATTTTTCATGTCTGTTCTGTTCTCTTCTTTATTGACTTTGCAGATGCAGGGAAGAAATGTAAGCAGACGTAGGGAATGTAAAATGGTTGACACTTCCATGAATAAAGATATAATATATCAAACTCCTACAATCTACTTTCATACTTTAAAAAGTGAGATATTACAAAAACAACATGCTGTTTCCATAATGTCCAATAAAATAGTTTGGTACCACTTCAGAATAGGGGGTCAGAATAATGCATTAGTTAAGCATTAATTAATGGATAATTTGTTCACAATTAAGCAATAGTTGAGCAAAAACACACTAGTAATTAATGATTAACTTAACATTTTAAGGTCCCGAATTATGCATTAGTTAAGCAAAAATAAACTAGTAATTTATGATTAACAATTATGCATCAGTTAAGCATGAACACGTGTATAACTAATGGTTATCTGTTCATATAGTAAGGGCATATTATCCATTATTTACAATTCATTAGTCATTTTAAAGACTATAAACAAAAAAACTCTAAATACATTTAAGCTATAAACAAAAATTAGCTAGTAATAATAATAAAGACTATTTGACTCCCTGTTCTAAATCTACATTATGACACTTATTTAGTGATATTCAAGTTTACTTATTAGAAAAAGCTAAAAATTAAGGTAAAACCATGATTAATAGTGCTGATAAATGGAATTCGACCCCCTATTCTAAAGTGAAACTAAAATCCATATTAATTATGGCACCTATTGATTAATATTCAAGTTTATAGACTATAAGGTAATAATTAAGGCTAAACTGCCTCTAATTTAGTGCTAATAAAGGAAGTTTGATAAATGTTTGTTTTTAAAATTACTAATTAAATGTAATTATTACACGCTTTCTCTGGAATGCTTGATTCTGATTGGTCAGTTGAGACATTTGCAGGTTCGTCCTTTTCAAATAATAACCCCTCCAAAGTAATAACGTTCTAATACAGTACTACTTGTATGTTTAAAATCCCTCTGCGACATCAAAGATTACCGTTTCGCGCCATCTTGTGACAAACTCTGGACAACCACAATTAACAATGGAAAATTTTCATATTAATAATTAATAATATTCATATGTAGATGTTATAAATTGTCTTACTAACGTTTGAATGTTAGTCACATGGTACTATATAGTTTCGCGGAAGGATGAAAATGTAAACTTTAAAGAAATATGCCAATAAAATGTTTAAAATGTATATTCATGTCCAGTTTTTTTCCCTTATGTGGCAAGTAGCCGTGTAATAAGCAGGATAATGTACAGGCAGCCTGTAGTTATCGTGAAACCCCACTGTCGGGGGTTACTTCTGCGATAACTACCGGCTACCTGTACATTATCCCTTACATAAAGGCTAATATACACTTATTATATGTTCAGGTAATCATTAGTTATATGTGTGTCCATGCTTAACTGATGCATAATTGAGAACAAGTTAATCATAAATTACTAGTAACTAATGCATAATTCGGGACCTTAAAATGTTAGGTTAATCATTACTTTCTAGTGTGTTTTTGCTCAACTAATGATTAATTGTGAACAAATTAACCATTAATTAATGCTTAACTAATGCATTATTCTGGACCCTTAAAATAAAATTACCAATAGTTTTTATATCAAGAAAATACGGAAAATATATTACTGTGTGTATTCTTGCTGTTATTTATTTTTTATTTTTTTTACTTTCTATTCATCAAAAAATCTTGGGGATGAGTGAGTTAAAAAAAAAAAAAAAGATTTCCACATTTATGTAACTATATATCTAAATGCTTTGAGCTTTTTAAAACCATTTCAACATTAATAATAATGATAAATATTTCTTGAGCAGCAGTATTAAAATGTTTTTGAGAAACTAAAGACTAGAGCAACTATGCTGGAAATTCAGCTTTGCCAAAGAAATAAATTACTTTTTCAAATGTTTTGAAATAGTAAATTGTCACTTTAAATTGTAAAAAAAAAAAAAAAGCTAATATTATATTTTATAATAAACTGTAATTTTTATCATATAAATTATAATTATACGGTCCCACTTTATATTAAGTGTCTCTAATACCGGTGTACTTCCATAGTAACTAGATATGTATGTATTATGTAAGCACAGTGTAAGTACATAGTATCTACAGCTGTAATATTTCTGTAACTTCACACATTTAACAACCCTGAGAATGGTGTGTGCAAGTAAAAATGTGCAACAGGACATTGGTAACAACACGTTGTGGTAATGAAAGTACAAATGTGCAACACAACTAACAGCACTTTTTGGTAAATAAAGTGTTACATTAATTATATATTAAATAGACAATTGCTATGGATTTATCATGTAATTACTCTGATGTTACTCAGCAGCAGGCAGTAAATTAGGCTTTAGATATAAATTGTGGTTGGTGTCCAGAATTTTACACTTTATATTAAGTGGGCAGTTCCTGAGGAGTTACCATGTATATGAATGTACACTGGTATTACAGAGGTGCACCAACTCCTTCCACTTTACATATCCCCAAACCTACCCAACTACACCCCCTGATCACCCCCTGTTCCAGTTACTCCTATACATACCGCTGTTACAGAATGTAGCTATGTATTTCCTGTTACACATTTGTACTTACACACACCATTCTAAGGGTTGTTACATGTGTGTAGTTACAGAAATATTACAGCTGTAGATACTATGTAGCAATGTCTTACACTGTGGTTACATACTAGATACACATCTAGTTACTATGTAAGTACACAGGTATTAGGGACACTGGACCTTAAAAACTTAATTTTAAAAGCAAACATATGAACTTTCCTTATCCTTAGCAATTTAGCAATGTTGAATATTTCAACAAACATGCAGATAGTTTAATCACTGTAATAACTTAAATCAAATGCATTTTCAAAATTACATGCATACCCCGTAAATTACTTCATGAATTCCTCCTTTATTTTCAGATCCCAAGCATGTAAATTGTATAAGAGATTGTGTGATTGCATGTGTTTTCATCTGTGTTCTAACCTGCCCTGAATCTGTCTCCAGTGTTTGTCAGACTGTCAGTCTGCCACCCCCATGCAGCACATGCCACTAAACTGTCCTTGTATTGAGCAGCCCTCGACAGAATGTCTCCATTAACAACTTGCCTAATGCACCATAACCCTGATCTTAATACTGGGTGACAGTAAAGTGCAACTGACAAACACACTCATACATGTTCATGAGTAACTGTGCCTATACTGCAGTCACCTATTAAAAAAAAAAAACTACAGCAACATTTTCTTATCTACTTGGTGTAGTTATTAAAGTTATGGAATGTAATAAATCTAGTGGATAATCAAACTGCCCCTTTCTTTTCACTCCACAGGCAGAGATTTGTGCAGCCTTTTTTACAAGACAACTGAAACCCTTGAACTCACTTAATTTTTTTTTTTTTCTAACAATACAGGTTCAGAATGACTCATATATGGATGATAATACAAGCAGACGTTTCTTTGTCTTCTCTCAAAAAGCCTTTAAAATAGCCCTGTGGTCTTGAAGCAAAATTTAATTGTCAGAAATTGAAGAGCAGTTATAGCGGAGAAGTTCAGCAACCTTGCTCTCATATCGGTTCCGCTGTCTTGCTTTGCTGCCCAAACTGACAGGGGTGAGAATGGAGGTGTAAAGACACAGAACAAAAATATTTTTTGAAAGAATAAGAGAGAAAAAAAAAGAGGTCTTGATATAGTTATGATGTTCTGCCAAAAAAATGTATTGGACATGAAAAACATGAAAACAGTACATTTGTTGCTTATATTCAACAGATTATATGTCGCATGTTTAAAAACGGCTACTGTCATTGATTGCCAAGTTAGGCTTGGAGCAGCGTTCCAGGTTCAATACAAGTTAAGCCCTATTGACAACATCTATGGAATAATGTTGATTACCACAGAAAGTAATTTCTAGAAAAGCAATAGATAGAATCCTGTGTAACTACTGTTCGACAAAACTGCATGAAAGGGTAACACTTTATTTTTGCTTTGCACCTACATGTCAACTAACTGTCATTAGAATATTAGGTAACACTTCAGAATAGGGGGTCACAATAATGCATTAGTTAAGCATTAATTAATAGTTAAGTTGTTCAAAATTAAGCATTAGTTGAGCAAAAACACACTAGTAATTAAGTTAATCATTAATTACTAGTGTGTTTTTGCTCAACTA
>JAUMHP010000068.1:5188135-5203734 GCA_032361065.1 Enteromius trimaculatus
GAACTGCACAAATGGCCGTCTGAATATTTTTAGAGAATTGCTTTGAAAAAAAAACTCAAAGCAAAAAAGAGGGCCACTGTCTGGAATGTGCTTGCTAAGGAAGTCTCCCGCAACAACGCCCTGCTCTGGATGCATTGCTAGACCTTGGGGGGTGAAAAAATATTAAGGTTTTACCACTTGACAGTGAGATCCTACATACAACCTGCAGCACCTGTAATGACAAAACCCGATCCAATGTCAACACCACACACCCCGTTAAAGAGAGACGTTAAAGGAGTGCTAAAATAAAGCGCTCACTCTTGCACAGTACTGATTTATTTTTCTTAGGAGACTCGTCCACTTGGGGGAATTTAAAATATGTTCGAGTTTGAACAATACAACTGGAGAGGGATTTTAGGGCCTGCTTTCCAGCAAAGTCCAGGCCTTAAATAAAATATCCAAACAACCTTTGGATGGGTTTCACTCTTGGGAGGCCTGTCGTAGACACAGTGAAAAAGCAATGAAATGTAATGCAGGAATGAAGCCGGCTGTTTCTGGTTTGACTATTTTCACTGGAATGTACTGAGCCAGTGCTCTTCAGAGCTTTATACAATATATGGACTGTTTAGTCTTTCTCTTTGGGCCTAGTGCTAAATCTGTTTTAGCATCACAAAGCCACACAGACATACAGTATTATTAAATAACCTTTCTTGGCACTGTCGATAAGCAAAATTAAAGTGAACTCATATAACAAGTATGTTTTGCATGAGTCTAGCTGTATGTACGCAAAAAACAGCTAATATATCTAGCCATGTTTGACAGTTTGAAATACCTCAGGCAAATATACAAGCCTTAACCTGAGAACAAGACTTCACACAGCTGAGGAATATAACATTGTGCTGTAAAATCACACGCTATTAAAACAAAAACAAAACAATATGTTGCAAATGAAATATTGAAAAGGAAATTTCAGTCATTCTGCTCTTTTATTTCATTGTGTTACTTGTCAAATCTTTGTAATTACTTGTAAAACATTTTGTTTTGTGTCCTTAAGCTTTAATCAAAGCTTATATAAACTGCCTTTACTTTTTGTTCTTGGCTTGTGAGAAGGACAATATATTAAGGGGAAAGACTGCTTTTTTTATGCACCTGTTAAATTGGAGATTATGGGCTTTATGGTTAATATGGTTTTTCAAAAATGATTCTTTTGACAAGTGGAAAGCAAACCAATAAAAGAAAGAAAGTGTTGCCTTTCAGTCGGTCACTTCGACGTCACGTCGGTGACCGCCGAATAGGAATCTCGCTTCAAGATGCCAAAACAACTCTGCGTGTATACAAACACGCCAATGAATTTAATTGGCATACGCTGATTAGGATCAGCTGAGCCCAATCGCGGCGCGAGTATAAGTAGGTCAGCAAATCTAGCGTTCATTAGCTTTTCGCTTCAGAGCCGAGCAGTTCATGCGAACATTCCAGGAGCCCTTCTACTCTGCGAAAGGACGGAGAAAGGCTGATGTTACGGCGTTGCGGCCACGGTGGTTCCAGTCGAGTGGCTGTAAAAATTGTATTGCACTATCTGCATTGTTTACCGAGCGATCATCGTCCCTGTTAGCTTCAGCTTTTCACAAAAAGAGCAAAGCTAAAAGAGTACTCACGGGTGGTACGTCTTTTCAAAGACGCTTCCTTCAGGATGTCCTACCCTCCATGCGTTGTTGGATGTGGCGTTACCTGGTGCCGGTGGACGGTCATGAACACTGTCTAACATGCCTGGGCATTGCGCATGCTAGAGCGGCGTTCGTGGATGGTTCATGTTCTCCTTGTGGGAAAATGACCATCTCAGAGTTGCGGTCAAGGCTGAATTACATGGCCGGTGGGGAAGTCCCTATTCCTCTTCCGCGTTCTGGTGCTCACGCTGGCAGCGTCCGCGGAGCTTCCTGTTCCGGGGGAGGCCTGATAGCTACAGTGAGGAACTCCCCTCGGGGAGCGCCCCATGTCGCACACGCTCCGACACTGATGGAGTTCCCAGCGGGGCAGCCCGGTCGTTGCCGGATGTTTCCTTTGGGGCTCCCCCTGACGACCAGATGTCGGTTACAGCATCGGGAGGAGAGTACGTCTCAGGAGATGAGGCGTCCGGTTCCAGAGCGGCGTCCGATGGGCGCTCAACCATTCCGGATACTGATCCTGAGCTAGTTGCTATGCTTGCCCGGCGCCTACTCCAGTTCCTTTCTTCCCGGATGTGCATGATGAGTTAACTCAATCATGGAAGGCACCTTTCACTGCCAGGAAGCGGTCGAGTGGCTCGTCCTCCTTCATCACCCTTGACGGTGGTGCAGCCCGGGGCTACATGGGGGTTGCCCAGGTTAAGAGGTCTGTTGCGATGCAACTGTGTCCGCAGGCTTCTACTTCCTGGCAGGGTAACTCGTCGCTCCCCTCCCGGGCCTGTAAGCATTCGTCGGCTCTGGTCAATGATGCTTACAAAGCCTGTGGAGATGCTGCGTCATCCGTACACACAGCCGCAGCAGCAGCAGTCCTGTCAAAGAAGCCGGCCGTGGGGGTCCCATCCAGCCTGTCCAAACCCCTGCAGGACCTGGTGGCAAGAGGAAATGCAAGCGGCCCTAGGACAGGCAGCCCAGGGATGGAAGGAGTTGCTCTTCAGGAGATGGTAAAACCACTCCCTCCTCCGGAGGTGGGCTGGATGGAGATCTCTTTGTCTGCTCGCAGACAGCCGCTAGCCTTAGGGCTAGTGGTATCCAAAATCTTGACAAAAGGGCAATTTTTTGTCTGAGGGGACGAGGTGTTGTGGACAGACCTGTAAAAGAGCTTTTGTTACACATTCACTCTCCTCTCATTTCAGGCAGCAGTCAGAGCTTGTGGAGGACAAACCAACGGACTTCCAGCCTCACTTCTGCCGGAACGCAGGTAACTTGCGCACATATACACATGCAGGCCTCCCTCCGAACCGGCTCAGAGACGCTCGGACTGGATCCCTGCGTTCTCCCTCACTGCCCCATCTCCGGCACCCCGGTGGTCCCGATGGTGCATCTTGCTCGGTTCTTGGATGCCTGGACTGGGCTCAGACCGTCTCTGGACTCGGTCACCCAGACAGCGCGCCTCACTGAGAAATGTGCTTAGTCTCTGCTGGCCTGCTTGAATACATTCAAGAACAGGAATGTGGTCCCACTGAAACAGTTTTAGAGGCTCCTGGGGCATATGGCAGCGGCCTCAGCGGTAATCCCGTTAGGCTTGCTCCATATGAGACCGCTTCAGCATTGGCTTCACTATCGAGTCCCGAGGTGGGCATGGAAGAGTGGCTCGCTGCGAGTGCAAGTAGCTCCAGCTTGTCGCCTAGCCTTTTTCCGAGTTGCTAGCAGTTCGTCTAGCTCTGGGTCGCCTCAAAGAGCACCTACAGGGCTGTCACATTCTGGTCTGCACGGACAACACATCAACCGTTGCGTACATCAACCATCAAGGTGGTCTACGCTCCCGTCGGATGTCGCTTCGTGCCATTCACATTCCAGGTGTTTTCAACCAGCCGACGAGCTGTCTCGATCACAAGTGCTTCCTGGAGAATGGAGACTCCATCCCCTGACGGTCCAGTTGATATGGGAGTAGTTCGGTACTGCACAGGTAGACCTGTTTGCCTCCCCAGAAACCTCTCATTGCCAGTTGTTTTATGCTCTGACCAAGCGAACCCTGGGCACCCTGGTCCACAGCTGGCCTCAGGGGCTGCGCAAATATGCATTCCCCCCAGTGAGCCTGTTCCTGTGCAAGGTCAGGGAAGACGAGGAGCAGGTCCTGCTGGTAGCCCCTTATTGGCCCACCAGGACTTGGTTTCCCGAACTTATGCTCCTCGTGACAGCCCCTCCTTGGCCTATACCTCTGAGGAAGGATCTACTGACGTGGCACCTTGTGGCACCCGCGCCCAGATTTGTGGAAGCTCCACGTCTGGACCCTGGACGGGACGCGGAGGTTCTAAGTGGCCTACCTCAAGGGGTAGTTGACACTATTTCTTCTGCAAGAGCAATTGTCGATGACAGGTCTTTGGGTAGGCATGATCTGATCATCAGGTTCCTTAGAGGGAATCCTCCTCCAGGGTAGGGGACCTGCAGGCATATTCGATCGACGATTCGTGCCTCGAGTTTGGGGCCGAGGATTCTCAAGTGACCCTGAGACCACGGCCCGGCGCCCAAGGTTCCTACCACTCCTTTCAGAGACCAGGTGGTGAACCTCCAAGCGTTTCCCCTGGAGGAGGCAGACCCAACCTTACTGTTGTTGTGTCCCGTCCGAGCATTATGATGTTATGTAGATCGGACACAGAGCTTCAGGACCTCAAATCAGCTCTTCGTTTGTCATGGAGGTCTGCAGAAGGGGAATGCCGTCTCCAAGCAGAGGATGGCCCATTGGATAGTGGATGCCATCACCCTGGCTTACCAGGCTCAGGGTGCACCCTGTCCCCTCAGTGTACGCGCTCACTCAACTAGAAGTGTAGCATCGTCCTGGGCGTTGGCACGAGGTGCCTCGCTTGTTGACATTTGTAGAGCTGCAGGTTGGGCGAACCCTAACACGTTCGCTAGATTCTATAGCCTTTGTGTTGAACCGGTTTCTACCCGTGTTCTCACCTTTAACAGAGCTGAAGAGCCGGAGTGGAGCCTGTTCGGTCGGCTTGGTATCCTTCTCCAGTAATCCTTGTCAGTTGACACTGTGAGTCCTCCGATCCCCTTCGTCCCCTTGAGAACTGCTGTGGTAGTAGAGGTAAGATTACCTTCCGCAGTTGAGGGTATATTCCATATGCATTATTCATCTAGTTCTGTCTTACTCTGGAAGAGAACAGATTCCGCACATCCTTCTTGGACGTCCCAGTGTCCAGTTACTTATAGTGCGGTACTGGTCCATGTGCATAGTCAACCTTCCTACAGACCAAACTCAGGGGGTTGGTGACTCTCACATGGGGCTGGAAGAGACCGTCTCTATGGGGCTTTGGTAGGGATCCCTATTCGTCGGTCACGTTGCATCGTCATAAGGGCTGTACCGCCGCTAGGGGCCGTAACACCAGCTCGGCTCCTCAGCGAAGACCTAATGAATGCTAGATCTGCTGACCTACTTATACTCGCGCTGCAATTGGGCTCAGCTGATCCTAATCAGCGTATGCCAATGAAATTCACTGGCATGTTTACATACACGCAGAACTGTTTTGGCATCTCGAAGTGAGATTCCTATTCGTCGGTCACCGACATGACGTCTCCGTTCCCTTCTTCAGGGAACGAGGGTTACAATACGTAACCAAGACGTTTCTTTTATAGCACTTTAAAAATAAGTAATTTAAATAATAAATAATATAAGAATTTTGAAACTAGCTTCATCCAGTTATTAGATGCTTGTTCTAGAAATGTATGCAAATTGTTTGCAATTATCAATGTAATCAATCAACTAGGTAAGTAAGGTGATAATTGTTATTTGTATTTGTATTTTTATTTGTTTTTACCCTATCTATCCATGTCTATTTATTTTTATTTGGAATTGAAAATATAGATCATGCAGCATATATTTTGTCTTTTGCAATTAGATTTTTGTATTAAAAGATTACAAATCCTAACATCATTTATCTGTTATTTTTTAAACACCACTTCAAATATTAAAATAAAAACATAATAATCATTAATCAAGTAATTATTTTTAATTAAATAATTATTTTAACGTGTGGATAAACAACAACAAAAAAAAAGTGTTTCTTTACATTAATTCACTCATTAAGAACATAGTCTTACAGAAAGAGTGTCAGTTGGGCCTAATATTCGTTTAGCACTATGTTAATTTGACTGTACTTTCACTCTGACGCCTTTCACTATGAGAAATATACTCATACAGCCACGATGATTCAGACCATCTAAAAACATTACCTTTGAGTAATACTGAAAAAAAATTGCAATATTGATATACTATTTTATGGGTTATTTAATGTTATAATGTAGGAGAAACATCATATATTTTTATACAAATATGATGTCAAATATTACGTGTCTGCAAAATTTGGGGACTTTTCTCTTTCTTTAATCTTTTTCTTTCATTTTCCATTAACATGGCGTCTTGAACTCAGAGACGGCGAGACATGGTGGATGGAAACCACTCACCCATTGGTTATTTTTAGATCTAAAAACAAGCCCCCACATGGAACAAAGCCACTGGAAAAGATTATATAATTAAGCACCTGTAAATCATACTGTACATGAAGGTCTTCATGTGGTGGACAGAGTGTACCTTCTCAAAAGATCTTTACTGTGAAAAATAAATCTGAAAATTGAGTCCAAATGGGGTGGGTGGGAGTTCACTTCATAGATAGCATAATCTTTTTTGGTTCCCCAAAGAACCTTTGAGTAAACACTTCTACACTTTTTAAAATAAATAAGAGACTTCATTTTCTTTTACAAATTTCAATAACCTAATATATATATATATATATATATATATGTGTGTGTGTGTCTTTTTTTTTTATCATTCTTTTTTTTATACCGCAAAGAGTGTTTTGATCAAAGGAAGCTCTATATAGATGTTAAAGGTTCTTCGTGGAATCATCAGTGGTAATAAATTACTTTTAAAGTGCATTTTCAAAAGTGTTGTTATCTTAAACTAATAGTTAACTGAAAATAAAACACAAATTCTGGCATTATTTACTCACTTTTTTGTTGTTCTTAATACACGTTGTTTTAAAATGTCTTTTTCTTAAGAACATTCTAGTGATTTTAACATTAAAGAAATAATACATAAATACAACTATATCATAAAAGTGTAATTTTAGGCCATATGTTAGGCCAATTAGCTGATCTTCTGAGTGATTCAGTTGTCCCAGCTCACACTAAACTAGTCTCAAGTTCAACATACTGACTCAGTAACCTGGTTAATAAATGCTTATGATTTTTTATTTCTTTCTTTTTCTTTAATTAGTTGTTCCAGATTACAGCACTGGTCTGCATTTATCAAACCACACTTATCTGGTTCTCAAATTCAACATACTGATTAACTAACCTGTTTATGAATGTTTATGACTCAACCCGTATGTATTTGTATGTTTTTTATTGTTTGGGTTTGAAACTAAGTACACATAAAATTTAAAATTTCAAAATTACAATTTTGAATAAAGAAAGAAAGGAATATTCATGTATTTACTTACTTTTATTGTTACTGTTATTGTTACTGTTGTTACTGTTATTGTTGTATATATATATATATTATTATTATTATTTCACAATTCTGACTTATTTTCGTAATTACAATTGCATGTTAGCCTATATAAGAATTAATTCCAGTCGTCTAATTAAACAGAATAGTTTGACATTTAAATGCCAGATAAAAGGTTATAAGTGCTTCAAATTTGTGATAGACTTTTAACAGCTTGATTTATATTTCCCAGTGCTACAATTATCTGGAACAACGTGTTAGCGCTAATACGTAAGGTGGGAAATTTAAAATGAGGTTTATGATGTTTATGAACTCTTCAATAGGTTCAAACGACAATCTGGCCTACTGTACGTTACTCTTTCCATCTGAAAGTATCTAAGATCTGACAGTTGATTGGGGGACAGCATGATTCAGATGTGCTGCCGACATCCGCTGAGCACAAAGTCCCTTCCATGGGGGCAGACACACAATGTCCCCCTCTATATGTCTGCTTGATAGTCAATACTGAAATGACTCAACCATGCTGTTTAACTACTCTCTTGACATTTGAGGTCGTTTTGCTCTTCAACATCTCTGCATACAGAGCAGGGCTGTGGTAACATTTTTAGTCTAACCAGAGACCTCGACAATGACAGCGAGGCATCAGGCCCTCTATTCTAATATATATAAACAGATTGGACACCTTAGTCACGCATACAAATTCTTGAAATCGTTTTAAACTGCACTATTTATAGGTTGCATTTGTGAATTCACATTTTTCATACAAAGATCATTTTACAAAATGGTTTGAACTATTACAGAGATTTTGCCATTTTCTGGTTGTCAGACATTAGAATTATATGTTAATGAGATGACTTCAAACATAACATAAAATAGCTGAACACTTAGCTATAATTATTTAAAAGAAGAGTCCAGTGCAAGTTATATGAATTCTAGTATTTAGTATTTATGTATTTATATTTTTTTCATTATTTATTTGTATGTTACTTTTTTTCATGATAATTGGACTTTTTTTTTTTCTTTGGGGGGGGGGGGGGGTGATTTTGACAAATTGAGTAGTTATACAGGAGTATGTATTTGCTTGTGTGTGTGTGCGTATGTGTTTTTGCGCTTACATTTATAAAATAAAATAAAAAATAAAAAAAAAATGAAAAAATTGAAGTTTTGCTTTGTTTTGGCATTTATTTATTTAAGTTTTAGAAATTAATTTTTGATATTATTTAATTAAATGTATTATTATTATTATGTATTTGTTTAAGACCACCATATGTCTTTTTTCTACGGAATCCCTATGAATCCTGAACCATTTAGATATTTACATATACCCAGTATCGTTTCAAAACCGATTTTCCAATACAGACAAATAGCACACTTGACTATTTTCCCACAAACAAGAAAGTTTTCTGAAATCCAATTAGTTGATTTCTCATCCACAATCTCAGTCTATCCCACACAATCATCTTGATGCCATCTTTATTTACGTGGCTGAAGGAATAGTGGGATTCCAGTGTTTGTGGGAATGTGGGCCTTTGACCAAAACGTTTCCAACCACACAATCCCCCGCCAGTGAAAGAACGCAAGGAAAACTGGCACAAAAGACATTTCTTTGTAAATGAGAGCTTTATATTAAACAAATAAAACTGCCACTTCTGGGACTCTGTGAAAAATACTCAATGCTGTCCTTGAGATCTTTTTATCAGTATCTGTATTTTAATCAACTATGTATGTATGTTTCAAGGTCTAATCTCAATGTAAAAGAAAAGGAAGGCCACTGGTTTGGATGAAATCTCAAACATAATAGCAGTTCAAACAGGCTGTCATTGACTGATTTGTATGAAATGTGTGTCTTGCTCTGGCAGGCTTATGAACGTGCCTGTTCAAACAAACCGATTGTAGAGACATTGCTGAGGTCTGAGGTAAAGCCACCTTCACCAAACAAGGGGGCAGGAAGAGAAACGAGGCCAGAATAACTGAGCCCGCTGCTTCAGCTCATCACTTCGAATGACTTCCACTCGCTCAGCTGCGCAAATGGTCCGATGTTGTCTTGTAGAATGGACTATTGAACACATATGCTATTAAAATATAAAAATAAATATAAAAAAAACTATTAAAATATGCAGTGTTTGTTATGTTTCTGCACAGACAGACATTGCATTTGCCTTTAATGCAAACTGACACATAGTGGCTTGGAGGTAGTCATGTGCAATGCAAAGGTTATTGTACAAAAAGTGGTAAAGAACTTGTTTCATAACGAATCATTACCATGAGAAGAGTCAGAGTTTCAAACACTGTTCAGAAGAAGCTTGGAGAAGTCAGGAGGATGCAGTTAAGTATTGAAGCCTGTTTCCGCAATGGGATGAAATAATAAAGTGGAGAAATGTGTGACTTCTTTTTCTTTCTTTTATTTTATCTCACAAATTTACATTCGTACCTTTCAATTATTAAAGTTATATGATATTCCTGTGCATACCCAAATTGCTGACAATTTTCAAGACACAACATCAAGACAATATTTTCTCCGAATTGTGAGAAGAAAGTGACTGCAAACGTCTCGGTTACGTACTGTAACCCTCGTTCCCTGATGGAGGGAATGGAGACGTTATGTCATGACGACAGACTGGGGTTCATACTTGGGAGCCCTGATTCGCTCTGATAGAGAGAAAACGCCAATGAAAGTTTGCATGCTGAGCCACTCCCCGCTGAGCTAGAGATAGACTCTAGGGAAGAGATTTCGACCTTCAAGAGGATTACTTCAGATCCTCCAATTTGTTGTTACAGTTTGGTGGAATGAGGGGGAAGCGAGACCACACCCTACCTGAAGGGAGGTAATGCGTGGAAAAACCAGTATGGACTGGCCCAGGTCTGGGACAGTACACATATAAGAATTAGGTCAGGATCCGCCCGCAGGGGGAAAGCACTTAGCAGAGACGGGCCGAGGGAAGACACGAGTTTACCAACAGGGAAACTTTATCATGGAGTCCACATAACATAAGATTACCCACAGGGAATCAGGCATGTGGCCACCTGGCTCAGTACAGGGGCTGACCAACCGGACAATGCTAACACTTGAAACTGAGCCTGGTGTCAGACTGCTCCGCCAAGTCTGACTGCCGCTGGTGCTTGGAGGATGCTCAACCAGGGTCCTCAAAAAGGAGACACTGCTGGGAGAATACAAGCGCTTGTATCCCCGTGTGAGGGGGAATGGCGCAGCAAGCACCTAACTGTTTTCCAACAGGGAGGAAGAGACTGGCACAACCGAAGGTTGTAATACTGTGCAAAGTTATTTGGTGTCGCCCAGCCCGCAGCTCGACAAATGTCAGCCAGAGAGGCTCCACGTGCCAACGCATGGGAGGACACTACACCCCTAGTGGAGTGAGCTCTCACACCCAGGGGACACGGCTCGTCTTGGGCCTGGTACGCCAAGACGATGGCATCCACTATCCAGTGGGCCAACCTCTGCTTGGAGACAGCTTTCCCTTTCTGCTGACCTCCGTAACAGACGACGGGCTTCTGAAGCTCTGGGTGCAGTCCACGTACAGTACAAGTGCAATTCTCTGAAGGGACACAGCAACGCCAAGGCTGGATCTGCATCCTCCAAGGGTTGTGCTTGCAGGTTCACCACCTGATCCCTAAAGGTCATAGTGGGAACCTTGGGCATGTATCCATGCCAGGGTCTCAAGACAACGTGAGAGTAGGCCAGCCCGAACACAAGGCACTCTTTGCTTGGATGTCTCTGACTCTCTTGATGGAAGTTAGCGTGGTCAGGAGTGCTGTCTTAAGAGACAGATATTTAAGCTTGATTGAATCCAGCGTCTCAAAGGGACCCCTCTGAAGGCCAGCTAGCACAAATGAGAGGTCCCAGGAGGGTATCAGGGGTGACCTAGGCGCCCTTCAGGAACCTCACGACGAGATCATGCTTTCTTAGGGACTGGCCATTCACTGCATCATGATGGTGCAGCCACATACACTTTCAAAGTGGAGGGCGACAGCCTGCGCTCCTACTTTTCTTGCAGGAAGGAAAGCACTACTCCAATCGTGCATTATCCGGGGTCTTCCGCACGAGCAGAACACCAGCTAGTGAACAGATTCCACTTCAGGGCATAAGCCTGCCTCGTAGCACACTTAAGTCTGCCACGTCCCGTCCAGGAGCCACACATGGAGGCTCCAAAGATCTGGACGCTCCTCAGAGGTATGCGCCAGAGAGGACCTGTTCCTCGTCTCCCCTCACATGTCCATCAAAGTGTTTTGGGCACTCTGCTGAAAACACTCAGCTGTGAGAGTTTGAGAGCAAAGCGTTTTTTTTTTCGTTGAGATGCTGTAGTTGCTATGTTATGGAATATCAACTGAAGTAATGGTAATTATGACAGTCAGGCTAATCCATCTGCTAAAGAAGTAAATACTAATAAAGTTATTAACTTCTCCATTGTTTTTCAGCCATGGTAAGGCTGGTAGTCCTGCCCCTCCTCCACTGTAATTTGTGGGCTGACTAGAAAGTGACAGTGAGTGAGTTCCCATTTTGAACAACTAAAATGCGTTAACACCTGGGAAAAACGCTTTGGTGGATGTGCGGCCTTACTTTTTTATTTTTGCAGTTTCAAAAATAAATGTTTAAACACAGGTTCAATATGTGACCACTGGCACGCTTTTATTATGTTGACATAGCTGCATATTGCTGTGTTTTCTTTTTCTTTACATGGCTTTAGGTAAGCATAGCGGCTTTATATCCGGGGACTGTCACTAAAAGCTAATGTTCATGTTGAAAATATGCCCTACACAAAACCCAACCCTAAACCTAATAGTGTTGACAAATGCAAAACTGATATAAATAGACATTCGTTGATGCAACCGTGCCATTTCAACTAACTTTCACGCTAATTTTAACTGTTTTATTGAACCATAGTTACACAGGATTTGAACTGGAGGTGCTTGCCTTTCAGGTACAACTCTGTACTCTGTGAGCTACCAAACAAACCTACCATCTATGAAAACACATAGGAAGATATGAAGCTGGATATGTGTGATGCTAACATTCAAAAGCATCAGTTTTTAAGTCTCCCAGCATAATAATATTGTTGAGAAATCATAGCATGACATTCTTCAAGTAATTGTGTGAAAATTACGCTCTATTGAGCAAAACTCTATAATTATGTGGTAATAGGGGAAAAAGGGTTGCCTCTTTACTACCTCTAGTGATCAATTTTTTTGGAAACTGCAGTAATATTTACTTATAGATACGCATTCCATGTCTTGTTAAAAAGTGTACCAAAATACATTTATGACTTGAGATCAAGTAGATATTTCCTTTCAAATATATGTAGCTTTATTGATGTAAAATGAGATTGCAAATGAATGTCTATGTAAATTTCCTCTCATCCAGATTATTTTATGTATTATGTATATATATTTTAATCTGTTGAAGTTTTCATGAAAAAACGTCAATACTATTCGGAAGGTCAAGCTTCATGTAGAATTTAAACGCCTTTATTTATTATGCTGTTGATATTACTAAAGCTTTATGTGAGTGGACTTATTTCTCAAAATTACTTATAATTTGTAAAAATGTTGATGAAGGAAAGATCATAAACACATCATTAAACTATTACGGTAAAAATCAGAACGTAAACAAACACTGTTATTCATATTTTAATTTTAAAGGAAACTGTCTTTTGTCATTTGTTCCAGTGTGTAGTTATTTCCAGATAAAGTCTCAGATTCCCTTTTACAGTTCAATACAGCATATTTTGAATAGAGAAAATATTTGATGAACAGAGGAACATTGAAATCATTGAATTCAAATATACATACTTCCTTTCTGGGCAAAGTATTTTAGATATACCTGGAGCTATAAAAGCATTCAAGCATATATTTATTGTATTGTTATAAACGTTGACAATAAATGTCAAAGCCATTGACCAATTTTTGGTGTTGCTCAAATGTAGTTTCCAACACTTTTCCATCACATAATGATATTAAATGCAATGCATAATTTGACATGTGATGGAAATGATACTGTGGTGGAAAGTATCATGACTTGCAGAAAAAATGACAAGAATTCTGCTCTGACGCATACACTCTTGGACTGTGTTGTTAGCAGACGAAATAAATCAACTAGTGAGAGCGTGAAAGGAATGAGTTTATAAAGCTATGGGAGTACTTTCTGTGCACACAAAAAACAACAATAATGACTTTATCAACAATTTATTTTTCCCTTACAGATTTTTGGCGCACATTCGTGACCACGTCAGTACCACGACACGTGTCTTAGGGGTTTGCAATGACATGAAGGTGCGCAATTAATAACAGATTTTACATTTGTTGGAGACTATCCTTTTAATTTTTTCCTAACCTCTGACCGAATTTTCCAGGTTTCCTTGCTTTACTGCTAGGAGGCACTATTGTGCATTTTCTGAAAGAGCACTGAAACTCCAGATCAAAACAATACAAAAAAGTGAACGCATATGTAAGCGATGAATATATAATGCAATCATTGGAACATTAACTAGAATATAAATCAAAACTACCTAATGTTATCAAATTAAACGAGACAATCTAGGAAATTGTTCAGGACCGTGCAAGCTTTGGGGTGATGCTGGAAACAACTCTATGTTACAGTCATAGTTCTGAATATCATCAGTTGTTTAAAACAAAACAAACCACAGATATAACTTCCTTATTATAATATTTCTGCCCATTAATCTGCAAGTTTGCTACCACCGTGCCTAATTGTGTTTTCGCCAGCCTCATGGGAATTCGTACATATCTTACAAGGTGGCTAATTCGTATGACCTCACCGAATCGTACATATATTACGAGTTGTCAATTAGTATGAATTTGTACGTATGACCTACATCCAACCCCGCCCCTAAACCTACCCATCAATGGGGTTTAGACAAATCATACAAAATCGTACGAGTGAGGTCGTAGGAAATTGTACGATTTAGCACGATTTTGCCACCTTGTGCGAATACGTACAAATTGGTTATGAGACTGTGTTGGTTTTCACATGTGATAACAGCAACATCTGTTCTAAAGTCGTAGCAAAAGTTCAAGCAAACCATGCTAACACTGGTTCTACACCGGATGCGACAAAGTGACTGATGCAAGTCATTTGTATCAGTACATCAAAAATATGCAACGAGGCAGCAGTTTACAGATTTGTTGAGTTGTATTGTTTCACACCGTGCCACATCCAGTGTAGACGGCATCACTAATTATAATAAATTCTAAAATAATTTTTCGTGCCTTACCGCAAGTGTCCGCAAAGCTTAGAGTAACTGTATTTAGCTGCACAGACAAATACAAAACAATATTTAGAGTCCAGCCTTAGAAAAGATGAAAATATATTTTATTATTATTTTTTTTTCTTAGCTATATATTTATACCTTCACAGACATAACCAATAATAGTTATATTATAAGCACTTATTATAAGTACTATAGTGGTTCACAATAAACAAAAAGTCAGTTTGTAAGATGAATCCATGATCATTATATTTAGATTACATTTAGCAAATTTCAAACACAAAAAATGTTACAATGCTACAACAAGTACTATTTTGTAGTCCATGACGGCATTTCTACGTAGCACATATATTTGTAGATAAATAGCTATATTCTGTATGTTTACATCATGTGCAATAATATTTTTTTCTAAAAACAAACATTTTGAATGTCTGGTACGATATTTGGACATTTCCAATCTGGCAACACTGACTCAAAATAGGCATTATCAAAATTATTTTTTAAATGATGTATGTGGTATTTCAAGGCAAAACGTCAGAGGAATACTCTGGGGACACCTGACACTTATATCACATCTTGTCAAAATGGGCATAACAGGTCTTATTTAAGGTCGACTAAGGTGGTTCATTAACTTGATTCTGCCGTATAAACCTCCTGATGTCATCTTGAAGGTCATCAAATGTTTGGTCAAGGGAAAACCAGTGCACCCACTGTGAGTTATTTTGAGTTCTGGAGACGCTGCAGTCCCACCTCCGCTCGCCTCACACACACTCTGCAGCCGGCACACAACAATGGGCGCAGGATGCTGTGGTCAGCACTTGTGTGCGGCGTGATCTTCACACCACCGTGAGTGGAGAGGCCGTGACGTGGGTGGGTCAACAGAACAAAAAAAATACTTACATACTGGTTTCCACAGGAAGAAACTATAAGACCATCTAAGCTACGATTGCTCAGGTGTTTTTATAATTAAATGTTTACGTGTTAAAGAGATGTTTAATCTGCAAGTATATTCTGAAGATGTGAAGAAGCAATATGGGCATGAAATGAAATGAAAAAACGAGAAACAGAGCCAGAAAAACAATATTAGCAAATAATTTGTTGATTAATAAGTTGTTTAATAGTCCTTGCCGTTAAAAAGTTACCTGTTCGGAAAGCTTAGCATTTAAAGTGACAGCCATACCAAACCTATATTGCCTTTGTTATTCT